>JAPXFY010000015.1:72399184-72424184 GCA_030674185.1 Monoplex corrugatus
TCTCTCTCCCCTCTCTCTCTCTCTCTCTCATATATATATATATATATATATACATATATATATATATCACTCACATGTCTCTTCTCTCGTCTCTCACTGTCTCTCTCTGTCTCTGTCTCTGTCTCTCTGTCTTTGTCTCTATCTCTCTCTGCATCTGTCTCTGTCTCTGTCTCTGTCTCTGTCTGTCAGTCTGTCTCTGTCTGTCAGTCTGTCTCTCTGTCTCTCTGTCTCTGTCTCTGTCTCTAATGTGTCTGTCAGCTATTACTTTTGTTTTGGTTTACAGATTTGGGGGGGGGGGTATTCATGGCTTGGATATGTGTTGTGCACAGACTACTCACAATGAAGAGGGGATGAAAAAATATTGCTTCAGCATTTTATTTTGCAAGATGTGTGCGTGTCTGCGTGCGTGCGTGTGCATGTGTGTGTACGTGTGTGTATGTGTGTGTATGAGTGTGTGTGCGTGTGAAACATAGTTATAGACATTCTAGGTGACATCAATGTCCACTATGACAACACTCACCGTTATGACACAAGACATATCATCAACTCTCTGTCCAATCACAATATGACTCAACACATTTCTGAACCAACCCATCAAAAAGGTCACATTCTTGACTGGATCATTTCTCGTGATCACCACAATTCCGCTACTGACAACTGCTTAGTTCTTTCTACCCGTCTAACTTCAGCCCTTCCATCTGACCACTCTGCAATTCTCTGTTCTCTCGACATTTCTCCTCCTTCCCGTACCATGCGCACAGTGACTCGACGCAATCTCAAATCTATCGACCTCTCCACATTTTCATCTGATGCCTCCCGTCTCCTTTCTGAATTCTATACTACTCTCCCACCATCTTCTGGACACTCATGCTCCAGCCACAACCCGTCTTTTACCTCACCGCCCCCCTACCCCCTGGCTCACTCATGAGATTGCCTGTGCAAAACGTGCCCGCTGCAGAGCAGAGCGCCGTTGGCGCAAATCCAAACTCACTGTACACAGGCAACTTTTCCAAGCCTCTAAAACAAAAGTATCCACTCTCATTGCATCAGCAAAAACAAGCTATTTCCAAACCAAAATCCTGAATGCCTCTTCTTCAAAAGAACTTTTTACAACCATGAATCATCTCCTTGGCACACGAAAAGATTTACCTCTCCCAACAAAACATACAAATGAAGAACTCCCATCTGTATTCTCCAAGTATTTCACCACCAAAATACAAACTCTTCGTGACAGGCTTGACAGGATACCCTGTCAACCATGCCCACCTGACCCTTCCTTCTCTGGCACACCTCTTACTACTTTTACCCCAGTCTCACAAGAAGAAATTTTCAACACAATCAGATCCATGTCGTTCAAAACCTGCGAACTGGATCCTCTTCCATGTTCTCTCTACTCCGACTGTCTCCCTACTCTCCTCCCATTCATCACTGACATCATCAACACTTCTCTTCAAACTGGAACTGTCCCAGATTCTTTCAAGTCTGCTATTGTTCACCCTCTCCTCAAGAAACACAATTTAGACCCAAATGAACTGAAAAATTACCGGCCTATCTCTAATCTCTCTTTCTTGTCAAAACTCCTTGAAAAAGTCGTCCTCAACCAGCTGAACTCTCACCTGTCTGCCAACAATCTCCTCAATCCTTTCCAGTCAGCCTACCGCCAGTGCCATAGCACTGAAACTGCCCTACTACACATTCTCAACAATCTCCTCCTTGCAACTGATACTGGCAAAGTCTCTCTCCTCACACTCCTTGATCTCTCTGCAGCCTTTGATACCATTGACCATGGTATCTCCTTTCTAGACTTCATCATACTTTTGGCATCTCTGACATTGCTCTCTCCATTTTCACTTCGTATTTATCAAACAGAAAACAAGCTGTTCTCATCAATGGCACTTACTCTCAACCTGCATGCCTGACCTGTGGTGTTCCACAAGGATCTGTCCTTGGCCCTGTTCTTTTCACTCTTTACACCTCCCCCCTGTCCACCATCATCAACTCCCACTCTATAAAACACCACTTCTATGCTGATGACACCCAACTTCAAGACAGTGACTCACCTGATAATATACAGCGCCTGTTGACTCGCACCACTGAGTGTTACTCGGACATTAAGAACTGGATGACGTTCAACAAACTTCAGCTTAATGACGACAAGACAGAAGCTATCCTCATTGGCACCCGTCAGAAACTTTCTCAGCTGTCTCCTCTTTCTCTCCCATTATGTAACACATCAGTCCCAATTTCTGATTCAGCTAAAAACCTTGGTGTCTGCATTGACTCTACCCTCTCCATGAACAACTTTGTTTCTCAAACTGCCAGATCTTGCTACTATCATCTCCATCGTATAAGGCTGATCAGGAAGCATCTCTCTGTCGAAACAACTGCAAAACTCGTTCTCTCCTTCATAATGTCTCGCATTGACTATTGCAATTCACTCCTGTCTGGTCTTCCTGCCTCCACCATTCACATCCTACAGCGCATTCAAAACAATGCTGTACGCCTTGTACTCAAAAAGAAAAAAGCTGACCACATATCTCCTCTCCTGGCACAACTTCACTGGCTCCCTGTATCAAAGCGCATACAGTACAAACTAGACACCATGTGCTACAAAAGCCTCAATAACGCAGCCCGCGATTACCTGTCAAGCCTACTTGAGATCTATGTTCCCTCACGTACCCTCCGCTCTGCCTCCGATCCTCTGACATTTCGCTTTCCACGCACTAAGCTCAATACCTATGGTCCACGAGCCTTCTTTGTTTCTGGTCCACTCTCCTGGAACAAACTTCCTGTCTCAGTCCGTCAGCAACCTACTTTTGTCTCCTTCAAGTCCGCTCTCAAAACTCACCTTTTCTCCTCCGCATAAAATCCTAACCTCACTCAACCCCCCCCCCCCCCCTCTGCAGCCTGTCTCCGCTCGGAGGGGAATCACATGGTCATAATATATAATTGTATATGCTATGCTCTCTATAATTTTCCATTGCTTTTATTCTTGGTTTTATTGCTTTTATTCTTTCTCCCCATTTATAGCCATGCGTGTGTGTGTGTGTGTGTGTGTGTGTGTGTGTGTGTGTGTGTGTGTGCGTGCGTGCGTGCGTGCGTGCGTGTGCGTGCGTGCGTGCGTGCGTGTGTGTCTGCTTCAGCGCTTAGATTTGATTTTATCAAGATTTTGCGCTATATAAATATATTGTAATTATTATTATTATTATTATTAGACAAAGACAAAAAACGAATGAGAATGAGACGAAGGGTGAGAGAACCACTGACAAATGAAGAGAGAGAGAGAGAGACAGAGACAGAGAGAAAGAGAGACAGAGAGATAGGCAGAAACAGAGACAGAGAGACAGAGACAGAGAGAGACAGAGATAAACAGAGAGACAGACAGACAGAAAGACAGAAAGAGAGACAGAGAGAGGCAGATAGAGAGAGACAGAGAGAGAGAGAGACAGACAGACAGACAGACAGACAGAGACAGAGACAGAGAGAGAGAGACGTACAGACAGACAGACAGACAGATAGACAGACAGACAGAGAAAGAAAGAGAAACAGAGACAGACAGACAGACAAACAGAGAGACAATACAAAACAAACTTCAATTATTTTAAAACCGTGAAGCAGTATTTAGCTCATTCTTGACTTGAAATATACATATCTCTCTCTGTCTCTGTCTCTCTCTCTCTGTCTCTCTCTCTCTCTCTCTCTCTCTCCCTCTCTCTCTCTTTCACGTATACAGACACACAGACACACACACACACACACACACACATACACACACACACACACACACACACATATATATATTATACTCCTAATCATAATTTAAGGGCCACTTCTTCCTTCCTCTCTAATTTTAAGTTGAAATAATTGACAATGTTTAGAATTGATTCTATGTTTTATTTCATCATTTCCACACCTGTTTTGGAAAAAGAAATTAGCACAATGACCCATTAGTGAACAGCACATGCATTTAAAGGAACATCCCCCCCTTTTCAAAAAACAGAAAGTGTCAGATTTGGCCAATCTGTTTTCAATATCGCGTGTGTCCGCCCCGAGCCTGGATGCATGCTTCACAGCGCCGATGCATCGACCCCACAAGGGTACGGAGTGTGTCCTGAGGGATGGCCGCCCACTCGATCTGCAGGATGTCGACCAGCCTGGCCAGGGTGCCCGGTGGGGGGTGGTTGTCCCTGATGCGCCTCCCGAGCACATCCCAGAGGTGTTCAATTGGGTTCAGGTCAGGTGAGCACGCTGGCCAGGCCATACGGACGACTTCATGCTGCTCCAGGAAGTCGGTCACAAGGCGTGCTCGATGCGCAGGTGCATTGTCGTCCTGGAAGATGGCGCCTTGACCAAGGTCCACAAGCGCAGGCAGTGCCACGGCCGCCAGAACCTCGTCCCGGTACCGGACCCCGTTCAGGATGCCGTCAATGGGGAGCAGGGGGGTCCGGGTACCACGGCTCATGCCACCCCACACCATCACCGACCCGGCGCCGTACCGGTTATGCTCTTGGACAGTGGCGTCAGCGAACCTCTCCCCTTGACGTCGCCACACCCGAGCCCGGCCATCGTTAAAGGTCAGGGTGAACCTGGACTCATCCGAAAACAAGACCCGGGCCCACTGTTGCCTTGTCCAGGTCACGTGCTCCCTGGCCCAGGTCATGCGGCGCACTCTGTTGACCGGTGACAGCACGGGTCGGACGGCCGGTCTCCGTGACCTCAAGTTTGCCTCATGTAGCCGTCTTCTCACCGTGCTGCAGCTGATGTTAGCACCTGTTGCGTCCCTCAGCTGACCCCTCAAGGTCACCGCAGTGGATGCCCTTTCCCTCAGGACGGAGAGGGCAAGGTAGCGGTCTTGCTGTCTTGTCGTTACTCTGGGTCGACCCGTGTGACGCCTTTCCTGGACTGCTCCAGTCTCATTGAAGCGCTCCAGCAGTCTCTGGATTGTGGAATGCGACACTTCAAGTCGTCTAGCAACTTCCCGCTGCGCTAGGCCTTCATCAAGCAGAGCGAGGGCTCTCCCCCGCTGCTCATCCGTCATCCGTCGTCTTGCAAGCATGGTTAAAACGAACCAAGAACGGGTCCTTTTTATCCTCGTCTGCGGGCAACTTTGGCTGGAGTAGTGTTCAAAAAGGGCTTGCCTTGCACGTGCAAAGCGAATTTTGTCGCTACCTTGCCTGCGTCGTCAGAGAGACCCTGCTGAAGATTCGACAATTTCGTGTGGAAATTGTCTTCCTTGGGCCGCCCATTGCAAATCGGCAAATCCCCAAACACGTGCCAAAAGGAATATGCAATGTTGTCTGAGCTCTTATCCATTCAGTTACGGCAACGAATTGGAGAAAAGAGTAAGAGAAAATAGGTTATTTCTCCTTTCAAAAATTGACTCAAAAACGTTCCTGGCCCTTCAATAATGACGTGTAGTATATATATATAGATAGATATACACACACACCATCATACACACAAATCGTCTAAAAGCATATATGTGAATAGACATTAAAAGAAATAATGAACTCACAGACACACACAAACGCACGCACACACACACACACACACACACACACACACACACACACACGCGCGCACGCACGCACGCACACACACACACACACACACCATCATACACACACACACACACATATACACACACACCCAGCAATATATAAACACTGTATGCCTCTTTATTCATATGAAAAATCTGTTAATCTTTCTTCATTACATAAGTCAGTGTTCAAATTTTAATATTCTGTGGTTTCTTATGTGTCTTCTTACTTGTATAGCTTTAATGTTAGTTGTTATCTTATTGTGTATGTAATTGTGAACATTTTTTATCACCTTTTGCCTTCCTTGCGAAATGTAAAGCGCTGGTGAGCATGTATTTATATGGAATATGCGCTATACAAATAAACATTATTATTATATTGTTATTATGACTTGTTGCTCCGTCTCAGAGGACACCTTGAACGTTTGTATTTCTTTTTTCCCGTACTGGACAGACAAAGTGGTAAGTGTAATTTCAGTGCCTTTCTGGTAAGGTACCAGACTTTGTGGTCAACGTGATAAAAACGAGTCCTGCTGATGTCTATGAATAATTCACATACTGTCACTTTCAACTCCTTGTAAAATGGGTGCCCTCAGACAGAGAAGGGAGACCATACTGATGTTGATGAAGGAATGCAGGATGCGCGAATGGATGTTCTTCGTATTTTTCACCATAAAGATTTTACTCGTTCGTTGGAACAACCCCATGAATCTTGTCTTAGAATTGTTCTTGAATATTTGGGACGGTTTATTGCCAAGTCTAATACTAATATATTATTTAGGGCAGAAAAATGGTCAGTAGGAATACGAATGTTATCTTTACCGTAAAGTTTCAAATCAACGGTTTGAAACATGGAAACAGTTCATTTCGATTCACTGCAGCACAATCCTAGGCAGCGCAGAGGATATAAATGTAGAGTAGGCAATGCATACGAGTCTTTTAGGAAGCTTATTGACTTCTAGGTGACACATTAGCTGCGAAAAGACATCATGCCCAAGGACTTTTTGAGCAGGCATTTGACAAGGCACGTTTACAATGGCACGACACCTTTGTTTAAAGAAATATTTATTATTTCAGTTTTGATCAGAAAAAAAAATATTCAAAAAGATGAGAGGCAGCGGTGGAGTCAAGATTGCAATATCTTTTATTAGGTATTGCAAGGATAACTTCTTTCCACTTTGACTGACTGGTTGAATGGATATATATGGGACGCTGTCAAAAACTGGGCTTTGAGGGATTGGAGCTGGGTGTGATTTTTTTGTTCTTTTTATTTTTCTTTGTAGAACTTACTGAATTCTCAGGGAGGCATTTGTTGGAACATTGTTTGGAAGGACAAGTTACGTTGTTACACCCATCATCTGGCCACTCAGTCTGAAATGTTCTTTGACATCATTTTAATTACTGATTTTGTTGTTTCTGTGCTGGGCATATATATATTCGTGGATAATTATCAAATTTTGCACCAACGTCCCTCAGCTTGGCGCTGCTGTTGTTTGGCCTGTTTGATTTCAAGGGACAGCCATTGTGCTGAGGTATGACTTGTAATGCTATATGTGACTACAGAAGCATGGATGTCAAGTAGATTGCAGAGCTGAGTGTTGAAATGGTCAATAAAAGCTGAAGAATCTTTTAGTACACCTGCAACGGTTGAAACGAGGTCAGTCGTGAAAAGTAGATCTGTAAACTTCTCATGGACAGCAAAGAAAACAAACAAGACAGTCTTGATGGAGGCAGACCAAGAAGAGCATTAATAAGGAAGATTAGGAAAAGACAGGCAACATTGCTAGGCCATTTTATGAGGAAAGGGGAATTAGAGCACGTGGTCACAACAGGAATGCTAAAGGGAAACCAGTTTTCCCTTCAGCCCCTTGGCAGTTAGTTTAGGATGTTTTTCTTCCTATTCCAAGGTCAGACCGGAATCGTTGCACTACGCAATATCCATTTACATCAGCCATACCTCTTGATTACATAGTTTCCCATCTGTCGAACATATGTCTATATTTTCTCGTATGCATTATTTAATACTGGTATCCTTTACCTTCCAAACACTACTCTTCGCTAGTACGTCATAGTTCTCATTTCCGCTCTGACATCATATTTACTCAAAAACACATTATGATCTCATCTTAGTCAGTTTATTCCTTTTCTCACATTGGACACAGCAGCATTGAAGTTTCAGTCTTTTTCTCATAATTTTTGTATCTGGTATTTATTTGTTCGTAATCTTACGCTTGAAAAAGGCCAGTTGGCCAAAATGTTGCGACTGTCTTGTCTTGTTGTATAAAATACGCAATCATATTTTTCTTTCGTTTTTTTTTTCTGGTTCTTCTTTTCTTTTGCTCTTCGTGGTTTATTAATGTGTAGGGAAAAATGTCACAAAGTGGTCGGCGATGAGCGTTCAATAACCGAAAAGTTAATGATGACAGTTTGTAATAAACAAATCAAGAATATGACCAAGACAGCGTGTAGGCACAGTTAGAAGCCAGCTGCTTCAGGCTGTGAGGTCCACCATTTTTTTTTAATTACTGTAGCAACGTATGTGTACTACAAGGAAAGTGAAAATAAAATCAAGCAAGGAAAAAAAATAGTACGTGCCATATGTGACTCAAATAAATGAAGAAACTCTTCCATAAACATTCTATTTCTGAGCTTATTAAAAAAATCTGGGTGGTGGGTGGTAGATGGATATAAAGACAGACGACTGATTTTACCATTGTGAAGAAACTTCAGATTTCAAAAGACGTAAAATCAAATGTTTCTCAAGTTAATTAAAGATATGATTTTATAGTTAGTGTTTTTAGCTGTTTTTTGCATACATACACACATACATAGATACATGCACACACACACATACACACACACACACACACACATACATACATACATACATACATATATATATATAGATAGATAGATAGATAGATAGATAGATACGATGCTGGTGTGAGCCAACGATGTTTCTTCGAATTATCACTGCAGTGTGTAATTTTCGCCAATAAATGGCATCATCAGGATCATATCAATATTCTGAAAATAGGAACAAAACACCTTTTGTTAAGGAAACAGTAAACATGAAATGGGGACAAGCATAAGTGGTCAAGGAAAAGCCAGACTACAACTTAATGGTCAGGTCCCTACGCTTTTACTCATCCTTTACATTTATCCCCGGGTCGATATCTCTGATCCACAGTGCCTCCAGAGTCATGCGATAATCCTCGCCCGTTGCGGTTGAAACCAAAACCGTATCTTCTGACCCCATTGTAACCTTACATCGTGCGAGATGCTTTTTTACAGGCCCAGTGTTGTTGATGTGTTCACGGAAACGGGTTTGTAAATGTCGGACAGTCTGTCTAACATAGCACGCCTTACAGAGTGGACATGTCAGTTTGTAAACCACCCCAATCCGATCAACTTTGGCACTTGTGTCTTCAAGGATGGCAAAACAGTCCTTAGTTTTTGCAAGGTCATTACGATTGTACAGGGGGCATTATATTTATGTAGACCACGGGCATATTCATCAGAAACTTTTCTCCTATATTGTACAGGAGAGAGAGAGAGAGAGAGAGAGAGAGAGAGAGAGAGAGAGAGAGAGAGAGAGAGAGAGAGAGAGAGAGAGAGAGAGAGAAATATATACATATATTTTTTTTCTTTTTTTTTCTTTTTGCATGATTGACTTCAGTCGTTTTTTTCCATTCTGATCTGTTTCTCGGATGTGGAATAAATACTGTCCTTGTCAAGCATATGACATTCAATGATGATTGGTGTGATGTGTAACGGTATAACGTTGATTTAGACACAAATTAAGTTTGGAACTACAATTGAACCTTGTAGTACACCAAACGATACCTTCCTTTAGTAGACTGTCACGAACATACGCATGACCCAGTTTTTTTTCTAATTTTCGCTGTCATTATCTGAAAGGTGCACCAAAGAGCTTTCCTTCAGTATATTACATGTGCGGGTACTGTACGGGTTACTGTTCATAATAAGAGACAAAAATAGGTACTTTTGGTAGGAAATTGCGTTCTTTCTGCTGCCATCAGTGCATTAAAATACCATTTTGAATTGATTAATAATATTTTTTTCAAGAAAACAAATTTGGGGGGGGGGGGGGGATAGATTATAGTCTACAAAAATCAATTTTGAGAAATAGTCAAAACACCCCAGATAGACCCTCAGTCACCTTTTCAGCTACTAGTGCTATTCAACTTACTGCGAGTTAAGACTGATTTCGTGGTGGGAGGTCACATATATGTATATATATATATATATATATATGTACATATATACATATATATATATTTATATATACATACATCTTTGTGTATCTTTGTGTGTATGTATATGTGTGTGTGTGTGTTCGTGTGTTTTTGTGCGTGTGATGTTTGAGTGTGTATGTGTGTGTGTGTGTGTTTGTATGTCCTTGTACGTCTGTATGTGTGTGTTTGTGTGAGTGTGTGTATGAGTGTGTGTGTGTATGTGTGTGTGTGTGTGTGTGTGTGTGTGTGTGTGTGTGTGTGTGTGTGCGAGTGTGTGTGTGTATGTGTGTGTGTGTGCGTGTGTGTGTGTATGATTGTGTGTGTGTGTGTGTGTGTGTGTGTGTGTGTGTGTGTGTGTGTGTGTCCGTGAGTGTTTGTTTCTTTGTTTTTTGTTTTTTTGTTATTTTGTTTTTTGTATGTGAGGAGTGGGGGTGACTTTTTCTCAAAATTGATTTCTGTTGACTATAATCTATCCTCCATGGATATTTTTTTCTTGAAAAAATATTATTAAATAATTTAAAATGGTATTTTAATGCACTGATCGCAGCAGAAAGAACGCAATTTCCTACCAAAAGTACCTATTTTTGTCTCTTATTATGAACCGTAACCTGTGCAATACCCGCATATGTAATATACTGACGGAAAGCTCTTTGGTGCACCTTTCAGATAATAACAGCTAAGATTAGAAAAAACCTGGGTCAAAGTCACCAAATAAAGAAATTTAAGAAAAATGTGTAGGAAAGCACACAAGAACTTTAGAGGCCGTTTTCTCAATATGACCGTCATACAACTTAATGACTTTAAACATACATAACTTCTACATTTTTTTTAGTACAAGCTTTATTCAAGTACCAAAATAATCAGCAGAATGTACACTTTCCAGTGCTATTATATATATCTCTCTCAAAATGCCCAAAATGCTAGTTAAGACTGATTTCGTGGTGGGAGGTCACAAATAAATGCAAAATTCCAAGACGAATACTCTAACAAAGTCAGTTTTCTCTTCAAACAGCTATCGTCAAACACACGACACATAGGATGACCACGACCATGCAACCGACCACCACCACATCACAACCACATACCACAGCAGCCACCACTCAGCCTCCACCAACAACGACCACAACTACGCCACAACCCACAACTACTACTCCCACCACCACTACCACCACCACACCACAGCCTACAACGACGACGCCGATGAAGACGACAGTGGCAACAACAACAGCAGTGCCCACCACCACCACCACCACAGGTTGGTCATGTGTTTTGTATTATAATACGTTGTTGAGGGGTAGAAGGGTGGGGGTGTGACGAGTTGAGATGATTCGTTTCTTTTTTTTAATTGTTTTTTTTTACGTTCCATTTATGTAACATGGCAAAAAACTCTGGACAGAGCTGAACAGGAGAACATTCTCAGAGAAGAAACCTTCCCCACGCAAGCGTTTACTCCGCTCTGTCTATCTGTTCTGTCTGTCTGTCTGTCTGTCTGTCTCTCTCTCTCTGTCTGTCTGTCTCTCTCTGTCTGTCTCTCTCTGTCTCTCTGTCTCTCTGTGATTCTCTCTCTCGCTCTCTCTCCTCTCTCTCTCTCTCTCTCTCTCCCTCTCTCTCTATGCCTCTCTGCCTCTGCCAGTGTCTATGTTTCTCTGTCTCTGTCTCTCTGTCACTTTGTCTCTTTCTCTGTCTCTCACTGTCTATCTCTCTCTCTCTCTCTCGCTCTCTCTTTCTCTCTCTCTCTCTCACTCTCACTCCCTCCCTTCCTCCCTCCCTCCCTCTTTCCGTACATCTATTTCTTATATTGTTTGACATAAGTGTATGAATCTTATTTCAGGTTGCCCTCCTTTCGAGTGCGCCCTGGAGTGCGGTTTGAGCGGCTACAAAGTGAATGAAAGCAGCTGCCTGCACTGTGAATGTGAAGACTAAATGTTACCTACACCCCCATCCACTGCAGGTGTCGTAGCCCCGGTACTGTTGCAGTCCTCAAGGATCTCCTGGCAAAGAACTCAAAGACCCTCCCGCACAGATACGTCAAGTTGATTGGTTTAATAAGCACCGCTTCGTTTGTGTTTTGTGTGTCCGATAGAGCCAGACATGCATGTCTGTAAAGAAATGTTTTATGACGCAAATAAAACTGCTTCTATTTTGTCCAAACTAGTTTGGTGTATCATGCATGATACCAATATGTATTTATTTACGAGGATAAAAACATTAAAAGCACACCTCACTCAACCCTAACATGATTATTTTTTTTAATAAGATTTGGAAACATAACCAGTCTTACAAACAGGAAGATTATTTCTCAATACTGTTTTCATAACAAAATACCTTGGATAATACAAATACTAACTTCAAAAACATTAACCCATTAACTCCCGTATACTGTCCATCAACTGCAAAAACTTAGCCCTTTGATTCCCTCACTCTATCCACCAGTCTCCAACAGGAAGCTGGTGGATAGGGTGAGGGAGTCAAAGGGTTAAGATTTTGGTTTGCCAGCATGGTTGACAATGCAGGGGGGCTGGCGGTCATGGTGCGGGAGTCAAAGGGTTAAACGGCAAAACCATTTTATTACTTGAGGACCAGTAACAACAGGTTCCATTGGACCTGTGGTACATGTACAACGAGTCCTTGCTACTCTACACAAGACGGTTCCCAGATCTTTCCACCAGAAATCCAAAACAAGCGCAACTGCCCTCGTTCAAGCAAACAGGAACCAGAAAAACACGAAAATAGAATCAGAACGCGTATTTAGTACAACAAGACAAGACAGGCACAAATTTTCGGCGTGAATGTAAGATCACAAACAAACTCCAAATACAAAATTATGAGAAAAAGACTGAAACTTCCTGCTGCTTCGTCCAGTGGGAGAACAAGACTAAATGAAACCGCAATGTGTTTGTGAGTAATGGCACGACCACTTTTCAAATTGCAGAATTCATCTCACTTCCCCTTTGATATCATATTTGCCTCCCCTCTCCCCACTTCTTACCATTACTCACAAACACATTGCGATTTCATTTAGTCTTCTTCTCCCACTGAACGAAATAGCAGGGAAGTTTCAGTCTCTTTTTTCATAATTTTTTATTTGGTGTTTGTTTGTGATTCACGCTTGACAAAGGCCAGTTGACCGAAAATGTGTGCCTGTCTTGTCTTGTTGTATTAAATACCCGTTCTGGTTTTATTTTCGTGTTTTTCAGGTTCCTTTCCACCAGAAACGCGGGTACTCTCGCTCCCGTTTACAGAGCTGTGAACTAAGATCTGATGTGTCTACTGTCATATATTGAGTGGAAAGATGGAGAACATGTGTGCATGAAATATTCGCTACGACTGCGCAATGGCGCCCACAATTCAGTATCCCCTGTTTGAAAAGAGAAAACTATTTTCACATTAGAGTGTGTGTGTGTGTGTGTGTGTGTGTGTGTGTGTGTGTGTGTGTGTGTGTGTGTGTGTGTGTGTGTGTGTGTGTGTGTGTATGTATGTGTGTGTTTGTGTTTGAGCTTGTGTGTGAAAGTGAGGGTATGCGGTGTGTGTGTGTGTGTGTGTGTGTGTGTGTGTGTGTGTGTGTGTTTGAGCTTGTGTGTGAGAGTGAGGGTGTGCGATGTGTGTGTGTGTGTGTGTGTGTGTGTGTGTGTGTGTGTGTGTGTGTGTGAGTGAGTGTATAATATGTCTCTGTGTTGAGTGTGAGTGTGTGTTGTGTGTGTTGTGTGTGTGTATAGCAACAATAGCAATAACATTAACATTAACAATACATTTTATTCAGTCTTTGCAGGCCATTTGGCCTATATTGACAAGGAGGTTTACATTCAATCAAAGCAAAGCTTTGGACAACATTCCCTGTTAAATAATACATAATGTACAATATCCTGTATTTTCAGCATCTCATTTTTAAATTTTCTTCAATATGCATAACAATTTTGAACGCAAGCTTTCCTTTAAGATTTCTACATAGCAATTGAACCTTTAATGTGTTAGGAAAGCGACAATAGTACACAGGGAGGTATTTATTTCGTAGATGCAAGTACTTTGGGCAAACAAAAAGAAAATGTACAATGTCCTCAATGTGATTTCCACTGCATTGTTCGCATTCAGGGTCATTTCTTAAATAACCAAAACGGGGAATACCATTTAGATGTGATCCGTTACTTCTTAGCAGGCAAATGGCTCTTCTATGTGCTACTAAATCTAAGCTTGTAATGCAGTTAGCTCTTATGATTTCTGGCTGGTATAAACTTGTAATCCTCTTCATGAGATATGGAATTATGCCAAATTTGTTGTGACATATCTTTCAGCCTGTTTCTAAAGTCTTCTAGAAAGAATTTACTATTTCCAGGTTTTGCAATGCCCAGACCTGACCAAATCCACACTTGCATAGCAGAAGTCTTATTTCTGATGCCCATTCTTTCTGCCAGCTGAGTCGTGTGCATGCAGCATATTATAACACTGTTTGGGGTACCTGTTGCTGGCATGTTAATAAGTCTGCACCAGTATTTGATGAGTCGAGTTTGAGTATCTATCAAAATAGGAAATCTTCCACTTTTACCTAAAGCTACACCATTTTTCACATCCCTACCTACACCGAGTATCATTTTACATATCTTAACGTGCACTTTTTCTATAGCGTCATATTTCTGAAATCCCCAAATTTCTGAGCCATATAGTAGAATGGGCTTTAATTTTTAGTATCAAATAATTTTGAAAACCATGGAAGTGCTTTAAATCTCAAATATAACCTTTTTATGCCTGCTGCAGCTCTAAGCGCTTTACAGAAAGAGCTTCTACACTCTTAGTCCATTTTAAAGTGAATGAAAAAATTACCCTAAATAATTATAACAAGATTCAACCTTTGTGCATTGCCTTAAATACCATTTTTCACTTTTTTGTTAAATCCCCCATTTTTGAATAGAACTACTTTGGTCTTATCCATGTTTACCTTTCAGATCCCATCTTTTACAGTATTTTTCTAGACAGTTTACCCTTCTTCTGTAGGTCTACAACAGTGTCAGCAACAATGGCAATATCATCAGCGTACATAAGGAGGAAAATACCCAACGGATCTCCCAGTATATCAATACCTCGTGCACCACAACCGATTAACTCTGTCTGAAGTTCAGATAAAATATAGAAAACAAAAGGGGACTCAAAACACAGCCTTGCCTAACACCAGATAAGACTCAAAATATTCTGTAATCTTATCTCCAACACACACTGCTGCCATCACACTCTTATACGTACCATTGAATTGTTCCAAACAGTTTACTAAGAATCCCCTAGGCAGTAGAATATAAAGAAGTTTACTTCTGTTCACACAGTCAAAGGCTTTGGAAAATTCTACAAATAATGAATAAATTCGTCCACCCTGTTTGCCTAAGTATTTTTGCACGAGAGATTGGAGAGAAAAATATGTTGTCTGTTGTGCTATAGCCTTTCCGGAAGCCTGCTTTGGCTTCAGGGATAGTTTCATGCTCATCACAATATTGAATCAATCTCTTATTAATAACTGTATTATATATTTTACTAAACAGATTCAGCAAAGAACTACTTATGTAGTTATCAACACAACCCCGATCACCCTTTTTATGCAAGGGAAAGATTCTGCTTTTGTCCAGCTTTTTGGGTAACTACCACTTCTAAACATTTTATTGAACAAGGGGAGTAGAAACTTAATGAGTACGTTTGCTCCTGCATGGAACAGATCAGTGGGCAAACCATCTGGCCCGGCAGCTTTACCTTTCTTTATTGCTGTAATTGCGTTGAATATCTCAGTTTCTGATATTTCATTATCATGTTCAAAATATGACACTCTTCACAACGTTTCAGAACTGTGATCTCTTAATGTATCTGAAATTTCTGTTCAAAATCTTCATCATGGACATTTTGTTCGGGTGACAGTAAGTTTTGAAATATTCATACCATTTGATTGGTGTGATTGCAATTGATCCTCTTGAATTGATGGCTGTAAGTGACTTTATTTTTTGCCAAAACGATTTAGAGTTTGGGTCTGCGCAATGCTTCGTTTAATTCATCTACGATATGTTTGTCTCTTTCTTCTTTTTTCGATTTACAAAGCAACTTGAATGTTTTTGGTTGTTTTTCTTGTTGGTCAAGATAGCTTTCTAAGTCCTTTCTGTCATTAGTATGTCTGATTTTCGAAGATACATGTATTTCTCTTGTTTAGCTATGTCACATTCCTTGTCCCACCAAGGTGGGTGATATACGAACATTACTTTTTTAGTCTTGACTGCATTTGCTTCTGCTGCTTTTTGATGAGACTGACAACATATATTGGAACTTTCATCAACATTTTGAGTATGCTTCTAAGATTCTAGTCATGGTATATTGGTTTGAAGATAATCAGTAAAGGCTTCTAGACTTTGACTTCTTGCTTTAAAATTTAACTTGTATTCCATACTAACACTATTCTCATCTTCAATTTCTTCGTAGCTTTCACGCATATTATCATTGAGAAGCAAAACAATAGGAAAATGGTCAGATTCAGATATGTCTGCTACAAACATGTCAGAAATAAAATCATACATTGATTGGGAACAAATGTAGTAATCAACAACACTCATCCCTCTGTTAGCTGTACAAGTAATCTCGCCCTGTTTATCTTGCTCTGTTCTCACATTTACAATGAACATGTTGTTTTCTTTTAAAAGGTCAATGAGTTTTAGGCCAAAGTATTTATAACATGGTCGTTTGATTTGAGTGCAATTTGATGCATATCATTCAATAATTCATCAATTTCATTTTAACAGGTGTGCATGTCTATTTTCATGGACAAAATCAATGTCTTGTAATTCACCCGTATGGGCGTTAAAATCCCCACATAATACAAAGGGCATGCCAGGATAATCACGCAAGATCTCGGTTATATTGTTAACTAGTATATTAATACCAGTGGGGTTGTCTTCCCCGTAAATGGCTGAATACTCAGGGGCTACATACACAAAGCCAAAAATCACGTCAAAAGAATAATTCAGAACCGATTTACACAATCTTAGAAAAATTTATTCTTCCACTAATGTCATTAACTGTTCAACATATCCAGAAATTGTCTTTCTCACACAGACAGCTACACCCCCTTTTATGCGCTGAGAGCGAGGGGAAAAGAAAACTGTGAAATTGGGAAAGGCTTTTTCAATGTCCTCTTGTTTACAAGACCAGATCTCAGAAAAAGCAAAGATTTGAAACTGTTCACAATATCTTTTGAAGGAAAAGTTCGTAAGCTTGTTTTTTAAACCTTGAATGTTCCATACCATCACATTGAACAAACAACTATTCTAGCCCAGACAATGGCTTAACTGAGGTATCGACTCTGTATTTCTGGAATACTTACCAGACGTATGAAAATCATTACCTTCGTTGTTCTTTTCATTCTGAGAAAGGTTCCCATTACATGCATCATCATACCGTTTGTTTGTTGTGCTATTTGTCTGATTATTACTAGGGGGAGTGTGGGGGTGAGGTACAGAAATCATAGGCCTAAAGTCTTGTTGTGTTGCGGATTTTGTCGTTGCCTGAGAGCCGGGGGGGGGGGGGGGAGGTACGGAAATCCTCCTTTTTGCTCCATGGTCGTGATGCCGGCCTGCCTTTCATCTTGCATTGCGGTGCTCCTCAAGGTGCTGGGTGCCTTCATTGTACCAGTAGCTCTTGCCTTCAATGACGAGCGTGTCAAACCGGAGAAAGGCCTTTTTGTTTGCGGTTTTTGCGTCCTTCAGGAAGGAGAGCAGTTGACGGCGTTTTTCACGAACACTGGGCGTGAAGTCTTCAGATACAAACACATCATTCCCTCCCCCCAGCATCTATGTCCTATTTCAAGACCGTGTCTGCGAAAAAGAATTTTGTATAAGATCAGGAAGTCTGCCAGGTAATTGATGATAGATCTGGATGAACGCTTATGGAATTGTCCAAGTGTGATGAATGTCTCTTTAACAAACTCTAAAGTGCAAACTGCAAACTCCATGTCTACTCTAGACCTGCTATCCACCCAAATGACACAAGTCTCACTGTACATGCTGGCAGATATGGGTGGAGTTTACACACAATTGTCCAATGGGAACCAGGTATAGCTTACGCCAGGTAGGGCCCCATGACCTGGCCAGCTCACGGGTTTATCAGCAGGCTTAACGCTTGTGCGACGATCACCATCACATATCACCTTTGACGTTAGTGCGTATGGAATTCATTCCAAGCGCGGAGACGTTATCTTGAGACACTGAAACTGAAACTGAAACACAATTTTCCAGTTGTGATGATTCCCTCTTGGACACATTTCAAACCCCAGCTGACTCAAAAGGCTAAATTTGGCACACCTTAAGCATCAGCACACGAAAACACCCACGAAACGTCCTGTAAGTGCAAATAGGAGTCTGTGCCTTATCTCTTGGTGTCACTCCGGTCACTTTTCCTCACTTTACCTTGGAGTTAGTCAGTGTACGCCATAGCTTTTCCGGGTTGACTTTTGAGATAGAGCCGTAGATGCAAGATTATGTCTTGAGTTCAGTCCTAATCAGAAACATAAAAGCTGGCTTGTTCGATGACAGTTTTAATGCTTTAAACACTGTAGTAATGTCAACAATGTCAACAAGTAATGTCTGTCCTCAGTTGTGTTTTCGTTTGAACTTTCTTCAAAGCCTGATGAAGTCTGTCTGTGTTTATAGCTACTTTTTACAGTTACAGAACCAAGAAGTAATGTTTCTTAAGACAAGAGAAAAGTTTTAAAACATCCCTAATTATCTAAAATTACTGAGATTAGAGGGTTCACAGCAGTGTTGACGACTTCTCTTTTTTTCCTGCCATGGTTCTGGTTCATACCTCCTTTGGACCTGCCTGTCATAGTACGGGTCAAAGTGGTTTGTACCACCCATCGTGGCAAGATGTGGTTTCTGTGAAGAATGTTGAGAGTTCCCTGGACAGTAAAGAAAACAAATGAGACAGTCTTGATGGAGGCAGACACAAGTAGATCACTCATAAGGAAGATTAGGAAAAGACAGGCAACATTATAGGCCATTTTATGAGGAAGGGGGATTTTGAGCACCTGGTCACAACGGGAAAGCTGGAGGGAAAGAGAGCACCAGGTAGACCCAGGGAGAAAATGCTGGACGGACTTGCAGAGTGGCTGGGGACGAGGAATGTGGGAGAGATGTTAGGGGCAACGAGAGATAGAGACAAATGGAACTCCATGATCGCCAACGCCATGCGGCAGGGCACCTGATGATGATAATGATCGTGGCAAGAGAAGTGTACGTGCTATGTGCGAAATATGTCCTAAACATGGAATCGCCAAATCAACTAAAAAAACTGAACTGTTTGCTGCTAATTAAGTTTGTCTTACCCCCGCACTCAACAATCTAATGTGAAAGTTGAATCGTTCAACGCACAAACTCTGAATACTGGGTGATATATTGTCTGCCAACCTCAGCGACCGTGTCAACCTTCGAACTGGACAAGGCAGAACCCTGACTCTGAGGGCTGATGTTACGGATGATCTTGATCACCTCGGCGTTTCCCCGGCAATTGTCAAAAACATGAATAGCATCCAATTTTCACAGTTGATTGTTTCGTTTTAATTTGCTGAATGTTAAATATATACGTAGTAATGTCAACTTAGTTTTTCGTTCTTCCTTCCCCCCTCTCCCGTCCTGTTCCCATTCCAAGTCCTTACAACGCATTAAGCTTTGTCCAGACTCAAAGACACTGCCAGGTACGTCTGCTGGCATATTTGGGTAGAGCGAATATAGAATCCTCTGAGTGCTCTGAAATATTCTTCAGCAAACTCCAGACTCCACAGTCCACCCTACTTTTGCATCACTTTATTGTCACTGCTCTGACATCCTTCACATTAACCTCTCCAACACACTACCCAAATCCAGATTCCTTTTTGTCTGACCGCCCCCCCCCCCCCACTACCAAACCCGGATACCTTTAAGTGTGACACCCTCTCCCCGCAACACACTACCAAACCTACATTCTTTTTATTCTGACACCAACCCACCCCCACACTCACACACACACTCACACACACCACACACACACACACACACACACACACACACAGACACACACACACACACAAACCACACACACACACACACACAAACACACACACACACACCACACACATACACAACACACACACATACACACACACCACACACACACACAACCAACCAAACCCAGATTCCTATCAGTTTGACATCCTCCCACCACCACCACCACCACCCACACACACAACAAACCAAACCCAGATTCCTATCAGTTTGACACCCTCCCAACCCACCACCACCAACCACCACACCCCACACACACAACCAACCAAAAACCCAGATTCCTATCAGTTTGACACCCTCCCACCACCACCACCACCACCCACACACACAACCAACCAAACCCAGATTCCTGTCAGTTTGACACCTCCCACCACCACCACCACCACCCACCCACACAACCAACCAAACCCAGATTCCTGTCAGTTTGACACCCTCCCACCACCACCACCACCACCCACACACACAACCAACCAAACCCAGATTCCTATCAGTTTGACATCCTCCCACCACCACCACCACCACCCACACACACACAACCAACCAAACACAGATTCCTATCAGTTTGACACCTCCCACCACCACCACCACCACCCACACACACAACCAACCAAACCCAGATTCCTATCAGTTTGACATCCTCCCACCACCACCACCACCACCCACACACACAACCAACCAAACCCAGATTCCTATCAGTTTGACACCTCCCACCACCACCACCACCACCCACACACACAACCAACCAAACCCAGATTCCTATCAGTTTGACACCCTCCACCACCACCACCACCACCACCCACACACACAACCAACCAAACCCAGATTCCTATCAGTTTGACACCCTCCCACCACCACCACCACCACCCACACACACAACCAACCAAACCCAGATTCCTATCAGTTTGACATCCTCCCACCACCACCACCACCACCCACACACACAACCAACCAAACCCAGATTCCTATCAGTTTGACACCCTCCCACCACCACCACCACCACCCACACACACAACCAACCAAACCCAGATTCCTATCAGTTTGACACCCTCCCCACCACCACCACCACCCCCACACACACAACCAACCAAACCCAGATTCCTATCAGTTAGACACCTACCCCCCACCACCACCCACCACCAACCCAACACACACCAACACAAACAACCAACCAAACCCAGATTCCTATCAGTTTGACACCCTCCCACCACCACCACCACCACCCACCACACACACACAACCAAACCCAGATTCCTATCAGTTTGACACCCTCCCACCACCACCACCACCACCCACACACACACACAACCAAACCCAGATTCCTATCAGTTTGACACCTCCCACCACCACCACCACCACCACCACACACACACACAACCAAACCCAGATTCCTATCAGTTTGACATCCCCACCACCACCACCCACCACCACCACCACCATCAACACACACACAAACCAACCCAGATTCCTATCAGTTTGACACCCTCCCACCACCACCACCACCACCCCACACACACACAACCAACCAAACCCAGATTCCTATCAGTTTGACACCCTCCCACCACCACCACCACCACCCACACACACACACAACCAAACCCAGATTCCTATCAGTTTGACACCCTCCCACCACCACACCACCACCCACACACACAACCAACCAAACCCAGATACCTATCAGTTTGACATCCTCCCACCACCAACCACCACCACCCAACAACACACACACAACCAAACCAAACCCAGATTCCTATCAGTTTGACACCCTCCCACCACCACCACCACCACCCACACACACAACCAACCAAACCCAGATTCCTATCAGTTTGACACCCTCCCACCACCACCACCACCACCCACACACACACACCAACCAAACCCAGATTCCTATCAGTTTGACTCCTCCCACCACCACCACCACCACCCACACACACAAACCAACCAAACCCAGATTCCTATCAGTTTGACATCCTCCCACCACCACCACCACCACCCACACACACAACCAACCAAACCCAGATTCCTATCAGTTTGACACCCTCCCACCACCACCACCACCACCACCCACACACACAACCAACCAAACCCAGATTCCTATCAGTTTGACACCCTCCACCACCACCACACCACCACCCACACACACACACAACCAAACCCAGATTCCTATCAGTTTGACACCCTCCCACCACCACCACCACCACCCACACACACACACAACCAAACCCAGATTCCTATCAGTTTGACACCCTCCACCACCACACCACCCACACACCAACAACCACCTTCACCATTCCTCCCCACACACCAAACCCAGCACTCACACCAACTCATTTTGTTGACACCCTCCCACCACCACCACCACCACCCACACACACAACCAACCAAACCCAGATTCCTATCAGTTTGACATCCTCCCACCACCACCACCACCACCACACACACAACCAACCAAACCCAGATTCCTATCAGTTTGACACCCTCCCACCACCACCACCACCACCCACACACACACACAACCAAACCCAGATTCCTATCAGTTTGACACCCTCCCACCACCACCACCACCACCACACACACACACACAACCAAACCCAGATTCCTATCAGTTTGACACCCTCCCACCACCACCACCACCACCCACACACACAACCAACCAAACCCAGATTCCTGTCAGTTTGACACCCTCCCACCACCACCACCACCACCCACACACACAACCAACCAAACCCAGATTCCTGTCAGTTTGACACCCTCCCACCACCACCACCACCACCCACACACACACACACAACCAAACCCAGATTCCTGTCAGTTTGACACCCTCCCACCACCACCACCACCACCACCACCCACACACACCACAACCAACACAAACCCAGATTCCTATCAGTTTGACACCCTCCCACCACCACCACCACCACCCAACACACACACAACCAAACCCAGATTCCTGTCAGTTTGACACCCTCCCACCACCACCACCACCACCACACACACAACCAACCAAACCCAGATTCCTATCAGTTTGACACCCTCCCACCACCACCACCACCACCCACACACACAACCAACCAAACCCAGATTCCTATCAGTTTGACACCCTCCCACCACCACCACCACCACCCACACACACAACCAACCAAACCCAGATTCCTGTCAGTTTGACACCCTCCCACCACCACCACCACCACCCACCCACACAACCAACCAAACCCAGATTCCTGTCAGTTTGACATCCTCCCACCACCACCACCACCACCCACACACACAACCAACCAAACCCAGATTCCTATCAGTTTGACACCCTCCCACCACCACCACCACCACCCACACACACAACCAACCAAACCCAGATTCCTATCAGTTTGACATCCTCCCACCACCACCACCACCACCCACACACACAACCAACCAAACCCAGATTCCTATCAGTTTGACACCCTCCCACCACCACCACCACCACCCACACACACACAACCATCCAAACCCAGATTCCTATCAGTTTGACACCCTCCCACCACCACCACCACCCCACACACACAACCAACCAAACCCAGATTCCTATCAGTTTGACATCCTCCCACCACCACCACCACCACCCACACACACAACCAACCAAACCCAGATTCCTATCAGTTTGACATCCTCCCACCACCACCACCACCACCCACACACACAACCAACCAAACCCAGATTCCTATCAGTTTGACACCCTCCCACCACCACCACCACCACCCACACACACAACCAACCAAACCCAGATTCCTATCAGTTTGACATCCTCCCACCACCACCACCACCACCCACACACAACACAACCAAACCCAGATTCCTGTCAATTTAACCCCTCCAACCCACTTTGAAACCAAACTTCCTTTCAGTTCCCCCATCCACTCACCCACACACTACCAAACCGAACACGGGCTCCTGTCTGTTTGCTCTTCCCCTATCTACCACTAAACTAAATCCATGTTCTTTTCAGTTTGCTTCCCCTCCCCCCACCCCACCCCCTACAAGCTACAAACCAAACCCGGGATTCTTTCAGTCCCCTCCCCCACCCCCAACCTGCTACCAAACCTAAAATACTTTCAGTTTGATATCCCCCAAGCCGGTGCCAAACCCAGACATTCTTTCAATTTGCTCCACCCTCGACCCATTCATCATCATCATCAGGTGCCCTGCCGCATGGCGTTGGCGATCATGGACTTCCATTTGTCTCTATCTCTCGTTGCCTCTAGCATCTCCCCCAGCCCCCTCGTCCCCAGCCACTCTGCTAGTCCGTCCAGCATTTTCTCCCTGGGTCTACCTGATGCTCTCTTTCCCTCCAGGTTTCCCCTTGTGACCAGGTGCTCCAAATCCCCCTTCCTAATAAAATGACCTGCAAACGTTGCCTGTCTGTTCCTAATCTTCCTTATGAGTGATGTATTTGTGTCTGCCTCCATCAAGACTGTCTCGTTTGTTTTCTTTGCTGTCCATGGAACTCTCAACATTCTTCTTAGAGACCACATCTCGGCTGCCTCAATCTTGTTCTGGCTTTGCTTGTTGACTGTCCACGCCTCACATCCGTACAACAGTATTGGTTCTATATAACATTCAAGAACTCTCTTCCTGATGTTAATTGACAGGCATTTGTTGGTAAGAATGCTTGTCATCTTCTTGAATGCTGTTTTGGCTTGGCCGATTCTGCAGGCTATTTCTGATGTGCATCTGCCGTCTGGTGAAATCGACCCATTACCGAACCCCAATTCCTTTCGTAGATCCCAATGCCAAGCCTTTCGGTGTCACCAAGTATCAAGTTGTCATAAAGCCACCCATCGGAAAAGATTGCGCGGCCGCCATGTCACCACAATGGAGTTCAGTAGTTCTGTACTCGGTACGTGTCTTATCAGTTAATCTTTATGGTTGACAGTAATGACTGTGTTTTTCGCAGACCCAGGTTGTGTGACTGTCTCTGATGATGTGGTGACCATTACATGACGTTCTTCCACCCACCGTCCCGGTACACAAAAGACCCCAATATCCTTGACGAGGCGAAGTGTTGTTTTGTCTTGTCTTGTTTTGGTTTTTGTCTTGGTTTGTTTTGGTTTGTCTTGGTTTGTTTTGGTTTGTCTTGGTTTGTCTTGTCTTGGTTTGTCTTGTCTTGTTTTGGTTTA
>JAPXFY010000015.1:72449184-72461684 GCA_030674185.1 Monoplex corrugatus
TTAGGACGCTGGAAAAATTCATTCCCGGTGGGAAAGCCGAGTCCACCTCTACCACCACCACCATGATTCTGCTGATTAAACTGGGTGGATAGAGCACCAGCCAGAGCACCAAACTGATTCCTGTTTGCGCTTAGTCCTTGACGTCTGAAGTCATCCTGTGAAGAGAAAGTGGACAACAGATCGCTGAACATCTGACTTATCCGGGTGGTGGATGGAGAGGAGAAGCGGGTTGACACGGGTGAAGATCTGGATTGGGAAGTCCCAAACGCCTGGAAGAAAGGATTTCCTCTGGAAGGGGCGAAGGGCGCGGAGAGAGCGGAGCTTGTGATGGGTGGGGGCTGAGGGAACAGGTCGGTGAAGGTGGGGGCGTTTTCTTTCAGGTCATGAAGAGGATCCTCGGCGTCCACGTCCGCGCTTGGTGGTCATCAGGCGTCGTTCAAAGGCCTTCTCGAAAGACGGCAGGGAAGGGATGGTCAGTATCATTCTCTCACCATCGGCCAATGATACCATCACTCGTGTGGTGCTGCTGTTTGTCGTGCTGCTGTTACCGCTAACACTGCTGCTGCTGCTGTGCTGCTGCTGCTGCCAAGGCTGCTGCTAACGCCTTTCCTACTGCTACTGCTATGACTGCTACTGCTGCTGCTTTCGTCGTCAATGCTGCTATGTCTGCTACTGTTATTTCTGCTGCTGACAAAATTTCTACTGTCACTGTTTTCACTACTAATACTTTTTCTTCTGTCTTTGCTACTGTTGTCATTTCCACTTTCACCCCTACTGCTGCTAATTGTGATATTGCTTTTGCCGTTTTCACGAACGTTGTCCTGTCCATGATTTGTTGAAATGCGATCTGTTGGGGGGACAGCTGTGGTGAACCGGCCAATGAGTGCGTTGATGGCATGGTTCGTCCGCAACACACCAAGGTTCCTCCCAACACTAAAGTTCCGTGCATGACTTAAAGAACCAAAAGGGGAGTGGGAAACGTCGCTGGTGTCACTTCCTACAGCCCCATCCTCCTCCTCTGAACTGTCGCGGGAACCGGACATGGGTAGGGAAACAGTCCTTCGGTGGCGCACTGGTTGTGGTAGAGTCTGATTTTTCCTGGTTATCGTCACCATGGTGATTTGTGTGGGAACTTTCCTCCTGGTCATTGTCGTCTTCGTTGTTCTTATTGTTGTCATCACTGTTGTCCTCGTCGTGGTGCTGGTTGTTGGTGAGGATAGTGGCAGCGGAGCGGGAGATGTTGAAGACTTGAAGCATGAAGGTGTTGAAGTTGTCGAGAATGTCGTACAGCTGTGACCCTGTCAGTGAAAAATATGTCATTTCTGTATAACATTCTTCACTCTTATTTGAACTCACTGCGCACGATACATTTATAAATACAAGACACAGAAAGTAATACACACAGAGGCACTGACATATCACACTACAAGACACAGGAAGTAATATTAAACAGAAGCACTGACGTATCACACCACAAGACACAGAAAGTAATATATATAGAGGCACTGACATATCACACTACAAGACACAGAAAGTAAGATATACAGAGGCACTGACATATCACACTACAAGACACAGAAAGTAATACATACAGAGGCACTGACATATCACACTACAAGACACAGGAAGTAATACATACAGAAGCACTGACATATCACACTACAAGACACAGAAAGTAATACAGAAGCACTGACATATCACACTACAAGACACAGGAAGTAATATATACAGAAACATTGACATATCACACTACAAGACACAGAAAGTAATACAGAAGCACTGACATATCACACTACAAGACACAGGAAGTAATACATACAGAAGCACTGACATATCACACTACAAGAACAGAAAGTAATATCACACAGAGGCACTGACATATCACACTACAAGACAGAAAGTAATATATACAGAGGCACTGACATATCACACTACAAGACACAGAAAGTAATATATACAGAGGCACTGACATATCACACTACAAGACACAGAAAGTAATATATACAGAGTCACTGACATATCAACTACAAGACAGAAAGTAATATATACAGAGGCACTGACATATCACACTACAAGGACACAGAACTGACATATCACACTACAAGACACAGAAAGTAATATATACAGAGGCACTGACATATCACACTACAAGACACAGAAAGTAATATATACAGAGTCACTGACATATCACTCACACAAGACACAGACATCTGACATATCACACTGCAAGACAGAAAGTAATATATACAGAGGCACTGACATATCACACTACAAGACACAGAAAGTAATATATACAGAGGCACTGACATATCACACTACAAGACAGAAAGTAATATATACAGAGGCACTTACATATCACACTACAAGACACAGAATCTGACATATCACACTACAAGACACAGAAAGTAATATATACAGAGGCACTGACATATCACACTACAAGACAGAAAGTAATATATACAGAGGCACTGACATATCACACTACAAGACTCAGAAAGTAATATATATAGAGGCACTGACATATCACACTACAAGACACAGAAGTAATATATACAGAGGCACTGACATATCACACTACAAGACAGAAAGTAATATATATAGAGGCACTGACATATCACACTACAAGACTCAGAAAGTAATATATACAGAGGCACTGACATATCACACTACAAGACAGAAAGTAATATATACAGAGGCACTGACATATCACACTACAAGACACAGAAAGTAATATATACAGAGGCACTGACATATCACACTACAAGACAGAAAGTAATATATACAGAGGCACTGACATATCACACTACAAGACAGAAAGTAATATATACAGAGGCACTGACATATCACACTACAAGACAGAAAGTAATATGTACAGAGGCACTGACATATCACACTACAAGACACAGAAAGTAATACACACATAGGCACTGACATATCACACTACAAGACAGAAATTAATACACACAGAGGCACTGACATATCACACTACAAGACAGAAAGTAATATGTACAGAGGCACTGACATATCACACTACAAGACAGAAAGTAATATGTACAGAGGCACTGACATATCACACTACAAGACAGAAAGTAATATACAGAGGAAATGACCTATCACAATACAATACACAGAAAGTAGTACAAACAGAGGCACTGACATATCACACTGCAAGGCTCAGAACGTAATACATACAGACGTTACTGACATATCACACATACATACACATATATACACAATCAGCAATTATAGCAGATTATATGAGGCAAGGGAAATTAGAGCACCTGGGCACAAGAGGAAAACTAGAGGGAAAGAAAGCTCAAGGTAGACCCAGGGATGAAATATTACAAGGGCTTGCGTAGTGGACGAAGACAGAAAGGGTGGGAGAAGTACTTGCAGCGACAAAAGACAGATTTGAATGGAGTGCCATGATCGCCAACGCCATGCGGCTGGGTACATGATGATGATGATCATACACATATCAGAAGACACACAATAATACTCAAGCGCAAAACAGTATCTAATCCTATATACACGTACACCTTCGGTTACACACGTATACGTACATGAAGGGTTACATAATAAGGTAATACATCTGGTTGATATAACATTTCGCTATATTTCAACCAGATTTATTGCGTTGAATATTATTCTCGCGCTTGTTCTCAGACGTGTGATGAAAACCAGTCCGAGACACACGAGGAACCAAAACAAAAACAAAACAAACAAACAAACAAAAAGCAAACAAACAAAAATTCCGTGCACACACACACACACACACACACACACACACACACACACACACACACACACACACACACACACACACACACACACACTCACACACACACACATCACACACACACACACACACACACATAAACACTCACACACACACATAAACACACACACACACACACACACACACACACACACACACACACACACACACACACACACACACACACAAATAGAATCAGGACCCATATTAAGCATAACGAAACAACAAGAAAGCTGGAAGGAAAGAGAACACCAGGTAGACTGAAGGAGAAAATAGGGGACAGACTTATATAATGCAATGACATACAACGTAAAGACAATACAGAATTATCAAAATACAATCAAATATAACTTAATACAACACTACACAATACAGTGCAGCAGATTACACAACATACGATAAAATACAGTACAATCAAAGACAACACAATGCAATTCGATGCAAGGTGTTATCATAACACTCACTTGATTTCTAACTATCCATTACTTTATACAGATTTTACAACATAGATGGCGTAATGTTGAATATGACACAGTCCATTATGAACACAAACACAATACAACATGACATAACATAATTCAATTCAACATAACACAACACAATGAAACACCTTAACACACAACATCATATATCACAATCTAATGCAGCAAAAGCAACACAAGACAACACAATGTACACAAAACGACACAACATAATGCAACACACAATATAACAACATAATACAACACAAGACAATGCGATACACATCGTACAACACAACACATTAACACACAACATAACATAATATCACTCAACACATTACAAACTGAAAGAACAGTACACAATACAATACAAAACAATGAAACACGTTACCACACAACACCACATATCACAATCCACCAATACAGGAAAAAACAACACAGACAATGCAATACACATCGTAAAACACAACACAATAAAGCACGTAACATAACTTGATATCACTCATCACATGACAAACTGAAAGAACACAACACAATACAACACAACACAATCCAACACATTACCACATACCTCCATATTTCACAGCCTGATACGGGAAAAGCAACACAAGGTAATAATCATAATACGCACAATGCCACACAACACAATAAAATACACAACAGGACACGATATAACACATCACAACACAACACAGTACAACGTGACACAACGCGACGGGACGCGACGGGACGCGACGAGACACCACACGACACGACACGACATGCCACAATAAATACAATACAATACAATACAATGCAATACAATACAATACAATACATTACATTACAATACATTGCAATACAATACAATACAATACATTACATTACAATACAATACAATACATTACAATACATTACAATACAATACATTACAATACAATACATTACAATACATTACAATACAATACAATAAAACAACACAACACAACACAACACAATACAATGCATTACAATACAATACAATACAATACAGTACATTACAATACAATACAATACAATACAATACAATACAAAAGAATGCAATACAATAAATTCAATTCAATGCAATACGATATAGCAATGCAATGCACTATAATGCAATACAAGGCAGTGCAAAATAAAACACAACACAACACAATACAACGCAATAGAACGAGCTTGTTGATGATGGCTCGACGTGTTAGATAATCACTGGGGGTGGTCCTTTGACCTTTTAATAACTATCGGAAGGTCCTGAAGATGGCAAGACACTGGTGCTCTGGGTCACACATCGTGGTGTTTCTTGTTAACAACACAACACTATAAAAAAGACAATATAACAATATAAAATACCACACAATACAATCCACAATACGAAGCACTGTTATACCACTCACCCGATATCTCGTTGTCAATGTAATCAGAATTCAGCACGTAAATTTCGTAATGTTGTACCACTATCCAGGCACTGTTGAAAAAAAAAAAAAAAAAATCTTTGCATTAGAATTTGGAACTAGGAGGTTGTTCAAGAGGGATTAATAATCACGTTCGAACAATTCCGTATGCGCTTCATCCATATCTGACAGAACACTCTCTGAGCCTACGCAAAACCTCAAGCGCTGGCAAGTGTTCTGAAATGGGTAGGGACCTCTGAAACACTAAAGCTGACATCACCAGAATGATGGAAACGTTAAAGATGGACAGCGAACAGTCCAGTTTTTAATGTTACGGGTTGGATTATTAAACTCGAGGTGATGCCAGATTCTGAGTCCATGGCTCTAACAAAAGAACCAACCAACCAACCTCAGAAAAACAAACAAACAAATAAACATAAAAACAAACAAACAAACAAACAAACAACAAACAAACCAGTCTTTCGTCCACCTGAGGGTTGAATATACAACCCCTGCGTTATGAGCGTGGCTCTCAACAACTGAGCCACCAAGGCCACGTTAGAATTTGGCTTTAAAGAATGCATACTTATGACATGTTTGCTGTTGTTTTGTACAGAATTTAGGACTGTTTGCTTCCCTCTGTCTGTCTGTCTGTCTGTCTCTGACTATCTCTGTCTGTCTCTGTCTCCCCTGTATGTCTGTCCTTTCTATCTGCTCTCTTCTTCTCTCTCTCTCTCTCTCTCTCTCTCTTGTCTCTCTGACTCTGTCTTTCTGTCTCTGTTTTCTCTCTCTCTTGTCTCTCTGGCTCTCTGCTGTCTCTGTCTCTCTCTCCCCTCCCTCTCTCCCTCCCCTCTCTCTCTCTCTCTGTTGGTCGGTGTATCTGTTTGTCTGCTGAGTGTCTGTCCTGCCTTGTCCATCTGTCTGCCGTTTGTCCTCTTGTTGTTATGTTTTTTTTATTTTGGTTTGGGTTGTTTTGGTTTTGTTTTGTGGTGGTGTTTTGTGGTTGTGGTCGGTTGGCTTGGGTTGTGGTTGGTTGGTTGTTCAAGATCTCTTGTCTTTTGATTTTAAGGAACACCCTACTTCTATCTTATGGTTGCTGCCGCTGGTTGGCGACCATGGCCTCCATCTGTTTATCTCTCGTTGCTAGCATTCCCCACCCTCCTCGTCCCAGCCACTCTACAGTCCGTCCAGCATTTTTCTCCCTGGGTCTCTTTGTCTTTTCTTCCACCAGCTTTTCTCGTTGAACCAGGTGCTCCATAATCGCCTTCCTCATATAATGGCTGTATAAGGTGCTGTCTTGTCCTCATCTTCCTCATGAGTGATCCATTTGTTGCTGACCCTGCTCATCCTTATAGATAATCCCCAAAAACAGAAAAGGAGCTTCAGCAGGCCAGGTGATTTGGTTTGTTATTTGGTAAATCAGTAAGTAGATGTGTAAGTTGGTGGGCAGCTAGGTAGATAGGTATGAAGGCATGTAGGTCTGTGAGAAGGTTGGTTGGTCAGTTGTTCAGTGGGTAATTGGTTGGTTGGTGTGAGGGCTCCTAGATATGAGTTATATTCCATGGTGATGAGTGACTGCTTCTGCTACTGCTTTTGGCTGGTTGGTCGGTTGTTTGGTTGGCTAGTTGGCTAGTTGGCTGGTTGGCTGGCTGTCTGGTTGGTTGGTTGGTTGGTTGGCTGGTTGATTAGCTGCATAGCTGGTTGGCTGGTTTGTTAGCTGATTGACTAGTCGGCTGACTGGTGAGTTGGTTGGTTGTGTGCAGGCACCACGCAATGCATTGCATTTCAGGACACTGTGTTATTATTGCATCTGCTCTAGCTTGTTTTAATTCACTGTCCTCTTTTGTTTTTCTGTTGTTGCTTTTTTTAAGCTCTGCACTTACCGGAAACGAACTCTGCCATAGTTTTTGGAATCGGGTTGCCACGTCAGGGTCACAGATCGTCGGTTGATGCTGGCACGTGCGTGAAAGGCTGTGTCCCCTTCCATCAGGGGGTCACATGACGCTATCAAGGCGTTCGGCTGTTCCAAGAAACCCCCTACGATAGTTTCATTTTCCGTCATGGCGACCACCGCAAATCCCCGGATGTTGTTGCTGACCCTGCCTCGAGGGTCGGCCGTTATAGAACTGTGAAAAAACAAACCAAAAAAAACTGTGTAAAATATATAAATATAAAGGTTGTAGCTGATTTTAGTACGAGTTTTAGTTACTTCCTGAGTTTTAGCACTGTCCTTGCAGAACGTCAAATACACAGTTTAAAGATCTTGTAAATTATGTCAGTGGTTTTTAAAAGCATGAAATTCTTGACTGATCGATTGATTGATCGATTGGTTGATTGATTGAGTGAGTGAGTGATTGAGTGAGTGAGTAGGTGGGTGGTGGGTCGGTGGGTGGGTGGGTGAGTGAGTGAGTTAGTGAGTGGTCGGTTGATTGGTTGGTTGGTTGGTTGGTTGGTTGAGTGAGTGAGTGAGTGAGTGAGTGAGTGAGTGAGTGAGTGAGTGAGTGAGTGAGTGAGTGAGTGATGGATGGATGGATGGATGGATGGATGGATGGATGGATGGACCGACGGACGGACGGACAGACGGACGGACGGATGGATGGATGGAAGGAAGGTTGGATGGATTGATGGATGGATGGACGGACGGACAGACGGACGGATGGATGGATGGATGGATGGATGGATGGATGGATGGATGGATGGATGGATGGATGGATGGACGGACGGACGGACTCCGTTTTACGTCAGCACGGACCCCATGTCTTATGGCCGATCATCTCACGGAACGGAGAAAAAAAAAAGTGTAATTTGTCATAAATACTAAGTTGTAACTGATTGTACAGCATTTTACGTACGATGCCTGAAAGAAGATTGTCCTGTGAAGCAAATACACAAAAGACGTTTAAATTATGTCAGTTTTTGAAGCATGCTTGACTGAGATGATTAATCGAGAATTGAGTGATGAGTGTGAGTGGTGAGTAGGTGGGTGTGTGGTGTGGTGGGTGTGTGGTGAGTGAGTGGTGATAGAGTGAGTGTGGTGTTTGGTGGTAGTGGTGGTGTATGAGTGGTGGTAAGTATGATGATGATGTATGGGTGATGTATGTATGTATGATTTATGAATTATGCATGTATGACGTATTAATTGTGGTTTATGTAGTTGATTGTATGCGTTGTGTTGGTGGATGTTGTAATGTATGTATGTTGTAAAATGCTGTACGCTTGTATTATGAAATGCGCACGCAGTGTCTGTTGTGTGCTCGTGGTCCTGTTCGCGATAGTCTAGATGTGTGCTTAGGCGTTATGTCGTTGTTTGTTCTACGTATTTCGTGCGCTCGTCTCTGTTGTGGGTCGATAGTTTTCCCATGTGAGTTCTCTGTCTGTGTCTGTGACAAATGTCCTCCTCAGTTCGTGAACTATCGTTGTTCGTGTCAGTCTCTAAATACTCTTTGCATAAATTGATACTCAATCCTCTGCAGTGGTGTCATGGAGTGGGAATACTTGCTTATAATTGTATGAATTGCTCTCTATAGTTTTATTGTTTTTATTTTTTTGCGTGCGTGTGTGTGTGTGTGTGTGCTGTGTGTGTGGTGTGTGGTGTGTGTGTGTGTGGTGTGTGTGTGTGGTGTGTGTGGTGGTGGTGGTGTGTGTGTGCGTGTGTGTGTGTGTGTGTGTTTGCGATAGATGTGATTTTACAAGATTTGCGTATTAATATTGTAATTGTTTTATGTGTAAGGTTGGTTGTTGGTTGGTTGGTCGATAGTGAGGCGGGTTGTGTACGTGATGTGGGTGTGGTGTGTATATGTGTGAATACGGGTGTCTGTGTGTGAATGTGGGTGATGTCTGTGTGTGGGTTATGTCTGAGTGTAGGTGTATGTCTGTGTGTGTGAGTGTGTGTGTGTGTGTGTGTGAGTGTGGGCGTATGTGTGTGTGTGTGGGGGTGTATATCTGAGTGTGGGTGCGGGTGTTTATATGGCTGTGGGGTGAATGTATGCCTGTGTGTAAGTGTATATGTGTGTGGGTGCATGTCTGTGTATGGAGGTATGCATGTGTGTATGTGCATGTCTATGTGGGTGTATGCCTGTGTGTGGGTGTATGTTTGTGTGTGGGTGTATGTCTCAGTGTGGGTGTATGTTTGTGTGTGGGTGTATGTCTATGTGTATGTGTACGTGTGTGTCTGTGTATAGGTGCATGTCTGTGTGTGGGTGTATGTCTCAGTGTGGGTGTCTGTTTGTGTGTGGGTGTATGTCTATGTGTATGTGTATGTGTATGTGTGTGTGTGTATAGGTGTATTCTGTGTGTCGGTGTATGTCTCAGTGTGGGTGTATGTTTGTGTGTGGGTGTATGTCAATGTGTATTTGTAGGTGTGTGTGTTATAAGTGTATGTCTGTGTGTGGGTGTATGTTTGTGTGTGGGTGTATGTTTGTGTGTGGGTGTATGTCTATGTGTATTTGTAGGTGTATGTGTGTATAGGTGCATGTCTGTGTGTAGGTGTATGGTTCTGTGATGTGTTTTGTCTGTTGTGTGTTGTGTGTGTGTGTGTGTGTCCGTGTGTGGGATCTAATCATCCAATATGTGACTTCATAGCGGCAAGGTCTCTACCACCTCATCCCCCTGCGTTGTTAAGTTATACGACTGGACTGTCTTTACCTTTTCTTTGACCTAACCAGTAGAGATGGTTCTCCTGTCATCAATCAAAAATTGTACGCCCTTGGAGGCCTGAAATGTTTATGGGTGTGTGGTCCGACTCTACTTCCTGTTAATAGGTTTACGTCTTTAATTTAAAGAATTTTTTCTAGACCACGCGCATATGCATAATATGTAGAGAGACAGAAAATGTCAATAGACGGATAGATAGAAAAAATTATTAGTCAGATATGTGGACAAGAGTAGGTAGACAGGTAGACAGAGACAAAATAGATAAATACACGGACAGATAGCTGTACAATAGATATAAAGAATGGAAAAGAGAAAAATGGGGAAAGACAGACAGACAGAGACAGAGAGAGAGAGAGAGAGAGAGAGAGAGAGAAGAGAGACAGAGAACGACAGAGGAGAGAGAAACAGACAGAACAGACAGACAGATAGACAGAGGACAGATAGACAGAGAAGGGAGAGAAACAGACAGAGGAGAGAGAGAGAGAGAGAGAACAGACAGACAGACAGACAGACAGATGAATTGATGAATGGATGGACAGAAAAATAATGTAACTGACTGATCAACTGATCATTGATCGACTGAGTGATGAATGGATTGACTGACTGACTGACTGACTGACTGACTGACTGACTTACTGACTGACTACTGATTGATTGATAGTTTTATTGATTGATAGAGTGTTAGTTTATGATCATGCTAAAGCGCTCGGAATATTTCATACGCATTACCATAAAAAAGAAAAATCAATATGAGCAGGCGGAGTATCGACCTCGCCACGTTTGGACGTTTGGCGTACTAAGCGACTTGCTCGACCATTTGAACAGTGCATCCCTTTGTTGAAAAAACTAACCATTGAGCAGAAATCGAATGCAGGTCACCTTCGTGGCAGGTTGGTTGCTCTGTCTCTGTCTCTGTCTGTCCGTGTCGTCTGTCTGTCTGTCTGTCTGTTGTCTGTCTGTCTGTGTTTGTCTGCTGTCCTTGTCTGTCTGTCTGTTTGTCTGCCTGTCTGTCTGTCTGTCTCTTTCTTTCTTTTCAAGCTGCCCATTTATCGATAAACACACAGATACTAGATTATGAACAGTATGTCACCAATCTATGTCCAAATAAACAGGTAAATAAATATAAAAAAATATATATATATTTGAATAAATAGATAAATAATTGCGAAAAAGTAAGTAAATAGGTATATAAATAAATAAATAAACAAATAAATAGATAAGTAACTAAACAAAAATAAATAAATAAATGAATAAGTAAACAAATAAATAAATATATAATGTACATATGTAAATATGAATAAAACAAACACAAGAAAAGAAACAAAGGAAGTAAAAAAATTTCAAGCATTTTTAAACAGGAAGAGAAAAAGAGAGAGAAATAAAAAAGAGAGAGAGAGAGAGAGAGAAAAAAAAAAAGAAGAAAAAAAGAAAAAAAGAAAAGGAAAAGAAAACCGTTATCCATGTACCTACATGCAACTGAGGTTCACATCCACACAAACCAAAGAAACAAACAACGAAACAAACAACGAAACAAGAAAACAAAGAAACAAACAACGAAACAAGCAAAACAAAGAAACAAACAACGAAACAAGCAAACAAAAACAAAGAAACAAACAACGAAACAAGAAAACAAAGAAACAAACAACGAAACAAGCAAACAAAGAAACAAACAACGAAACAAGCAAACAAAGAAACAAACAACGAAACAAGCAAACAAAGAAACAAACAACGAAACAAGCAAACAAAGAAACAACAAACAGCAAACAAACGCACAAACAAAACAAAAAACACACAATCAAACAACAAACAAAACAAAAACACACAATCAAACAACAAACAAAACGAAAAACACACAATCAAACAACAAACAAAACAAAAAAACACACAATCAAACAACAAACAAACAAAAAACACACAATCAAACAACAAACAAAACAAAAAACACACAATCAAACAACAAACAAAACAAAAAACACACAATCAAACAACAAACAAACAAAAAACACAATCAAACACAACAAATCAAAAAAACAAAAAAAACCACACAATCAACACAACAAACAAAACAAAAACACAACAAAACAAAAAAACAAAAACACACAATCAAACAACAAACAAAACAAAAAACACACAATCTGCTTTACCTCGCACATTGTTGCTGAAGTAGGTGGAAGCGTTGACTTGTATGGTGAACAGTTTTCTGACGTCATCATGAGG
>JAPXFY010000015.1:72469184-72489184 GCA_030674185.1 Monoplex corrugatus
GGTTTGGTTTGGTTTGGTTTGGTTTGGCTTGGTTTGGCTTGGTTTAGTTTGATTTGATTTGATTTGATTTGGTTTGGTTTGGTTTGGTTTGGTTGGTTTGGTATGGTTTGGTTTGGTTTGATTTGGTTTGGTTTGGTTTTATTTGATTTGGTTTGGCTTGGTTTGGTTTGGTTTGGTTTGGTTTGATTTGATTTGGTTTGGTTTGGTTTGGTTTGGTTTGGTTTGGTTTAGTTTGGTTTGGTTTATTGGTTTGGTTTATTGTTTTTGGTTTGGTTCTGTTTTTGTTTCGTTTTGTTTTGTAAACATTCATATTTTTTCTTGAATACTTATACGCACATTCATTTTTACACACACTGTGCTGGAGGTAAATTGTTGCATACCCTGCATTCTCGGAGTTTGATGTTTTCACGTTTCTATAAACCACCAGAGCATGGACATGAACTAAAGGATCTTTAACGTGCATAGCTGATGTTCTGTGTTCATAAACGCAGAGAGGGGGTTCACGCACTAACAGATCTGCACATACGTTAAATTAACCTTGCTGACTGAAAACAGTGCACCCCTGTAGGGATGCCGAGGGCTGTTTCGGTACAAATGATGTCCCCGCTTTCTGGAAATTCTGTGCTAGAAATTCCCTCTTTTCTGTCGTCACTCTCTCTTTGCTTTCTGTCATTTTTTTCCTATCATTTTCTGCCTTGCTGGTCCATTTACATGTATCACCTGTTTACCTGTTTACCTGTTCACTTGTTCACCTTTCGGCGACGACATCAATCTTGATGGTAGCTGCTGATGCATGCCCCGTCAGCTGTCTCCATCACCTTCTGCCTACACTATGCATGTGTTCGATAGAGTCTTACGTACTTTCTCTTAGGATCGATAATTGGGTACACTTATTTAAGCGCATTTTCGGTTTCAGGGACGTGTGATATGCGGAAGCAATTTTAAGTAACTTAGGCCCGTTTATATGTTTATATATATATGTGTGTGTGTGTATATATATATATACTTATATCCATACATATATATGTATATATGTATATGTACATAAATATGCATATATACATATCTATATCTATACATATGTATACATATATATATTAGTGTCCTTAGTTGTGTTCAAATTTATATTCAGGTATTTTCTCTAAATCCCCTCTGTTATGTATTGGACAGAGTGGTCAACGCCAGGAGCATTTCCTTAGATTAAGTGCGCGAATGCATTGATATGTGTGCTTAATGTTTGTTGTTGTTGTCTTTTTTGTTGTTGTTGTTGTTGAAGTAGTATGTTTTGAAACGGGTTTTAGCCCTGATGTGGTTCTCCGCAGTCGGCTGGGCTCTAAACACAATAACACCGACTGAGTGAAAGAATTCAACTGAAGCTTTTAAGTGGCAACCGTGTGCGGTCGTAGCAAACCAGACTCCCACGCGTGTCATTAATCAAACCCAATGACAGATACAGTTAAGGAAGATATCGGTTTAGAATGTATCTGTGTGGGCGAGAGGGAGGTATAGTTATGCGTGTGAGTGTCGGGGGGGTTGGGTTTTAGAGAGGGGGGGTGAGTGAGTGAGTGTTTGTGTGTGTGTGTGTGTGTGTGTGTATGTGTATGTGTGTGTATGTGTGTGTGTGTTTGTGTGTTTTGTGTGTTTGTGTGTGTGTGTGTGTGTGTTTGTGTGTGTCTGTGTGTGGGGGGGGGGGGAGGGGCGTACGAGCGTGTACGTGCGTGCGTGTGTGTGTGTGTGTGTGTGTGTGTGTGTGTCTGCGCGTGTCTCTGTGTGTGTGTGTGAGAGAGTGTGTGTGTGTGTGTGTGTGTGTGTATGTGTGTGTGTGTGTGTGTGTATGTGTGTGTGGTGTGTGTGTGTGTGTGTGTGTGTGTGTGTGTGTGTATGTGTGTGTGTGTGTGTGTGTGTGTTGTAATCCAATATGAAGAAGCCATTCTACCATTCTCTGGGTTTTTTTTTATGACAGTTCTTAATTTCAGACAATATAATCACAAAGATGGAGATGACCTTCAAAATCAGCCAAGATATCAGTCAGGAACAGTTGTTTAACAGAACATTTTTGTTTCATGGAATAGCTTCAACATGTTTAATTTCTGTCAGAAAGTATGAGAGCCGTAACAAAACAAAACAAACAAAAAAACGTTTCAAAAATCTTTTTGTGTGTGTGACCTTGAGAACAATCCAAGGTCACCGAACTTTTTTTTTTTTTTATATATTTGCAAATCCAATTCAAGGCACTGTTAGAATACGAAAGTCAGTTACAGTCACTTCATATTCTAACATTATTGATACTGTTCATACACTATCACATACACATCATAAACTACAGAATAAAAGAAGCTTATTTATAAGGCGTGAGTATTTCCGTGTTATGATGTCAGGCCATAATTGGTTGTGTATGCACAATTACTCTGCGAAAGATCGAGTTTGTCCAATCACAAAACGGTTTAGAAAACCCGATCCAATGTTTCACTTTTATGATCACTTTGACGATGAACGTCATCCTCCTTCTCATCACCATGTGCCCTTGCCCCATGCTGTTGGCTATCTTGGTTCTCAGTATGAATCTCTCTTTTGTTACTGCCAGTATATCTCTATCCTTTCTGTTCCCTCCCCTCCCCCCCACTCTACAAAACTGTCTGATATTCTCTCCATGGGTTTAACTGGTGCTCTTTTTCCCCTCTAGCTTTTCTGTTGTAATTAGGTGCTCAAATTTCATTTCCCTGTTGTTGGCGATCTTGGTTCTCAGTATGAATCTCTTTTTTGTTACTGCCAGTATATCTCTATCTTTTCTGCCCCCCCCCCCCTTCCCCACTCTACAAAACTGTCTGATATTCTCTCCATGGTCTAACTGGTGCTCTTTTTCCCCTCTAGCTTTTCATTTCCCTCATAAAATGACATTTAAATATTGCTTGTCCCTTTCCTAATAATCTTCTTCATTGTTGCTCTTCTTGTGTTTAATTCTTCGAAGACTGTCTCGTTTGTTTTCTTTGCTGTCCATGGAACTTTTAACGTTCTTTTTTTTTTTTTTTACATTTCAGCTAACTCATTGAAGAACAATGAGAAAAAATACAACTTGACGTAAAACGAGGAGACTATTACACTGTTATAACAGAGAAAAACAGAGCGTAAATAAATTCTAAAGCTCGTGAGAAAATAGTGTTCAGAAACTTTTCCCCAAACAAAGCTCATTCCAGGCAATTTTTCAGGTCAGTGTGACCTTGACCTTCGTGTCATGACTTCCAAACTAACGCATTTGTTTCTCATTAGTAGTCTGCACCTTGAATTCAGTTTGGTAAAGATCCATTTGGTAAATTTCTTGCTAACACATATACGCCGTAGGCACACAGGCAGACGACACGCGCCGCGCGTGCGCGCGCGTGCGCGCACATACCACCACACACCACACACACACCCCGTACACACACACACACACACACAATAACAACACACCACCACCATACACAACCACCACCACCACACTACACACCACACACCATACACACACCACCACCATACAACACACACCACACACACACACACACACACACACACACACACACACAACACACACACCCCAACACACACACACACACACACACACACACACACACACACACCACACACACACACACACACATACACACACACACACAACAGCACGCATGCACGCACGCACACACACACACACACACACACACACACACACACACACACACACACACACACACACACACACACACACACGCACACACACACACACACACAACACACACCACATCACATCACACCCCCACACCCCACCCTACACCCCGCCCTCAGGCCCACCCAACCCCCAAACACACACACACACAAACACATACACACAAACACACACACACACAACACACATACACAAACACACACAACACAACACACAACACACAACAACACACACACACAAACACCAACACACACAAACACACACACACACACACACACACACACACACACACACACACACACACACACACACACACACACACACACACACACACATACAAACACACGTCCAATCAACAATCTCCCTTTTAGAAAACAAAAATTAGCAGTTAAAAAAAACAACACACACAGCAAGACAGGCTGATAAAAAAAAAAGTGAATAACGAGACCTGTCTGCCACACGATTTTAATTTAAGGGCCCAGGAATCGTGATAGGATGAATGAACGCCCTAAGCAACATGGCTGTCAATTCATCATTTCCCTTCTACATTCATGACAACCATCAGCGTTCGGGTTCACAATCTGATGCCAATGGCATACACGGCCATTAGGCTGTAAAACGGAGGCTTAGTGGTTAAAACCTTTTCCATCGCTTCTGACTGAAAAGTCGGATCATCAGCATCGTGTGCCCTGCCACGTGGCGCTAACGATCAAGACCTTCCATATATGCATCTATCCTTTATCGCTGCAAGTACATCTTCCACCTTTTCTGTCCTCAGCCACCCTGCAAGTCCGTCCAATATTTTCTCCCTGGGTCTACCTGGTGTTCTCTTTCCCTCTAGCTTTCCTGTTGTGACCGGGTGCTTTAATTCCCCCTTTTCCTTTGAATGGCCTTTGAATGTTGCTTGTCTTTTCGTAATCTTCTTTATCAATGATCTCCTTGGGTCTAGTCTGCCTCCTTCAAGACTGTCTCCGAAAACAAAGAGAAAACAGAAACAAAGAAAAATCGGAAAAAGAACAAAACTGAATCATTTCTTTAAAATTGCAGAACCTAGCGGCAAATATCACACAAGAACACGTTTGTTTTCCTTTTTTGTTTTTATTTTTATTTTGTTTCTTTTTTTTTGGGGGGGTGGGCAAACAAGGGAAACAACCTTTATTGGACTGAGGCCTGCACTGGGTTGTAGCAGTTTCTCCCCATTATAAGTAGTGCATTTCTGAGATATTATAAAGTAACTACAACTATCCCACAGCCAGAGAGATTAGAGTCTGGTATGAAGGAAAAGGTCCTGGGTACAGTCTTTGAATTGGGCAGATTTGTTTTGTTCCTGTAAGCAAAAGGAAGAGCTTTTCTTTGAAGTTTGTACGAAAGAGATGTAGTAGACACTTCGACTTTCCTCAGAACAACACACACTTACATCATCATCATCAAGTGCCTTGCCACATGGCGTTGGCGATCACGACCCTCCATATGTTTTTATCCCTTGTTGCTTCAAGCAAATCTTCGACCCTCTCTATCTTCAGCCACTCTGCAAGTCCGTCCAATATTTTTTTCCCCTGGGTCTACCTGTTGCACTCTTTCCCTCCAGCTTTCCTGTTGTGACCAGGTGCTCCAATTCCCCTTTTCTCATAAAATGGCCTATAAATGTTGCCTGTCTTTTCCTGATCTTCCTTATCAATAATCTTCTTGTGTCTGCCTCCATCAAGACTGTCTGGTTTGTTTTCTTTGCTGTCCATGGAACTCTCAACATACATAATTACTTTAATCTTCCCTCGTCACTCCTATTTCTCTCAAATAAAACAAAATGATAATACTCTCTGATTTCTTAAGGTATTATGGCAAGTTGTATAACTGATTTATTCATGTATTTGTTCTTTTGTGTATTAAGTTACGTTCAGAGGAACTAATATTGAACGAATGAACAAATGACCTTGGCATCAGTTTTGACAGAATACTAACCTTGCAAAAACGCACCAGTGGTGTAGTGGTTAGCGCAACGGACTACCGACTGGAAGGTTATGGGTTCGAATCCCCATCAGTCCTTTTAAAAATTCATTGTGGGATTTTTCGGCTCTAACCGGATCCTACCCAGAGTTGGGCGTGCTTTGAGCTCATAGGGAAGAATGGCACCACACAGTCGAGTCTCATCCACTTTGCGGATGCGTCATTGAGGGTGTTGTTCGACCTCCTGACCAGCACCGAAGGTTTCTGTATCTCTCGGGTCTGGTTGATGCCAGAGTATATTATGACAGTAAGCGGAGGGTACAGCCCTGCCACTCGGTTTCAATCCTGGATGGAACTCCACAGCATCATGATTATCATCCTCATCGTCATCATCACCATCGAACATCATCATCATCATCGACATCATCATCATCGACATCATCATCATCGACATCATCATCATCGCATTATGAAAACTGTGCCAACTTCTGTGGCCATTACGGTGGCGTATAAAATGGGACGAAAAACAAAACAAACAAACAACAACAACAAAAAAAGGGGGGGGCGGGGGCGGGGGGGGGGGGGAGCACAAAGGTAACCTCCGTAAGTGCGATGATCCTTGAAAAATAAAATACAATAAAATTAAAATACGTGGAAACCACCACATTCAAGTATCAAAAGGGCCTTGCAATCTTGAAAACAGTCGTGGCTAAAGACATTGAACAACCTCATCTCTTTCAACTGTCATCATCATCATCATCATCAGGTGCCTTGCTGCATGGGGTCGGCGATTATGGACTTCCACCTGTCTCTATCTCTTGTTGCCTCAAGCATCTCTTCCACCTTCCCTGTCTTCAGCCACTCTGCAAGTCCGTCCAGTATCTTCTCCCTGGTCTACCCGGTGCTCTCTTTCCCTCCAGCTCTCCCGTTTTGACCAGGTGTTCCAATTGCCCTTTCCTCATAAAATGGCCTATGAATGTTGCCTGCCTTTTCCTAATCTTCCTTATGAATGATCAACTTGTGTCTGCCTCCATCAAGACTGTCTCGTTTGTTTTCTTTGCTGTACATGGAGCTCTCAACATCCTTCTTAGAAACCACATCTCGGCTGCCTCAATCTTGTTCTGGCTTTGCTTGTTGATTGTCCACACCTCGCAGCCGTACAACAGTATTGGTTCTATATAACATTCAAGAAATTTCTTCCTGATGTTAATTGGTAGGCATTTGTTGGTAAGAATACTTTTCATCTTCTTGAATGTTGTTTTGGCTTGGCCAATTCTGCTGGCTAGTTCTGATGTGCATCTGTGTCAGGTCGCAGTCATCCGGGTACTGATTGTTCCTATCAGGACTTAAATGGATTATCATTTTGGAACCAAGGTTGTTGTTTTTTTGTGGCCTACAGGGTTGCCTTGGTTACAGGTGGAGTTTTGGGGTTACTCTCTCTTGGTGGTCAAGGGAGTCTAATTTCTGTTTTGCGAAATATTTCTCGGTAGGGCTTCTTTCCCTTGCTGTTTTGCCTCATGTGTGTGAAGGTGGATATCTGTAGGCCTGTGTTCCAAGGGGCGAATCACTCTCTGTTTCTTTTGGACCTGTGAATCACGCTTTACATGCGGAATCGGTGGATTGTGGGGCCAACCTGAGTCCAGGTCTGATTTTGAGTTCTCGTTATACTGACTTAGATTTCTAGGCAGTTGTCGAATAGCTATGTTGATGATAATGTATGCACAAAATGCGGAATGTAAGCACGCGGTGTCATACGTCATCCAGATGACGTCAATGTTCCCGTGACGTCATGGAGAATAAATACGTGCAACATTGTTTGTTAAGGTAACTGACAGAGCAGCTTCGGAGTGACTGAGAGAGTGCTGGTTTCTCTTCTTCGAGATAACCGTGTTACTTGTAATGTTCAGGTTATGTGTGAACTTCAGATGTAGTTCGGGTTCACTTTCGAGATTCTCTGTTTTCTGTGTTTCTGTGTTTCACCCTGTAGTCCAGTTGTGTGTACTTGGCAAGGGTGATGTGGCGTCTGTACCAGTTTGTGCTGTTCTGTACTGTTCCACTCTATGTCGTTTGTGCTGTTCCAATCTCTATGTCGTTTTTGAGGGAGTTGTGTTATTGGTCGTTGTGTGGTGGTGTGTTGTTCACGTTTTGGTTTAATTTCGGGTTTCCCTAGGTTCCAAACTGGTTTGAGAGGCTTGCCCAACTGGTTTGTGTGGCGTCGTAACGTAGGTTTGGGTCAGGGTTTATTCGTTGTCGTTCAGATGTTAAATTCGCGATTATTTTCGATTCTCTGCACCTTGGGTTGTTGATTAGTTGTGAACCCGTGGCATGAGGTTAAGATAACCAATTCAATGTACTGATAATAAGCACATTGGGCTGTTTACTGTTTGGGGATAAACGTAGACGAGGTTACCGTTTGGAGATAAGTTTAATGTGTATTTTGTGATAAACTTACAGACAGTTGACGCGGAAGTTAAAGATAAAGTGAATAGTGTAACTTAATTATTCAGTGCCAGTATGAGTGTGTGGCTATTGTCATGGGCTGGTTAATGTTTTGTATTTTGGGCCTATGTCGTGGTTACTTTCTAGGGTTTTATTTCATGTGATTCTACTATGTGTGCGTTGTGATGGGTAACGGAATTGTTACCTTCATATATTCATAAAATTTGATCAGGGCTAGGTTCAATCATTTGCCTTGCCTTGGGCAACACGATGGTTACTTATACCTGATTTAAAATCCACTTCGATTGATTGTCTACAAAACTTTTGAGTATTGGAATTGTGTATTCATAAGCTTTTGTCAGGGCTAAGTTTAATCATTTACCTTGCCTTGTGCAACGTGATGGTTACTTATACCTAACTTCAAGTTCATTTCAGTTGACAGTTCAATAGAATTTCAAGGGTTTATGTTTTCTTTTGTGGTATTAAGCTTATCATAATTTGATTGAGCCTTTAGCTGTGAAGCGCTGTGGATTATACAATGTTAGTACGCTATGTGGTTATTTGATGAAATTCGTGATGTTGGACCTGTTTTGAGAACTGTTTCGTGGGGTTTAACCAGCCTGGCACTGCCAAACTGGGTTAGACAGTGTCTGGGTTAAGACTGCTGATAGCAAAGGCCAGCGTCAGGTCGACTGTGCAGTCGAGTAACTCTGTGCACTCGCTGTTAGAGTCCTGGTGCAGTAGGGTGTTTGGATGTAGATGTTTGAAATGTGTGGGTGAAGCAGCTAGTTTTGTGGTGTGTGTGTGTGTGTGTGTGTGTGTGTGTGTGTGTGTGTGTGTGTGTGTGTGTGTGTGTGTGTGTGTGTGTGTGTGTGTGTGTGTGCAGTGAATAATTGTGATTAAGATATATGTTAATGTGTAATTTGTGAACTCATGTATTGTTGGATGACAGCTATTAAACTATGGGTGAATGAAAAAAATAGTTGTTTGTTGACCATTACTGTGTGTTGGGGAGATACGTAATTAGGTCTGTAAATTCTGTCTATCCCTCTTTGCAAGATCAGGTCTTAGCGAGCATGACAATCTGCCGTCTTGTGAAATGATCGTTCCCAGGTATTTAATCTTATCAACCTGTCTCAAGGTTGTGCCGTTTGCTGTTATTTTGCAGGAGGGGATTTCATGTTTTTTACTAATCACCATGACTTCAGTCTTCCTGCTGTTTAGTTCCAACCCCTTACCTTTGCTTTCTATTTCAAGTATATTCACAAGGTTTTGTAGGTCCCTTTCACTTTCTGCAATTAGCACGGTGTCATCTGCGTACTGAATGTTGTTTTTCATTTTCCCTCCAACCTTTAATCCAGGGTCTTCCTCTAGGTTTCTCATGATATTTTTGCTGTAAAGTGAAAACAGATCTGATGACAAAACACAACCCTGTCTGACTCCTCTTTTGATGTTTTGGAAAGAGCTTATATCGTTTTTCATTCTCATTGCAGCTGTTTGTTCCCAATACATATTTTTGATTATTCGTAGATCTTTCCATCAATATTGAGTCTTTCTAGTTGGTTGATCAATTCTTATTCTTACCTGATCAAAAGCCTTGGTATAGTCAACAAAGCATAAATATAAATCCTTGTTCACCTCAATTGACCTCTCTATGATAGTTCTTAGGATTAGGCCCTATATGGCATTAATAGTTCCTTTCCCTTCCACAAATCCACACTGTTCATCTGCTATTTCTCTTTTGATTCTATTCCTTGTCCTAATCATGATTATTCTTAATAGGATCTTAGTTACATGACTCATCAAACTGATTGTGCGATGGAGTTCGCATTCTATAGCCCCTGTCTTCTTTGGAAGTGCAATGAAAATTGATTTTGACATATCTTTGGGGATTTTTCCAGTGTCGTAAATTTCATTTAGGAGGACTGTTATTTTTTTCTATACCGAATTCCTCCAGGGCTTCAATCATCTCTGCTGAGTGTAATTGATTATGGACTGGGCCTCACTACATTGTCACCGATAAAAACAGAATAGAAAACGAAGCAACGAGAGTGGTCGTCGGAACCAAAAAAAAAAAAAAAAAAAAAAGACAAATCCATGGAGACTATGCCATACCTGCTTGACCTTCCTTCAATACAGTTGAGACATACAATAGAACAAGTGAGGGCATATATCCGGGCATTGGAAAACCTGGAAAACACACTTCACGAGATGGTCGGAACAACAAAACAATAAACTCCAAGGGGAAAATCATGGATGGGAGAGAGAGAGAGAGAGAAGGAAGAGAGAGAGAGAGGAGAGAGAGAGAGAATGGGAGAGAGAGAGAGAGATGGGAGAGAGAGAGAGAGAAAGAGAGAGAGGGAATGGGAGAGAGAGAAAGAGAGAGAGAGAGAATGGGAGAGAAAGAGAGAAGAGAGAACGAGAAAGAAAGACAGAGAGAGAATGGGAGAGAGAGATAGAGAGTCAGAAGCAGACAGACAGAGTGACCGTTTGTCGATGTGTGTTTGTCGTTTCTCGGTTGGTCTGTCTGTCTGCCTTTTGGTCGGTCTGTCTGTCTGTTGGTCGGTCGGTTGGTCTGTCTGTCGGTCTTTGGTTAGTTGTCTGTATCTCGATCGGTTGGTCTGTCTGTCAGACTGTCGGTCGCCGTCTGTCTGTCTGTCGGTTGGTCGGTCGCTCTTTCTGTCGGTCTATTGATCAGTCTCGTCAGTCTCTCAGTCTGTCTGTCGGTTGTCAGTCAGTCGATCGGTCTGTTGGTTGGTCTGTATGTCTGTCTGTTGGTCCAACTGTCTGTCTGTCTGTCGTTTGGTCGGTCTGTTTGTCTATCGGTCGGTCAGTCGGTCTGATGGTCGGTCCGTCTGTCTGTCTGTCGGGCTGGTCAGTCTGTCAGTGTGCCTATCAGTGTGTCTGTGTATCTGTCTGTCGGTGTGTCTGTCTGTCGGTGTGTCTGTCTGTCAGTCGGTGTGTCTGTCGGTAGGTCTGTTGGTCAGTCAGTCGGTCGGTCTGCCAGCTGGTGTGTCTGTTGGTGTTTCTGTCCTCAGTGTGTCTGTCTGCCAGTGTGAATGTCTGTCGGTTGGTGTGTCTGCCTGTTAATGTGTCTGTCAGTCTGTCTGTCAGTCTGTTTGTTGGTCTGTTTGTTGGTGCGTTTGTCTGTTGGTCGGTGTGTTTGTGTGTTTGTCGGTGTGTTTGTTGGTGTGTTTGTTGATTTGTCAGTCTGTTGGAGTGTTTGTCGGTTTGTAGACGTGTTTGTTGGTGTGTATGTTGGTGTGTTTGTCTTTTTGGTCGGTGTGTTTGTGTGTTTGTCGGTGTGTTTGTTGGTGTGTTTGTCAGTTTGTCGATGTCTTTGTTTGTTGATCTGTTTATCGGTGTGTTTGTCGGTGTGTTTGTTTGTCGGTGTGTTTGTCGGTCAGTTTTGTTGGTTGATTTGTCTGTCTGTCTGTCTGTTGGTCTGTCGATGTGTTTGTGAGTATGTTTGTCGGTGTGTTTGTCTGTTAGACCGTCGGTTTTTCGGTGTGTTTGTCAGTCGGTTTGTCGGTTGTTTGTCTGTCTGTCTCTATATCTGTCAGTGTGTCTGTCTGTCGATGTGTTTGCCGGTGTGCTTGTCAGTGTGTCTGTCTGTCTGTTTGTCGGTGTTGATTTGTTGGTGTGTTTGTCTGTTTGTCGGTGTGTTTGTTTGTCAGTCGGTTTGTCGAGGTGTTTGTCGGTTTGTCAGTGTGTTTGTCGGTGTGTTTTTCTGTTTGTCTGTGTGTTTGCCGATGTGTTTTTCAGTTTTTTTGGTTGGTGTGTTTATCTGTTTGTCAATCTGTTTGTCGGTGTGTCTGTCTGATTTTCTGTCTCTGTCTGTCTGTCTGTCTGTCGGTTGGTTGGTCGGTCGGTCTGTCTGTCTGTCACAGACATACAGACAGAGTGACAGACAGACAGACAGATAGACCACCAGGCAGACTGTCATACAGAATGACAAACAGACATCCAGTCAAAGAGACAGACAGACCCACAGACAGACAGACCAACTGACAGACAGACAGACCGACGGGCAGACTGACTGACAAACAGACAGACAGACATGCAAACAAACCGACAGACAGATTGACAGACAGACTGACAGACCAACAGACAGACACACAGACAGACAGACACACTGACAGACAGACAAAGACACAGATATATATAGAGAGAGACAGAGACAGAGAAAGGGAGACAGACGGACAGTCTGACTAACAGACACACAGACTGACAGAGACAAAGAAAGAGGGAGAGAGAGGTAACGAGGGAGAAAGAGGGTAGGGGGAAGGGAGCGCGGGAGGGAGAGAGAGAGAGAGAGAGACAGACAGACAGACAGAGACAGATAGACAATCAGATTGACAGAAAGACATAGATAGACAGACACAGAGAGACATGGAGACACAGACAGAGAAAACACTGAATGGATAATTAATTAGGCCTTTGACCACATCAGATGGTTGTGAGTGCATTACGAGTATTCTCGTACATTTCATTTGTCAATGCAAATAACGGAAACAGGTGTATAATGAAAATAACGCACTTTAAATCAGAGAGAGAGACAGACAGACAGACAGACAGACAGAGAGAGAGAGAGAGAGAGAGCACTACTACACACATACACTCACGCGCGCACGCGCTCGCACACACACACACACACACACACACACACACACACACACACACACTACACACACACAAAATAGAGTAGACTTTTATTAATTCCGACAAAACCGATTATTTCATTTCACCAGAAACCCGGCAAACGTCGATTCTGACCCGGCATCCACGAAACCTGCGTTACTATAATATCTCGTCGTCACTACGTCACCTTGCTGCAACGTCACCAGCCCGCTTCCGGTCACGTGTCCATCACCGGCATCATTGTCAGCGAAGAAGATAACATCGCTGTTGCGGACGACACTGAGAGCGCGGAAATCGGTAGAGCAATCGACATGGACGATGAAAAAGTACGGTCCTGCAACAGGGGCGGTAAATGCGCTGGTCACAGCGTTATAGCCTCCGCCTATGTTGGCCATGACCCCTCTGAAAGGGACGGAAGATCCTTCTGCGGCGTTGACATGGGGTTCGTCGGATACATAGGCACTGAAGGCTACTGTTCTGTCCCTGGCAGCTGAAAGAAGACAAGCGAGAAGAGAAGATAAGAGATTGTTTTTTTTTTTAAATATTCTTTTTTTCTGTTGGTTTATGTGTCTGTTGTGTTGTGGTTAAAGTACGTTGTGCACTAAAGGGGATAAATTAAGAACTGTAAAATGACTGTCGTGTGTGTGTGTGTGTCTTTTTAAAAAAAAAATTATGTCTATCTATCTATCTATATCTATCTGTCTGTCTATCTATTATCTATATATATATATATATATCAAGGGTTGACAACCAGAACCAAATATCTCGATTTTCTGATAGTTTGAAGGAGACGATTTGTAACGGGGTTTTCGGGGAGAGGCTATATCTACAGTATACATTTTGAGATACTGTTGGGTAAATGTGTATTGGTTGACTGGTAAGTAGTGGATTGGGTGAGTAAGTTGGTGAGTTGCTTGGCTGGTGGGTGATAGACTGATTGGTTGGTTGGCTGACGGGCTAGTTGATTCGTGGGTAGGTTGCTTAGTAAATTGATTGTTTTTTGTGTTAACTGGTTGGTGGGTTGATTGAATCATTGATTGATTGATTGATGTTGTTGTTGTTGTTGTTGTTGTGTTGTTGTTGTTGTGTGTTTTCCTCGTTTGAAGACTAAATTCATTGTGTGAGGGACATCTTACTTTTTGATAGAACTGAAAGTCATTTTTTTTAAAGAAAAATCTACCGCAATCTGATATTTCCAAGTTGGAGCGTATTCCATACGTCATATGTACCGGCGATTGTTTAACACAACATATAGTGAGGTGTTAAATTGCAAGTAAGGATAGCACCAATCAGACTTTGAGGCGACACCATCAGAATTACTGGAGCATTTAAATGAACAGAATGGAATATAACTTTTGAAAGTACCACTGGTTATAAAAAAAATTTTTTTAAAAATCACACGCGAGGAACACGCTAGACAAGGGAGGCAACATTTAATGGACTAAAGCTAATTTTGATGAAGCTGCAGTTGCTTCCCGTTTTGTGTTGCGCATTTCTGAGGCGTAATTTATAAAACAATCATAATTGTTTTGCCTTAGCGAAATATTTGAGATGGGCAACGAGCTGGTCAATCTTTATGCTGGGGAAGAGGGGGGGGGGGGATCTAAAAACTGAAATGGATCCCCTCCATCATATGGCACCAGCGGTGTTGTTACGTATGGAATTAATTCTGAGCGTGGAAACGTCATCTTGAGAAACAAAAACCGAAACCAGACAAGACAGCCCAGCCTGTGAAAACAGCAAGCGACGACAACAATGACAAAACAACAAAACAACAACTACAACAACTTAAACAACGAAGACAACAATAACAAAAAAACCACGACAGCAACGATAAACTTAACAAACAAAACCTAACGAACTTTTACTGACCTTTCAGGGCGTCAATGTCATGCTGCTGGGCGTCCAGCTGTGCTTTCACAGTGAGAAGATCCCTGGACAGCTTGTCCACCACGATGAGCAGAGGGTTGTCATCATCAGAGCGTTTGGGATTCGATCCCTCGCCGAACCAAAACACACACGCTATCAAAAACAGGAAAACATATGTGGTAATGTTTCCCATGCCGGTCTTGTGCGATGCAAAATCCCAGATTATCTCTTGTGATAAAGAGAAACCTGCGTTAGCGGACAGTTAAAATGTACGTATGCAGCGACCTAGATCCTGTGCTAGATTCTGATAAGAAATCAACCGAAGAGCAACAGGACAATGTTCTATATTATCTGATAAGGAAGGACGACTGTATGACCTTTTTTTTTAAGGTCATAACCAGATAAAACCAGATCTTCCTTTCTTTGAAACTAGAACTCTAGATTTACACTCCTTGGAGACAAGATTAGGAAAAGACAGGCAACATTTATGGGCCATTTTATGAGGAAAGGGGAATAGGAGCACCTGGTCACGACAGGAAAGCTGGAGGGAAAGAGAGCACCAGGCAGACCCAGGGAGAAGATATTGGACGGACTTTTAGAGTGGCTGAAGACAAAGAGGGTGGAAGAGGTGTTTGAGGCAACAAGGGATAGAAACAGATGGAAGGCCATGATTGCCAATGCCATGCGGCAAGGCACCTGATGATGATGATGATGATGGTGATGATGGAGACAAGATGCCAAAAAACTTAACGAAGAGGGATGATATCCAAAGACATCGGGTAGCAATGAAGACAGGGACACGATGCAAAAAAAACCCTAACCCCTAACCTCCCAGCTCATTGTTACTGTAATTATTTCGTTTAACCCTTTGACTCCCGCACCCTGTTCACTAACTTCTAAAATATAACCCACTAACTCCCTTACCTTATCCACCTGCAAGGAGCTGGTAGATAGGGTGAGGGAGTCAAAGGGTTACGTTTTTGCTTTGCTTGCAGGGCTGGCAATGCAAGACGATGGTGGACAAGGTGCGAGAGTTAAAGGGTTAAAGCCCAGCCGACTGCGTAGAGCCATATCAGGGCTATAGTTGTTTTGGATCATACACAATACTTCAACAGGAAAAAAAAGGGGAAAAAAATTAAGCACACATATCAATGCATTCGCGCACAAGGAGATGCACCTGGCTTTGACCACTCCGTCCAATTGATCACACATGGGATTTAAAAAAAGAAAACATACCTGAATGCACATATCAACATAATTAAGGACACTAAAACATAAAAACAGGCCTAAACTATCTAAAATTGCTTCCGCTTATCCCATTTCCCTAGAGCCTGAAATGCACTTAATACATGTACCTAGGTATCAATTCTAACAGAAAGTACGTCGGACTTTATCGAACACATACGGATGAATGAACCAATAAGATGTACTCAGTTATCAATCATAAGAGAAAGTACGTAAGACTTTATCGAACACTTACAGGTGAATGGGAACAACAACAAGGTAGAAAATGATAGGAAGAAATGATAGAAAGCAAAGGAGCAAGTCAGAAACAAAGAGCGTGACAGAAAAGAGAAAGTTTCTGGCACACAATTTCCAGAAGGTAGATATCAAAGCTACCTAGCACACATTTGTATGACCAATTATTATAAATCTATATATAATATATTTTTTTTTTTTGTATACCCCGATTTTCGAGACTCATCTGCGCATTGCAGATACTTTTTTTTGTGGAGCACGGAAAACTCAAGAGGTCAGGCGAGCAGACCATTTTGCACTATGTTGTTTTGCAGACTGTGCATCATCTCTCTGGTAGGCGCGTATGATGCGTGTCTTCATGTTTTCATCAGCCACAGGAGATTGACATGACTCACAGAATCTTTAACCCTTTGACTCCCGCACGCTGTCCACCAACATCCTTCATTGCCAATCATGCTAGCAAAGCAAAGCAAACAAACAAAAAACCTTAACCCTTTGACTACTTCACTCTATCGATTAGCTTCCTGTGGGAAGCTGGTGGATAGGTTGAGGGAGTCAAAGTTGTTTTTTTGTTTGTTTGTTTGTTTGTTTCTTTTTTTTCTTTTTGTAGTTGGTGGATACGATGCCAGAGTCAAAGAGTTAACGTGCATGTTTCATGGTCTGTAAGCGTAAATACACGAAGGAGATGAAGACACTGGGAGGTCTACACGCATGTTGACATGGGAGATCGAAAAAATATCCACCCTTTATCCAAGGGGTGGAGGTATCCAGACAGCACGAGCTCAGCCTTCGTTTTGGAAGTCTGGTGTTGACCTACCCGATGTCGGTTCCCGTGTACACACACAACACACACACAACACACATACACACACAGACACACCACACACACACACACACACACACACACACGCACGCACACACGAATACACACACATACACACACACATACACACACACACGCAACGCACACACACACACACAACCACACACGCACACAATGTCCCCTACCTACTACACAGACACCTACACACACACACACACACACACACACACACACACACACACACACACACACACGAAACACACACACATACACACACACATACACACACACACACGCACGCACACACACACACACACACAATGTCCCCTACCTACTACACAGACACCTACACACACACACACACACACACACACACACACACACACACACACACACACACACACACACACACACACACACACAAATCAGTACTTTTTAGACTGTAGCGTGTGAAGACTATTTTCTCAACAGCACGGGAGTATTTTAAATCCGTTTTCACATTGTCATGACAGTCTGCCAGTGTCTTCGCGTCTACTTTTATTTTACCTGCAACCTCTTCAAGGTCAGAGTGCCCATGAAAAGTCCAAACTCTAGATTTACAGTAATGATAATTATATATTTTTTAAAGAAGCGAGTAGGGGTGGAGAGGGGAGTCGGGGGACAAGGGGCGACATCATTACTTGACATGTAATCGATGTTGCTTCATGGTTCAGGAGAGATAATTCATGCGTACTTGCAGTTCACAGTTTAGAATCTGGATTCTTTCCCTTAAAGTGAGGTATCCGTCCCCCCCCCCTCCCCTCTCTCTCTCCCTCCCTCTGTCTCTGTCTCTGACTCTCTCTGTCTCTGTCTGTCTCTCTGTCTCTGTCTCTGTCTCTCTCTCTCTCCCTCCCACCCCCTTTGTCTCTCTCTCTCTGTCTCTTTCACACACATACACACACAAACACACATACACTCACATACACACGCACTCATATATAATCTAAACGATTTACGTAATTTAGTTCTATCTAGATATTAAAAAGATCAAAACGTTTCAGCCGTCATGATCAATGTCCGTTTCGTCCAGAAATGAAGATGACATCAAGGGGTTTATGGCTGCTTGTTGTTGTTTCTGGTTGTTATTCGTGTTGTTGTTGTTGTTGTTTCTTATAAATGTCAGCAGATTTGCAGAGAGATTGCACTACAACTTTAATTTCTGTATGATGTTAACCTGGTTTTAAATTGTCATTTACGCATAAATTATGAACATGTATTTGATGTTCAAATGGCCTATTTGAATAAAACATCCTATTTCGAGTGTCACACACTCACACACACACACACACACACACACACACACACACACACACACACACACACACACACACACACACACATACACGCACACACACAGATATATATATAAATAAATATATATACATATACATATGTATATGTATATATGTATCTACATATATACATATATATATATCTGTATATACATATTATATATATGCACACCCGAATCCAATCCAAATGAATCCACTTGGAAAATGGGTGCCCATCACCAAACTACCTCACTGTGTTCCCTTCCTTAACCCTGTAAAACGGTTTGACCTACGTGTTCAGTCCACTAGTCAATGCTACCGTTAACGTTATTTTTGTTTAAAGCCCAGCCGACTGTGTAGAGCCATATCAGGGGTATAACTTCCGAAAAAAAATACACAATACTCCAACAGATAAAAAAATAAATTAAAAAAAGTAAGTACACACATCAAAGCATTTGCGCACATAAATCTAAAGAGATGCCCTTGGCCTTGACAACTCCGTCAAATTTATCGCACAGGGGATTTAAAAAAACATACCTGAATAAAATTTTAAACACAACTAAGGACACTAAAACTTGTAAAAACGGGGCCTAAATTACCTAAAATTGCTTCCGCATTTCTCATTTCCATAGAGCCAAAAATTCACTTAATACATTTACCCAATATACATAAATCCTAAGAGAAAGTCTTAAGATTTTATTGAAGACATACAGGTGCATGGACCAGCAAGGCAGAAATTGATAGAAAGAAAGGACAGAAAGCAAAGGAACAAGGCGGAAACAAAGAGAGTGACACAAAGAAGGACATTTCTAGCGTAGAATTTCCAGAAGGTGGGGGATACTATTTATACTTAAAGAACTCCGGCATCCCCATGGGAGGACTAGTCAATATAACGAACTCGTTAGCATAACGGACGATTGACTTGGAGACTGCGTGTTCGAATCCCTATCAATAAGGAGAAAAAGTTTGTTTGTTTGTTTGTTTGTTTGCTTGTTTGTTTGTTTGTTTGTTTGTTTGCTTGTTTCATATTTTTGATTCAAAATTGAACGTGCTATAGGCTTGTTGGGAAAACTGAGACTTGACAGTCGAGGCTTATTATCCCCCATCTTTATGAATTCGCCATCGATGCTGTTTCTCTGAGTTTTTGACCAACACCGCAATTGTCTGTATTTCTAAGCCCCGGTCTTATGAATTCGTCATGGAAGCTGTTCCTCTGATTTTTTTTTCTTACCAACTCCGCTGGTGTCTGATTTCTAAGTCTTGGTTGACGCCAGGATAATATTGTGAAAGTATGCTTGGCGTTCAGCTCTGTCGGACAGTTTCCATCCCAGATGGAACTCCATGCTATCGTCAGTATAATCCTTCTTCTTAAAAAAGCAAAAATTTAACCCATTGACTCCCTCACCCTATCCACCAGCTTCCTGTAGGAATCCTGTGAATAGGGTGAGTGTTTTAAATTTTTGCTTCGCTGTTATGGTTGACAAAGCAGGATGCTACAGGATAGGTTGAAGGAGTCAAAGGGTTAATGACGTGTTGTTATAGTGACTTCAATTTTCCATTACCTTTTTTCCTTTTTAAAAATTTTTTTTTTTTTTTTTTTTTTTAAGGTGTACGGAAGAGTAGAAATAGCAGTGTTGGGCCGGAATAGCAACTTTTTTCTTCAACACTATCACAGCCGCTTGTGGTACCAATCGCTTCTTATCACGCACATAAGACGTTATAAATAGAACGCTTATAATGTCGTTGCCCTCTCTGTTTCTTCCTGGATCAAGTTTTTTCAGAAATTGGGAATTCC
>JAPXFY010000015.1:72499184-72534184 GCA_030674185.1 Monoplex corrugatus
ATCTCCTACCTTTCTTACTCCCAGCCCACTCTGGAAAACTAATACTTTCTTCCTGGGTCTACCTGCTGCTCTTTTTCTACTCTAGCTTTCCTATTGTGACTAAGTGCTCAAATTTCTCTTGCCTCATAAAATGTCCTGTAAATGTTGCTTGTCTTTTCCTAATCTTCTTCATTACCGTTCTTTTTGTGTTTGCTTGTTTCAAGTCTGTCTCGTTTGTTTTCCTTGCTATCCGTAGAACGTTTAACATTCTTCTTAGAAACTACATTTCAGCTGCCTTAATCTTGTTCTGACTTTGCTTCTTGATTGTCCAGGCTTCGTATCCGTACAACACTTCTGGTTCTGTGTAACACTGGACAACTCTTTTCCTGATGTCACTTGATAAAGATTTGTTGATAAGAACGATTTTGGCTTTCTTGAATGCTGTCTTGGCTTTGCCAATTCTGCTGGATATTTCTAATATGCATGTGCCGTCCGGTGAGAAGACTGTTCCCAGGTGTTTAAACTTATTGACTTGTCTCTATGTTGTGCCATTTGCTATACTGTTATTTTACATGAGGTGTTTTTCGTTTGTTTGTTTGTTTTTGTTTGTTTGTTTTGTATTTTGTTTTTTTGTTTTTTTATTGTTTAGTCTTCCTTTTATTTTCATTTATTTGTTTATTTTTTGCGTTAGGATTTTTAATTTTTTTTATTGATTGCCATGACTTTAATCTTCTTACTATTTAGATCTAGCCCCTTTATTTCTGCTTTCTATTATATGCACACGATTTTGTAGGTCTTTCATTTTCTACAGTTATAATGGTGTTACCTTCATAACGAAGATCGTTTATGCGAGTTGGTGGCAGGGCGAGTTGCCCGAAAGAAAGATGAAGACCAGATTGGGGCGAGAGAGTGGTCTGTCATTCTCTCTTGGTCCAGAGGCCAGGCTGGACCTGGTTGGTGCCCGTTGTGTGTCTATGTCCCAGGGTTTGTCATCTTCCCACCTTGCCATTCGGTTTTGTAACAGGGCAACCCACCCCACCCTCCCTGCTTGATGAAATAACTATCGAGTGCTGTCAGGAGCTTGGGAGGTGATTGTTTGGAGAGTGGTGAGGCATTGGTGCTCTGGGTCCCACTCGCACCCTCGTGGGGTTTCTTGTTAACAAACTTCGCTTTGATTTTATGGCTGATATACATTACGAGCGCGGTAGTCAAGTGGGCACACGTGTGACTTCTACTCAGGAGGTCCTGGGTTTGATCCACCTAGATACCCCCACCTACTGATCTCCCAGGTCAACATGTGTGCAGAATTTCTAGCGCCCAAACCCACTTCATGTGTATGGCCATGCAGAATATCAAACACATTAAAGATTATGGAAGTCATGTCAGTTAGTGGCGGCTTTTGGAAAATGTTACAAGAAGGAAAGTTGCTGATGCATGTTTTGGTGTTCTAGAATATGTGGGTTTATTATAATGTTCTAATATTTTGTTTCACACGCAAGAAGAACAATATGACAAAAAGGAAAGTTGTTGATGTAGCTTTTGGTCTTTTAGAATATGTGGGTTTATTATAATGTTCTAATATTTTGTTTCACACCCAAGAAGAACAATATGACAACAAGGAAAGTTGTTGATGTCTCTTTTGGTGTTCTAGAATGTGTGGGTTTATCATAATGTGCTAAGATTTTGTTTCACACGCAAGAAGAACACTATGACAAGGAGGAAAGTTGTCAATGTATCTTTTGGTGTTTTATAATATGTGGGTTTATCATACTGTGCTAATACTTTGTTTCACACAATACAAGAAAAGAGAGAAAATTGAGATGACCATAACACACAATTGTGTTCTGATTAAGCGTGCTTTAACAAAATCTTTTGAAGAAAGAGATATTGTTATTGTTGTTTAAAGCCCAGCCGACTGCGTAGAGCCATATCAAGGCTATAACCGTTTCAAAACGTACACAATGGTTCGACAGGAAAAAAGAAACAGAAAAGAAAACTAAGTATACATATCAGTGTATTCGCGCACATAATCTAAGAACATGCCTCTGGTGTTAACCGCTCCATCCAATTCATCACACAGAGGATTAAAAAAAACATACCTGAATACAAAATTAAACACAACTAAGAACACTAACATGTATATAAACATAAAAACGGCCTACATTACCTAAAACTGCTTCTGCATATCACGTTTCCCTAGAGCCAAAAACAGAGTTATACACGTAGCCAATTATCAGTCCTAAGAAAAAGTACGCAAGGCTTTATCAACACATACAGGTGAGTGGACTAGCAAGCAGAAAATGAGAGGAAGAAATAACAGAAAGCAAAGAAGCAAGGCAGAAACAAAGAGAGTGACAAAAAAGGAATTTCTAACACAGAATTTCCAGAAGATGGAGATCCTATTTGTACTGATAGAGACCCCAGCATCCCCATGGGGGAATGGAAGAGATTTGACAACACAAGTAGAAATAGACAGATGCAACATGACCATACATAACTAGACAAAAACTCTCTATGAACAGACGATACGTTGGTAAGTACGACATACAGGAACATACAATCTGCAACAATATGAATAGCCAGTACTACATCAAGAACTTCAGGTGATCGTAATTTTATGACGTAGGTCCTACGTCCACAGTGCATCAACGAGGCGAGACTCTAGGACCATAACACGAATTGTGTTCTCTTTCCCCATCCTTGTAGGAAAACAATACAGCCACGTGAAATGCCTTCTTTAATCAGAACTCACAGGGAAACACCCAAGAGATTTAAACTGATGCTACTGATACCGAGCATAATCAAGCAATGCCTAATCTTTTTTGTTTAGGACTATACACTGAAACAGACCTAAGTCCCAAATTTGCTGTAGTTGTTTGTTGACACCCGTCAGTCTCGGAAGACCATGGTGTTGCTCTCTGGATGTCTGTATGTCCTGGTCTCGTGCAGGGTCGTGTGTGGCTGGACGAACCTATCCAGGAGTAACAGTCCCTTCCACAGACGGTGCATACAAAGCCTGAACGCTGGGTTGTTTGCTTGGTTACGAGTCTTTCTTCTCTTCCACTTTGCATCAGATGAAGCATAGTGTCTCTTCAAGCAATAAGAGGCTTTGCTTCACTAACTGCCTGGCTGAAGTTCCCATGATTTCAGGTCGAAGCCTAGGGCCGCAGGTCCTCTTGCACATGTCCCTGTAGAGCAGATCGGGTCTACGTGTTGGGCAAATTTCTGTAGAGGAGATCCTTGGGGATTCTGCCATCCCCCATTCGTACTGCATGGCCAAGCCAGGCCATGTGCCTCTTTATTCAAAATGGATACAAACCAGTCGCCGTGGCGAAGCGGTTAGCACATTGGATTACTGTCTGGAAATGTGTGGGTTCGAATCCCCATCAGTCCCTTCAAAAATCATTATGGGATTTTTTCGGCTCTAGGCGGCTCATACCGGAGTTGCACGTGGTGTGGGCTCATTGGGCAGACTGGGACCACACAATCGAGTCTCATCCACTTCATGGATGCCTCATTGAGGGTGTTGCTCAAATCTTCTGACCAGCACCGCAGATGTTTGTATCTCTCGGACCTGGTTGACATCAGATATATTATGATAGCAAGCGTAGAGTACAGCCCTGTTACGCAGTCTCAATCCTAGATGGAACTCCATAGCATCATGATTTCATCCCCATCAACATCATCATCATCGCATTGTAAAAACTGTGCCAGTTTCTGTGGCCATTAAGGTGGAGTAGAAAATGGGACGAATGAAAGGTGAGCACAAAGGTAACCTCCCTGAGTGCGATGATCCTAAACAAATATAGAAAAAAAACGGGATACAAGCTGAGGATTCCAGATTGTTTTGGTGTAGTTTACACGTAACCAGTAGCTTCCAGTAAAGGCCAGCTTTTTTAGCAGAGCTGTACACTCAAGATTTCATGTCTCTTTTTTATAATCCCACATTGCAGCGTGACCTTCTGGTATATTCGCTGCCGTCTTAATGCTCCAATCACTATGGGTGTGTCATTTTTCAAAGATCCTGTGCCCTTACCCTTTTCAGGACCTTGCCACCACAAATGTTTTGCCTCGGCTCAAGGGGTATGTCAGATAACAGAGCACTACACATCGAATTTTTCAATGGGAAACATTATCGGTTAAAAGCCATTTTTCAAACTTGCCATTGCTGCTCTATAGACATCTGAGAGAGGGAGAGAGAGAGGGGAGAGACAGATAGACAGACAGACAGACAGACAGGCAGGCAGACAGACAGACAGATCCAGACAGACTGACAGAGACAGAGAGCAAGAGAGACAAAGACAGAGAGACAGACAGATCAGAAACAGAAAAAACACATGACAGACAGACAGAGACAGAGAGCGAGAGAGTACAAAGGCAGACAGACAGACAGACTGACAGAGACAGAGAGACAAGAGAGACAAAGACAGAGAGACAGACATACAGACAGACAGCCAGACAGACGGACAGACAGAGCGATGACTGTTTTTGTTCATTCTCAAAGAAACTGTGTCTGTTGTGCAGATCATTGACTCCACTGGTCTGTACGACTCGCACATGACCCAGGAGAAAACCTCGGTGCTCATCGTACAGGCAGTGGCCGGCATGCACCCAGGTCCCCATGCCATCCTCTTTGTCTTGAAGATAGGTCGGTACACGGAGGAAGAGCATTGCGCCTACGAACGTCTGAGAGCTCTGTTTGACGAAAAGATCAGACGTTACATGATCGTTGTCTTCACATTCGGCGACATGCTGGAGCGACAGCAGAAATCGATCATGACCTTCTGAGCTCAGACAAGACACCCGAGACGCTGAGACAGGTCCTGAGGGAATGCCACAACCGTTACATCGTCTTCAACAACATGGCGGCCAATCCGAGCCTCAAGTGGAGCGCCTGCTGCAGATGGTCAGAGGTATGGTAGCTGAGAACGGAGGTCAGCCCTACACCTGTCCCAGGTACAGCCTGGTCGGGGAAGGGATGGAGGAGGAGGTGGCCAGGAGACTCTACGAGGTGGAGAAACGGATCTTCAGAGGCAGAAATACGTCCAACAGCTGGAACAGCAAACGAAGGAGGCAGAAAACGAGGCACGCAGAACCAAAGAACAGTACCAGAAGAACGAGGAAGAGAGACAGCGGCGGATGGAGGCAAAGGAAAAAAGGAGACAACAGCTGGAGGAACAACTTCAAGCCCAGATCAGGGAACAGCAGGTTAAGTTTGAACAATACCAGCAGGAACTGCAACTTATGCACAGAGAACAAGAGGAACAGGAACGGATGATGAAGGAGAAAGAGGTAGAAATGACAGAAGAGGAGAAAGAGAGAGCGCAGGAAAAATCCAAGAGAATGAAACAACGAGAACAAGAGACACGAGCCATGATGGAGGAATGTGAAGAACGTCTGTCTCACCAGGAACAGGAGGACGAGAAATGGCGTGAAAAGATGGACAGAGAAAAACACGAATTCGAGAGGCAAATGGAGGAGCAGCGTCAGAAAGACAGAGAGGAATTGGAGAAGAAAGAAAAAGAACTACAGAGACTGTGGAAAAAGCAAAGACAAGAGGAAAGGGAGGCAGCCAGGAGGAGAAAAGAGATGCATGAGAGAGAGATGGAGAAGCTAAAGAGTCAGGTGACCGCCAACAACGTGATGGAGTTCTTCACAACAGCTATATTTACTATTGCAGATATTATGAGCATTATTCTACTTTTCATTTGATCTGAGAGGGTGCTTAGCTTGGAGTGATGTAAGCTGGACGACCCAGTCAAAAAAATGTCTCCATCATCCCTGAGAGAAGCTGGTGGGTGTGACAGGATTGGGTGTCTACTGTCTGGTGTTCGTGATGATGATGATGATGATGATGATGATGATGATGATGATGGATGATGATGATGAACAGTGACTGCCAGATAGAGGATCTTCAACATTCAGTGAACAACACACGTTCTGTACACAACTTTGGCAAACATTCTTAAATTGACATTCTGGACTCATGAAATGTTCTACTTTAATTTAAATATTCTGCACTGAGGTAATGTTACTACTGTAAATGCATTGTCACTGTGTTGCTGTTGCTGTTGCTACTGCTTACATTACTATGATTGCCACTACTAACATTACTAACACCAGTGTTACACAACTACTTATAACAACACTGAATGGGGAATGTGCCTAGGTGAAAACGGTGGAGAGGTGAAACAAAGAGTAAAAACTTGTTGGTCAGCTGACCGCAACAGAGCTTCTTAGGAGGTGCCTTACCAAAGGCCTTCAGGAGTTAAAGAGTTAAAGGGAGTTTCTTGTCAGCAGTCTCTCTCCTCACACTCCTTGATCTGTCTGCAGCCTTTGATACCACTGACCATGGTATTCTCCTTTCTAGACTTCATCATACTTTTGGCATCTCTGACATTGCTCTCTCCTGGTTCACTTCATACCTATCAAACAGAAAACAAACTGTTCTCATCAATGGCACTTACTCTCAACCTGCATACCTGACCTGTGGTGTTCCACAAGGATCTGTCCTTGGCCCTGTGCTTTTCACTCTTTACACCTCCCCCCTGTCCACCATCATCAACTCCCACTCTATAAAACACCACTTCTATGCTGATGACACCCAACTTCAAGACAGTGACTCACCTGATAATATACAGCGCCTGTTGACTCGCACCACTGAGTGTTACTCGGACATTAAGAACTGGATGACACACAATAGACTTCAGCCTAATGACGACAAGACAGAAGCTATCCTCATTGGCACCCGTCAGAAACTTTCTCAGCTGCCTCCTCTTTCTCTCCCATTATGTAACACATCAGTCCCAATTTCTGATTCAGCTAAAAACCTTGGTGTCTGCATTGACTCTACCCTCTCCATGAACAACTTTGTTTCTCAAACTGCCAGATCTTGCTATTATCATCTCCATCGAATAAGCCTGATCAGGAAGTATCTCTCTGTCGAAACAACTGCAAAATTCGTTCTCTCCTTCATAATGTCTCGCATTGACTATTGCAATTCACTCCTGTCTGGTCTTCCTGCCTCCACCATTCAAATCCTACAGCGCATTCAAAACAATGCTGTACGCCTTGTACTCAAAAGAAAAAAGCTGACCACATATCTCCTCTCCTGGCACAACTTCACTGGCTCCCTGTATCAAAGCGCATACAGTACAAACTAGACACCATGTGCTACAAAAGCCTCAATAACGCAGCCCCCGATTACCTGTCAAGCCTACTTGAGATTTATGTTCCCTCACGTACCCTCCGCTCTGCCTCCGATCCTCTGACTTTTCGCTTTCCACGCACTAAGCTCAATATCTATGGTCCACGAGCCTTCTCTGTTTCTGGTCCACTCTCCTGGAACAAACTTCCTCTCTCAGTCCGTCAGCAACCTACTTTTGTCTTCTTCAAGTCCGCTCTCAAAACTCACATTTTCTCCTCTGCATAAAATCCTAACCTCACTCAACCCCCTCCCCCCCCCCCCCTCTGCAGCCTGTCTCCGCTCGGAGGGGAATCACATGGTTATAATATATAATTGTATATGCTATGCTCTCTATGGTTTTCCATTGCTTTTATTCTTGCTTTTATTGCTTTTATTCTTTCTCCCCATTTGTAGCCATGCGTGCGTGCGTGTGTGTGTGTGTGTGTGTGTGTGTGTGTGTGTGTGTGTGTGTGTGTGTGTGTGCGTGCGTGCGTGTGTGTCTGTTTCAGCTCTTAGATTTGATTTTGTCAAGATTTTGCGCTATATAAATATTGTAATTATTATTATTATTATAATAGTTAACAGCAGAGGGAATTTCTTGTCAGCAGTCATTAATAGTTAACAGGGTGATGCAGTTTCTTGCCAGCAGACCTCAACGGTTAACAGGCAGAGGGAGTACCTTGCCAGCAGACCTCAACAGTTAACAGACAGGGAGATTTTTGCCAGCAGATCTCAACAGTTAACATTCAGAGGGAATACCTTGCCAGCAGACGTCAATACTCAACAGACAGGGAGTTTTTTGCTAGCAGACCTCAATACTCAACAGACAGGGAGTTTTTTGCTAGCAGACCTCAATACTAACAGACAGGGAGTTTTTTGCTAGCAGACCTCAATACTCAACAGACAGGGAGTTTTTTGCTAGCAGACCTCAATACTCAACAGACAGGGAGTATCTTGCCAGCAGCCAGCAGTAATGAACAGACAGGGAGGTTTTTTTGCTAGCAGACCTCAACAGTTAACAGACAGGGAGGTTTTTGCTAGCAGACCTCAACAGTTAACAGACAGGGAGGTTTTTGCTAGCAGATTTCAGCAGTTAACAGACAGGGAGGTTTTTGCTAGCAGACCTCAACAGTTAACAGACAGGGAGGTTTTTGCTAGCAGATTTCAATAGTTAACAGACAGGGAGGTTTTTGCTAGCAGACCTCAACAGTTAACAGACAGGGAGGTTTTTGCTAGCAGATTTCAATAGTTAACAGACAGGGAGGTTTTTGCTAGCAGACCTCAACAGTTAACAGACAGGGAGGTTTTTGCTAGCAGATTTCAATAGTTAACAGACAGGGAGGTTTTTGCTAGCAGATTTCAATAGTTAACAGACAGGGAGTTTTTTGCCTGAAGACCTCAACAGTTAACAGACAGGGAGGTTTTTGCTAGCAGATTTCAATAGTTAACAGACAGGGAGGTTTTTGCTAGCAGATTTCAATAGTTAACAGACAGGGAGGTTTTTGCTAGCAGATTTCAATAGGTAACAGACAGGGAGTTTTTTGCCAGCAATCATCTACAGTTAACAGACAGGGAGTTTTTTGCCAGCAGACATCAACAGTTAACAGACAGGGAGTTTTTTTGCTAGCACAACTCAACAGTTAACAGACAGGGAGTATCTTGCCAGCAGCCATCAATAATTAACAGACAGGGAGGTTTTTTTGCGAGCAGAGCTCAACAGTTATCAAAGAGGGAGTTTTTTTGCTAGCAGACCTCAACAGTTAACAGACAGGTTGTTTTTTGCTAGCAGACTCAACAGTTAACAGAGAGGGCGAGTTTCTTGCGAGCACCTCCCAAGAGTTCAGGAGCAAGGTTTCCTATCAATATCCCGTAATAATTGAGGAGCAAGAGGGAATTTTTTTTGCCAAAGGCCCTCAGTACTTTAAGAAAGGAAGACTAGAGACTACCGCTGACATTCCTCAGGAAGACCAGATCTTTTTTTAAACCAGGGCTCAGGAAAGCCCAAATCTGTCTCTTTAAGACATGTAGTGGAGCCTTTGCACACACGTACAGCCAGGGAAACAGCCAGTCACGGCCCACGAATCACGAATTGGTGCCAAAACCACCAACATAGAACACACTCACCGGCCGGTGCCAACAGAGTCCATATATACTTATAACTCTCTACTTCTGTCCCTGAGTTATTGGTTTCTTATCAAAACTGTCACTTGACTTTTCCTTGCGGATGACTGTCATCACAGAGACCCCTTATTTGTTTTATCTGGGCATGGAAATGGGATAAAGAAAACTACACGTACATTTCAACAAAACTAGAGATTGCTTATTTTGATGGGTAAACTGAGAGACGTCGCATTATTTGAGTAACCACTGTAAAAGCATATATGACATGGACAGCTTATGCCTAGTGTGTTTCATCATGGGAGAGCTGTTATTTGACGCTACCAACACGTCTTTCATGTCCGTAGCAGGGTCACAAGACAGCACACATGTCCGTCGATTTATGACCAGAGATATACAACCATCCCTTGGAAGAAAACTGGGTCCTCCCAGCTTGTGTTCAACGTGTGTTTGCTGTGATAGAGTGCTTGTGTTAGTGCTGAGATTAACTTTGTGCATTACTGAGATGTTTATGAAATATGTTACCATGACCACCTTCACAGTTTTATTTATTTTACTATATTACTGTGAAAGCGTTGTCAGCATAACTGATGTCGTTTTCTGCTCGAAGTAGATGTACTAAAAATTAGTCGCCATGATTGAAGCATATTTAAAATTAAACCATGCTGAAATTAGTCACTTTGAATAGTTCAGATTTCTGTGTGACTCTTGTCGAGACTCTGGTTTTGATGTTGCACCTCGGCATGTGATAAAGAGATGGCTGAAACCTGACATAAGGAAATAAACACAAGGTGCAATGAAACTGTCTGCAAGCTACAATGACAGATTGATTCAAAGAGACACAAAAACACCGCATGTGTCTGTATCTCGTGATCCTGGTTGATGATGCCAGATCTATCATTAACTCTTTGACTCCTGCATCCTATCCTCCAGCGTCTTGCATTGTCAACTATTCCAGCAAAGCAAAACTAAAAACTTAATTCTTTGATTCCCTTACCCTATCCACCATCTTCCTGCAGGAAGGGTGAGGGAATGAAAGGGTTATTTTTTTGTAGTTGGCAGATAGAGTTGGTAGATTGAGGCAGCCGAGATGTGGTTTCTAAGAAGGGTGTTGAGAATTCCATGGACAGTAAAGAAAACAAACGAGACAGTCTTGATGATGTTGACACAAGTAGATCATTCATAAAGAAGATTAGGAAAAGACAGGCAACATCCATAGGCCATTTTATGAGGAAAGGGGAATTGGAACACCTGGTCACATCGGGAAAACTGGAGGGAAGGAGAGCACCGGGTAGACCCAAGGAGAAGACACTAGAAGGACTTGCAGAGTGGTTGAAGACAGGGAAGGTGGAGGAGATGCTTGAGGCAACAAGAAATAGAGACAGATGGAAGTCCATAATTGCCAACGCCATGCGAGCACCTCCCAAGAGTTCAGGAGTAAGGTTTCCTATCAATATCCCTTAATAGTTGAGGAGCAAGAGGGAATGTTTTGCCAAAGGCCCTCAGTACTTTAAGAAGGGAAGACTAGAGACTGCCACTGACATTCCTTAGGAAGACCAGATCTTTTTTTAAACCAGGGCTCAGGAAAGCCCAAATCTGTCTCTTTAAGACATGTAGTGGAAACTTTGCACACACGTACAGCCAGGGAAACAGCCAGTCACAGCCCACGAATCACGAAACGGCGCCAAAACCACCAACATAGATCACACTCACTGGCTGGTATCAACATAGCCCATATATACTTATAACTCTCTACTTCTGTCCCTGGGTTATTGGTTTCTTATCAAAACTGTCACTTGACTTTTCCTTGCGGATGACTGTCATCACAGAGACCCCTTATTTGTTTTATCTGGGCATGGAAATGGGATAAAGAAAACTACACGTACATTTCAACAAAACTAGAGATTGCTTATTTTGATGGGTAAACTGAGAGACGTCGCATTATTTGAGTAACCACTGTAAAAGCATATATGACATGGACAGCTTATGCCTAGTGTGTTTCATCATGGGAGAGCTGTTATTTGACGCTACCAACACGTCTTTCATGTCCGTAGCAGGGTCACAAGACAGCACACATGTCCGTCGATTTATGACCAGAGATATACAACCTTCCCTTGGAAGAAAACTGGGTCCTCCCAGCTTGTGTTCAACGTGTGTTTGCTGTGATAGAGTGCTTGTGTTAGTGCTGAGATTAACTTTGTGCATTACTGAGATGTTTATGAAATATGTTACCATGACCACCTTCACAGTTTTATTTATTTTACTATATTACTGTGAAAGCGTTGTCAGCATAACTGATGTCGTTTTCTGCTCAAAGTAGATGTACTAAAAATTAGTCACATGTACATTTGTTACTGTTTGCATTTTCGCCATGACTGAAGCATATTTAAAATTAAACCATGCTGAAATTAGTTTCTTTGAATAGTTCAGATTTCTGTGTGACTTGTTGAGACTCTGGTTTTGATGTTGCACCTCGACATGCGATAAAGAGATGGCTGAAACCTGAGATAAGAAGATAAACACAAGGTGCCATGCAAACTGTCTGCAAGCTACAATGACAGATTGATTCAAAGAGAGACACAAAAACACTGCATGTGTCTGTATCTCGTGATCCTAGTTGACGATTTCAGATCTATCATTAACTCTTTGACTCCCACACCCTATCCTCCATCGTCCTGCATTGTCAACCATGCCAGCAAAGCAAAACTAAAAACTTAATCCTTTCATTCCCTTACCCTATCCACCATTTTCCTGCAGGAAGTGTGAGGAAATCAAAGGGTTAATTTTTTGTAGTTGTCATCAAGGGTGTGGGAGTCAAAGGGTTAAAGGAAGCGTAGCCACACAGTCTTCATCCATAATGGAACTCCACAGTGTCGTGATTTTCATCTCCACTGTCATCACCAACATCATTGCACTGTAAAAAAAATGTTCCAGATACTATGGCCATTACTGTAGCTTGGTAAAGGGAAAAGCAGAGGAATAAACATAACACACATACGCTAATACAGGACATGTTAGGAATGGGCGCCGCTCTCGTGGTGCTGGCCCCAGGAAAAGTTGAGGTCTCTGCCACCTAACTCCCCTACGACCCCAGGTTGTGGTACTATCCAGGTAGGACCTCAGGACCTGGCCAGCTCATGGTTTACGTGCAAGCTTATGCCATGATCATTCTGGATCTTCTCCATCATATGGAACCTGTGACGTTAGTGCATAGGAATTCATTCCGAGCGCGGAGACGTCATCTTCAGAACTGAACTGACATAAAACGCACACGCTAATGTGGCATGAAACGCATGCGCTAATGTTGAAATAAATCACATACGCTGATGTTGGACATAAACGCATACGTTAATGTAGGACCAAAATGCGTACACTAATGTTGGATGTAAAACGTACATGCTAATGTAGGACATAAAACGCATACGCTAATGTAGGACATAAACGCACATGCTAATGTAGGACATAAAACGCATACGCTAACGTAGGACATAAACACACATGCTAATGTAGGACATAAAACGCACATGCTAATGTAGGACATAAAACGCATACGCTAACGTAGGACATAAAACCACATGCTAATGTAGGACATAAAACGCACATGCTAATGTAGGACATAAAACGCATACGCTAATGTAGGACATAAAACGCACATGCTAATGTAGGACATAAAACGCATACGCTAATGTAGGACATAAAACACACAGCTAATGTAGGACTAAAACGCACATGCTAATGTAGGACATAAAACGCACATGCTAATGTAGGACATAAAACGCACATGCTAATGTAGGACATAAACACACATGCTAATGTAGGACATAAAACGCACATGCTAATGTAGGACATAAAACGCATACGCTAACGTAGGACATAAAACGCACATGCTAATGTAGGACATATAAAACGCACATGCTAATGTAGGACATAAAACGCATACGCTAACGTAGGACATAAAACACATACGTTAATGTAGGACATAAAACGCATACGCTAACGTAAAGACATAAAACCATACGCTAATGTAGGTCATAAACTCATACGCTAATGTACGACATAAAACGCATACGCTAATGTTTAAACATAAAACGCATAAGCTAATGTAAGACATAAAACGCATACGCGAATGTAGGACATAAAACGCATACGCTAATGTTTAAACATAAAACGCATAAACTAATGTAAGACATAAAACGCATACGCGAATGTAGGACATAAAACGCATAAGCTAATGTTTAAACATAAAACGCATAAACTAATGTAAGACATAAAACGCGTACACTAATGTAGGACATAAAACGCGTACACTAAGTTGGACATAAAACGCATACGCTAATGTTGGACTTCAAGACCTTGCTAGTACACAGGGCTTGTACGCAGAATTTTATGACTCAGGCCATAATCATTTTGATTCTTTTCTATCACACGGCATCTGTGGCATCCGTACATATACAGTCCATTCTGAGCACAGAGGCACTAACTTTGAGAAACAGAAACGGTCACTGGAAATCTGCAGGGTACTCGTACTTAACTACAGTGAAACTCTGTTATAGCGAGAGCGGACGGCCCAGGCACATTTTCTCGCTATTGCCGAGTTCTCGTTATTCCCAAATGACGAATTTACCAAGGGAAACAAAGGGAAATAATCTTGGCACCGGCGCCGTCGATGTGTTCATAATTAATCGATAGTGTCCCTTGATTACACACCGCACAAGGACGCACCTTTCGTTGTTTTTCTTTGTTACCGGCCACCACGAGATGTGCCCTACCGGGAACTTGACGATGAGGTGGGGGTGGGGCGAGTGGCGAGAACTTTTGTGACCAGGAAGGATAGAAAATCTCTCGTTATTATAGAGATGATTATCCACTAACTCTCGTTAAACCCAATGGTTTATTCTTAAAGATTAAGAAGGATAAAAAACGGGGACTGAAAAATGTCTCGTTACTACAGTGTTCTCGTTATTACAGTTGTCGTTATTAATGGACTCCACTGTATTGTAACATGTGTAAAATGGGACGAAAATAAAGGTGAGGTAACCACCCTGAGTGCGATGATCCTCAGGGAAAAAAAAAAGGAAAATACGCAGCATGCACACCCACCGAAGACTGAACATACACTTTGTGCATGCACGTAAAGCCGTCTGCACAGTGGGAGCTATTAAAGACACACACGCACTTTAGTAACCATGCTCCGAATGTGAATTATATATCTACAGAGATGTTCTGACAATCATTCATAAATGACATTGATATGTACTGTCAATCATTACTGAGTGACATCTACAGACTTCTAAAAGACATTTCAAATGTTTACAGATAGATATCTACTTGGCATCTACAGACGTCTTAAGATAATCTAAAGTCGTCTACATGACAGATATCTCGAGGACATGCACTTATGTTTAAAGACATCTATATGGCATCTACAAACGTGTAAAGATGTCTAAAGACATCAACAGGATATATACAGAATCTACAGGACATGTACAGATCTTTATAGACATCTACATGGCATCTACAGACATCTAAAGATAATCTAAAGACATCTATAGGACATCTACATACAGTGAAACTCTGTTATAGCGAGAGCGGACGGCCCAGGCACATTTTCTCGCTATTGCCGAGTTCTCGTTATTCCCAAATGACGAATTTACCAAGGGAAACAAAGGGAAATAATCTTGGCACCGGCGCCGTCGATGTGTTCATAATTAATCGATAGTGTCCCTTGATTACACACCGCACAAGGACGCGCCTTTCGTTGTTTTTCTTTGTTACCGGCCACCACGAGATGTGCCCTACCGGGAACTTGACGACGAGGTGTGGGTGGGGCGAGTGGCGAAAACTTTTGTGACCAGGAAGGATAGAAAATCTCTCGTTATTACCGAGATGATTATCCACTAACTCTCGTTAAACCCAATGGTTTATTCTTAAAGATTAAGAAGGATAAAAAACGGGGATTGAAAAATGTCTCGTTACTACAGTGTTCTCGTTATTACAGTTGTCGTTATTAATGGACTCCACTGTATATCTACAGGACATGTACAGATCTGCATGGCATCTACAGACATCTACAAACACCTACAGGATGTTGATAGCTACAGATGTCTAAAGACATCTATATTACATCTACAGACATCTAAAGATAATCTAAAGACATCTATAGGACATCTACATATATCTACAGGACATGTAAAGATGTCTACAAATATCTACATGACATCTACAGACATATAAAGATAACTACAGATATTTACAGGACATGTACAGATGTCTGTAGACATCTGGAAGGAGCTTGACGGGAGCCATATTACTGGGGATGACCAACCTTCACCCAGCGTGTACCCAGGCGGTGGATTGGGGAATGACTTTCAGATATAGGGATTAGCTGCGAATAAAAAGTACTACCCAAATAAGCAGTCACGGACCAAATGGCAGCAGTCCCAGAGGGGACGCTGGGGTATGTGGGTAGTGCCTATACTCTGTTTAAAAAGGTCTCATAACCCAATGACAGGTCTGTCTTGGTGAGCAGGGGCGCCAATAATTAGCTCCAGCCATCACACCAACGTCCTGTCAGCAGGGATGGAATAATCCAGAAGGCAGATGGAGTATCTCTAGAACAGGTTTGCGTTTTCACGGTCGTGGGCTGATGATTTCTTCATTGAAACAATGGCCAGGACCTCCGCACAGTAAGCACATCGCGTTTCCAGAAAGCAATGGCGAACTACTGACAGAACAATTGCCAAAAACCCACACAAACATGGAGAACTCTACAAATGAAGACAAACCTGGCACAGGTGGGACCCACAGAGTTGCTAAAGTCGAAATTTCAGCTGGAAAAGGAGCAATCCTGAGAGGAACAACATCTGGATAAGACAAGGTCTATTGAAACTGAGTCCAATGACATCTGACATGGGTGAAACGAACTGCACTGTTGAGGGCTCCTCAAAGACTACTAAGAGAGACAGAAAGAAAGATAACAAAAGGAAAAGGAAGAATTGAACAGTAAACTCCAGGAGGTGTGTCATGCTTTAGTACACATGTTCATGCAATCAATACATGCAAAAAGCGTTCGTCCGTCACGCAACCGCACTGACTCCTTTCAACCAATGTCACTAAATATATCACGATATTATTTTTTTACATTTATTACTAGACTCTATTTACTTTCACACATCACACATACAACATTTATAACCACGCACCTTCACATTAACGTCTTTTTGTTTTGTTTTGTTTTGTTTTGTTCTGTTCTGTTTTCTCCTTCTTCGTCATCTGCTCCTCTTCTTCTCCTTCTCCCCTCTTTCTTCTCTTCTTTTTTTATTCCTTTTTCCTCTCTTCCAGTTCCTCTTTCAACACCACTCTTATACTACAAATGAAACCACCAACCACAAAGTGTAGGGAACATTTCTCTTCAGAAACAGAAATCAAACATCCAATGGGAAAGAACGCAGGTACAACAAGATATCTACTATTAACACAATCTTGTCTCACAACTCTGGTTCACAGAATATCCAGTATTAATACAATCTTGTCTCACAACTCTGGTTCACAGAATATCCAATATTAATACAATCTTGTCTCACAACTCTGGTTCACAGAATATCCAATATTAACACAATCTTGTCTCACAACTCGGGTTCACAGAATATCCAATATTAACACAATCTGGTTTCACAAATCTCGTTCAATACCACCAAATACTTTTAACGTGGCACTCATGGAACTTCCCGAGTTTTAATATATCTTTATTTCCCCCAAACATCAGACAACCCAGTCTGCTAAAAAAAAAACGTTGCACCTATCTCTCCCCCTGACGTCACAGGAACATTGACGTCACCTGGAAGACGTATTTACTTCGCGTGTTTGCATTCCGTATTTGGTCCATACATTACTCTATACACCACACACACACACACACACACAACACACACACAAAACGGCACACATCACTGTGCACATGACAAGGTGGAACTCCAAATAATGAAGGAAACAGAAACTTCACCTCCTTCACAATGAATTAGATGATCAGAAGATTAACATCTGGTTGTGTGAAACTAGATCGGGATATAATGGTCACTTCACATGCAAAGATCACACTATGATATTCAGCGGACATGAAAGCAGACAAAAGCACGAGCAAAAGCTTAATAAGTTACAATGCTGTATCGTATAGAATCTTGGTGGTGCACGTAGACACAACGCCTGTAAAATTACTATGATTCAACTGTATGCACCAACACAGCATACTGTGCAAACCATCACCAGGAGGCATCATCTACAATAAATGTCCTGAATAAAATCGGGTGGAAGAGAAGAACCTCGAACTGAATGCCAAGAAAATCAAATTTTACACGTTGGTCCAGGTCCAGCCAAATCCCATCTCCACAGGTTAAGATAAAGTTGAAGAAGTCCACCAGTTCAAATATTTAGGATCAGTCAAGTCCAATGATGCAGATCGTTTCTCCGATATCAATGCCAGAATGAGCATGGCAAAGAAACAGACGATAGGCCTCGCAAACATCTGGAAAGGCAAAACAATAGACACAAAACTAAAAATGAGAATAATGAGATGTCAGGTATGGACCATCACGACATGCTATGCTGGGTTGGGTTGGATTGGGATGAGTTGCATGCGTTGTGTTGTATTATGTTGTGTTGCGTTGCATTGCGTTGCGTTGCGTTGCGACGCGTTGCATTGCGTTGTGTCGTGCTGTATTGTTTTGTGTTGCGTAGCGTGCGTTGTGTTGCGTTGTGCTGCGCTGTGCTGTGTTGTGTCGTGTTGTGCTGTGTTGTGTTATTTCAAGCTCACTAAAGCTAAACACACACTTTGGGGCTGTGCTGGCCATTAGAAAATCTAATTTTAAATTTCTCTAGCCAGTCAAGTCCATCAACCATGCGATGTGATGTACAAGTATACCATATAAAGGTGAGACTGTTTGTGTCAGTTTTAGTGAACATTCATTTACGGTAGAACTTCAATGCTGCACGAAAAATACGGAGGTTCAAAATTCATAACATGGCTAGGCTGGTCACGGTGACAACTTTGCTTGCCTTCATTCTTATGTCAGGTTTTGAACCTAACCCTGGACCAAAGATGACAACTCAACAAAACTGGCGAAGAAAGTGATTGTGCCGCGTACATCAGAGACAAGAAACCGATGGCCACACAAAGAGCAGCAAATGTGCCAACAAGTAGTGAAAGAGAAGGCCGTCTTTCTCAAGCTGTGGAAACAATGGCCCAAGTTGTCAAATACCTCCAGATATCACAACAGGCTGTATCAGCGCGTATTGAGAGAAAACTGGAGGTAGTGGAAAACAAGTTAATGTGCCATATTAATCAGTTCTCCAACAAGTGTGACGATTTACAGTGTGACGTCGACGCAATGGACGAATCATGCCGCATCATGAAGGATGAGAACTAGGCCCTGAAAGACCAAGTTGACACCATGGAAGCAAACCTGGACACCACAGGAACAGTCTGTTGTGTTTTGATATTCCTAGCATGGTGACAGAACTGTGGACAGACTGCAAGAGAAAGCAGCGGGACAGTATAAAGCATGAATTAAACATCAATGACAATAATAATTATTCTCATTGAACGTGCTCACAGAGTGGGAAAAGCCATCATTGTAAAATTCCAATCTTTAAAGAATGAGAACTGGCTTAAGTAATGCACACACACACACACACACACACAAAAACGTAATTCAAGCATTCATAGTCGTAAAGACTTTTCTCCCTCAGTTGGGAACAACGGAAAACTCTACGTCTGCTCTGATGATCTCTACATGAGGATGGTAAACGAGCTTACCTCAGGTTTGACAAAGTTGTTTGCGATGACAAAAACTTTACTTTGATTTCCCATGCCTAGATGATTGGGCAGATTGAAGGTAAGAACATGTCTTTGTTACACTATGCAGGTAGTGCTAGAATTGATAGTGAGAATAAAGCTGGATCACAGGATGTTCGTGATCGTCAGTATCAGTGGCCTAGAGGTATAGGGAATGACAAATGTTCTCCCTTCAAGTCAAATACCATTGATCATGGTATTCTCCTTTCTAGACTTCATCATACTTTTGGCATCTCTGACATTGCTCTCTCCTTTTTCACTTCATATCTGTCAAACAGAAAACAAACTGTTCTCATTAATGGCACTTACTCTCAATCTGTATGCCTGACCTGTGGTGTTCCACAAGGATCTGTCCTTGGCCCTGTTCTTTTCACTCTTTACACCTCCCCCCTGTCCACCATCATCAACTCCCACTCTATAAAACACCACTTCTATGCTGATGACACCCAACTTCTAGACAGTGACACACCAGACAATATACAGCGCCTCTTGACTCGCACCACTGAATGTTACTCGGACATTAAGAACTGGATGACGTTCAATAAACTTCAGCTTAATGACGACAAGACAGAAGCTATCCTCATTGGCACCCGTCAGAAACTTTCTCAGCTGCCTCCTCTTTCTCTCCCATTATGTAACACATCAGTCCCAATTTCTGATTCAGCTAAAAACCTTGGTGTCTGCATTGACTCTACCCTCTCCATGAACAACTTTGTTTCTCAAACTGCCAGATCTTGCTACTTTCACCTCCATCGTATAAGCTTGATCAGGAAGTATCTCTCTGTGGAAACAACTGCAAAACTCGTTCTCTCCTTCATAATGTCTCGCATTGACTATTGCAATTCACTCCTGTCTGGTCTTCCTGCCTCCACCATTCACATCCTACAGCGCATTCAAAACAATGCTGCACGCCTTGTACTCAAAAAGAAAAAAGCTGACCACATATCTCCTCTCCTGGCACAACTTCACTGGCTCCCTGTATCAAAGCGCATACAGTACAAACTAGACACCATGTGCTACAAAAGCCTCAATAACGCAGCCCCCCATTACCTGTCAAGCCTACTTGAGATCTATGTTCCCTCACGTACCCTCCGCTCTGCCTCCGATCCTCTGACTTTTCGCTTTCCACGCACCAAGCTCAATACTATGGTCCACGAGCCTTCTCTGTTTCTTGTCCACTTTCCTGGAACAAACTTCCTCTCTCTGTCCGTCAGCAACCTACTTTTGTCTCCTTCAAGTCCGCTCTCAAAACTCACCTTTTCTCCTCTGCATAAAATCCTGACCTCACTCATCCCCCTCTGTAGCCTGTCTCCACTCGGAGGGGAATCACATTGTAATATATATTTGTATATAATATGCTCTCTATAATTTTCCATTGCTTTTATTTCTTTTTCCCCATTTATAGCCATGTGTAAGTGTGTGTGTGCGCGCGTGCGTAAGTGTATGTTCAGCGCTTAGATTTGATTTTTATCGAGATTTTGCGCTATATAAATATTGTAATTATTATTATTATTATTATTAAATCATAGAAATAGGATGTCATCCCACCCCTGTCTAATGACCCAATACTTAGTGCTAATAATACCGTAAGATATGATAACTTTGGTGGCACAACTGGTAGTTGTCTGTCAAACACCTCAAGGGACACAGTGAGAATGGTGTAGCTAATGTAATCCATTATACATATGTATCATCAATTTAACAACTTAAATAATTTCTGGTCTGGAATACCATGCTCTCTGACCCAGTTAGGAGACATATTCATGAAATATGTAAATAGTTTTCATGTTGTTTGTTTTGTTGAAACTTTCAACGATGTCCTTTGATTTGCTTTCACGCATTGTTGATTACGTACAGTTTATGTAACCTGTTATCAAGTTATCTATCACATCAGGGACGCTGATCTGGGGGTATCCTGTTCATGTGTAATAACAATGTAAACAAAATATGTATCTTTAATTGAGATGATCATACTCTTGTTCTGAAATTATGGTGGAGATATGTAACCCCATGTGGAAGTCCATATTATCAAACATCGGATTCATTGTGTCATACAAATGAAAGGAAAATGTGCCTGGGCAATGTAATGAATAATAATAGAAATTGTGAAATCCAGGTGTGTGGAGATCTGAATTCCAGAACAACGGATTATCAGATTAATATTGCCAACATATTTGATATTTTCGAGCTGAAAGAAATGAACATCTTGTACATTATGATAAGGTGACTAAGGTTAATGTTTTAAATTGATTTGGAACCGGTGTGATCAATTTTTGTGTCTGTTTTGACTTAGTGATACTAAATGGCTTCTGTGACATAAATCATCATCAAGCGCCTTGTCACATGGCGTTGGGGATCAGGTCTTCCATCTGTTTCTATCCCTTGTTGCTGCAAACACTTCTTCCACCCTCTCCATCTCCAGCACTCTGCAGGTCTGACCAATGTTTTCTCTCTGGGTCTACCTGGTGCTCGCTTTCCCTCCAGCTTTCCTGTTCTGACCAGGTGTTTCAACTCCCCTCTCCCCACAAAATGGCCCAACAATACTACCCGTCTTTTCCCAACCTTCCCTATGAATGATCTTCTTGTGTCTGCCTCCATCAAAACTGTCTCGTTTGTTCCCTTTGCTGTCCATGGAACTCTCAACACTCCCAAAAACCACATCTCAGCTGCCCCAATTTTGTTCTGGCTTTGCCCATTGACAGTCCACGCCTCATAATCGTATAACATTATCAGTTCCATATAACATTCAAATGATCGTTCCCAGATATTGAAACCTATCAACCTGTCTCAAGCCCGTGCTCTCCACTGTTACTTAACATGAGGGGATTTAATGTTTTTTACTAATCACCATGACTTCGGTCTTCTTGCTGTCCAGTTCCAACCCCCCACCCCTGCCCTCTATCTCTAGTATATTCACAATATCTTCCAGTGGTAACAGCAGAAGATATTGTGAATAAACTAGAGATATATCTTCCAGTGGTAACAGCACTGTGGGATATTGTTTAGATTAACATGTATTGTCTGATAACATATCAGATCTTTGTGTAGGTGAAAGAATTGAGACTTCACATATGTCCATCCATTTCATATTAAAATCTAAATTTGCACAAGAATATTCAACCAAAAAGACGTCAATTGAATAAAAAAAAATTTGGAGTGGTGAGAAAAAGGATGAGTTTTATAATAATATTTCATCTGCCAATTTTGCAGACACATTAAAAGAAGCATACAAGCTGGTTGATATGGACATAGATTTTACTGTCCAAAAGTTCACAGACAGGGCAGATCAAGGCAGCGAAATGTATGAGTAGAAAGACAGGGGCTAGTGGGAGATTGGATGATTTGCTTCCATGGTTTGATTATGACTGTGTGTGTAAGAAGAGAACTGCTAGACTATTATTACGGAAATATTGTAGAACTAAACATGGCAAGGAAAAAAAATGTTTATTTTCATGCTATTTTCATGTTTTGAAAAGATGAAGCAAAACATGTTTTAGAATTTGAAGCATGTTTAAAATTCAATAAGACATGAAGAGACAACAACAATTATTGTTTTCTAAAACAATGTTACAGAGATGAAACTCAGGAAACAGTGTTTTGTGAAGTTGTTTCTAAAATCAAAAGACTGTATCATATTGGGACACAATGTTTGGCTGTGGAAAGAACAACGTGCAAAGATAACATCACAGCAGCAAACTGTTGGAAATTTTAGTGATACAAGAATAATACAGTCTGCGTGAGTGCATGGGTGAATATATACGAGTCTGTGTGTGTATGGCGCACTGCATCATATATGTCAAATATCGCTAGCATGTTAAACTAAGGGAACTGTTGCTTAGTCAACAATTCAAAACAGAAGCCATTTATTCTTTTTAGGAAAAACATAACACAGAACAGTCATTCTGACCAGTAAGGAGATAGAGAACCACCACACAGATAAATACATAATGGAGCATCCACACCCGATTCATGATAAAAAAAAACGAAACATAAACATGAACTAAACGGGACACATACTCAACTGAAAAGCGCAAAGCGAGTGGGGTTAGTGACTGGGAAGCAGGGTACATCTGGGAATGTTTGCAATCAATACAAAACGAACACAACTGCACAGGATCATATCATTGACTGCCAGACAATAAATCAAGCGACTTGTCAGTGCAGAAAATATTCTTGTTGCTGCTCGCGCTCTAGCTGTATCTCAACATAAATCATTTGCATAAATCCCTGTTCACCATAACACTATTTTTGTCAGTCTATTCATCATTGTAATCAACACGCCATGATATAAATCATGTATATTCACTGTACTGTTTAAAACGTTTTCTCGTGATCTATGGCATGATTCCAGCTTGAAGGAAAGCCTTCTGCTTTCAGAGACTGTGCGGAGGGTGGAAGCGATAGTGGGTATAGTAAATCTTTCTAAAAAATAAATTTAATTAATTTGTGATTACGAAAATGTGTGTGTGTGCGTGCGTATGTGTACAAACCATGGTTTTATAAATAATGTCATAGAGCTTCTATCATTAGAGAGTAAAATTGTGGCAAGAAAAGACAAATATAATTCAGTAGTGCATATGTTTTACCAACATAATTTGGGCTGGTATACACGTAACTCCTGACAGCCTGAACATTCCGCAGACAGCAGCTAGGCATATCTTTAGAATGGGAGAAAATCAATCAGTACATTCTTTTCTTCCATGGTTTACCTGTTTCTTGCCTGATTATTTCATGATCAACTGCATCACGTTCTCCTCAAGTGTACGTCAACGTACTGAAACTGAAACGCAAGGAACTAACAGAGACAAACAAAGAATGAAAAGCTAGAATCAATATTGGATTATACAGGGTATGCCTATTAAAGTAAGACAGTTGTATGGCACTTGAAAACGTGAATTTGGAGATAACATCTTTCTGAAGAAGGTGACCAGAACGTAGGATCAGAGAACATGTTCCTGAAGAAGGTGACCAGAATGTAGGGTTAGATAACATGTTCCTGAAGAAGGTGACCAGAATGTAGGGTCAGATAACATGTTCCTGAAGAAGGTGACCAGAATGTAGGGTCAGATAACATCTTCCTGAAGAAGATGACCAGAATGTAGGGTCAGATAACATCTTCCTGAAGAAGGTGACCAGAATGTAGGGTCAGATAACATCTTCCTGAAGAAGGTGACCAGAATGTAGGATCAGATAACATCTTTCTGAAGAAGGTGACCAGAAGTAGGGTCAGATAACATCTTTCTGAAGAATGTGACCAGAATGTAGGGTCAGATAACATCTTCCTGAAGAAGTAGAGTCTTTACCATAACTGCCATGACGTGTTAAAGTGGTAGGCCAATAACAATAAAAACACCAGCAAGTCATCATCTTCATTATCATAATAATAATAATAATAATTAATTTAATAATTACAATATTTATATAGCGCAAAATCTTGATAAAATCAAATCTAAGCGCTGAAGCAGACACACACGCACGCACGCACGCACCACGCACGCACGCACACACACTCACGCACACACACACACACACACACACACACACACACACACACACGCATGGCTATAAATGGGGAGAAAGAATAAAAGCAATAAAAGCAAGAATAAAAGCAATGGAAAATTATAGAGAGCATAGCATATACAATTATATATTATAACCATGTGATTACCCTCCGAGCGGAGACAGGCTGCAGATGGGGGGGGGGGGGGGGTTGAGTGAGGTTAGGATTTTATGCGGAGGAGAAAAGGTGAGTTTTGAGAGCGGACTTGAAGGAGACAAAAGTTGTTGCTGACGGACTGAGAGAGGAAGTTTGTTCCAGGAGAGTGGACCAGAAACAGAGAAGGCTCGTGGACCATAGGTATTGAGCTTAGTGCGTGGAAAGCGAAAAGTCAGAGGATCGGAGGCAGAGCAGAGGGTACGTGAGGGAACATAGATCTCAAGTAGGCTTGACAGGTAATCGGGGGCTGCGTTATTGAGGCTTTTGTAGCACATGGTGTCTAGTTTGTACTGTATGCGCTTTGATACAGGGAGCCAGTGAAGTTGTGCCAGGAGAGGAGATATGTGGTCAGCTTTTTTCTTTTTGAGTACAAGGCGTACAGCATTGTTTTGAATGCGCTGTAGGATTTGAATGGTGGAGGCAGGAAGACCAGACAGGAGTGAATTGCAATAGTCAATGCGAGACATTATGAAGGAGAGAACGAGTTTTGCAGTTGTTTCGACAGAGACATACTTCCTGATCAGCCTCATACGATGGAGATGATAGTAGCAAGATCTGGCAGTTTGAGAAACAAAGTTGTTCATGGAGAGGGTAGAGTCAATGCAGACACCAAGGTTTTTAGCTGAATCAGAAATTGGGACTGATGTGTTACATAATGGGAGAGAAAGAGGAGACAGATGAGAAAGTTTCTGACGGGTGCCAATGAGGATAGCTTCTGTCTTGTCGTCATTAAGCTGAAGTTTGTTGAACGTCATCCAGTTCTTAATGTCCGAGTAACACTCAGTGGTGCGAGTCAAGAGGCGCTGTATATTATCAGGTGAGTCACTGTCTTGAAGTTGGGTGTCATCAGCATAGAAGTGGTGTTTTATAGAGTGGGAGTTGATGATGATGGACAGGGGGGAGGTGTAAAGAGTGAAAAGAACAGGGCCAAAGACAGATCCTTGTGGAACACCACAGGTCAGGCATGCAGGTTGAGAGTAAGTGCCATTGATGAGAACAGTTTGTTTTCTGTTTGATAGGTATGAAGTGAACCAGGACAGAGCAATGTCAGAGATGCCAAAAGTATGATGAAGTCTAGAAAGGAGAATACCATGATCAATGGTATCAAAGGCTGCAGACAGATCAAGGAGTGTGAGGAGAGAGACTTTGCCAGTATCAGTTGCAAGGAGGAGATTGTTGAGAATGTGTAGTAGGGCAGTTTCAGTGCTATGGCACTGGCGGTAGGCTGACTGGAAAGGATTGAGGAGATTGTTGGCAGACAGGTGAGAGTTCAGCTGGTTGAGGACGACTTTTTCAAGGAGTTTTGACAAGAAAGAGAGATTTGAGATAGGCCGGTAAATTATCATCATCATTATCATCATCATCGTCATCATCATCATCAACAATAACAACAACAACAGCAACAGCATCATCATCATCAATAGCAGCAGCAGAAATGATGTTACTTACAACATCAACAGTTAATGAAGACTGATTGTTAGACTTTTCCCATTTTGCAGTACATGTACATTAGGCGTATGTGTGAGACAACGTATCAACACCTAGACGCTGCTTTTCCTCAGAGTGCATTGCCCACACTTTCTGCCCTGCCTAAGGCCACATTCTCTGATTGAATTGCCACAGACCCAGGCCTAGGCATGGCGATCATGTCAGAGAACTCACCGGGGAAGATCAGTATCAAGGCAAGCCAGTGTCAAGCATTCTGAATAGCATTCTTCTGGAGACAGCTTGTGCACGCTCACAACACAACGTACACAGTACAGCTGAATCATTTGGTATAATTTAGGTCAACTGCCAATTTCGTCTCCTCAAACAGGTCAGTTACTTATTATTGTTATTCTTATTGTTATTCAAAGCCCAGTTGACTGCGTGGAGCCATATCATGGCTACAGTCACTCCAAAACATGCAAAATATGAGCAGGTAAAAAAAAAAAAAAAGAAAAAATCAAGTACACATATCAATGCATTCACGCACATAATCTAGAGACATCCCCCAGCGTCAATCACTCCGCTCAATTTATCGCACAGGGTATTTAAAAACACACATGAACAGAAATTTAAGCATTCCTAAGGACACCAAAACATACATAAAAACGGGCATAAATTACCTAAAATTGCTTCCGCGTATTTCACCTCCCTAGAGGCAAAAATTCACTCAATACATGTACCCAATTATCAGTTCTAACAAAAATTAAGTAGACTTTATCGAACACATACAGGTGAATGGACCAGCAAGGCAGAGAATGATAGGGAGAAATGACAGACATCAAAGGAACAAGGCAGAAACAAAGACACTGACAGAAAAGAGGCAATTTCTAGCACAGAGGTCAGGTACTTCACAAGACTTTTGCAAGAGCCCCGATTCCTCAAAGTGAGACAATCTTCCATTTTATCAGGAAGAACTAGAATAACTGCCACAATATACATTTTTCACAAAGTAGAACACTTCAAACAGTGTGCTGATTCTTTAAAGAAAAACGTTGCCTCGTCAATTGTTGGCTATCATTGCAATGAAGGTGGATGACAACCACCATAACACATTATTTATACACCAACAACTTTCATGTCTGTCCTGGAGAAGTGTGACAACTTTATCACAGTTTCGATTTGCGTCTCCTCGTCCTGGTACATACCACATTAAGGTACAATCTGTCCAGACAGTTTCATTTTGTGGGTTTCTGTTGTTTCACATACTTACATGTGCCAGAGTACCAGATCGTCTACATAAAGCGCTGGTTGGACTCCTTTGGCCAGCGCTGATACAAGGTCATTAATGAATACTATGAACAAAATACAGATGCTGACTCCTCCCTGAGGGACTTCCTGATTCAGTAGCATCTTCTGGCCAGAGTAATCATCAACAAACACTCTGGCTCTTTGGCTGCGTAGATAAGACTCGGTCCACTGATTCCATGTATAGCTGTAAATGAAGTTGATGATGCGCTCCATGGTCTTACAAACATAGCTTGTCAACCTTATGGAGCATTAGCTGAGAACTTTTTTCTTCTTCTTCGGATGAGGACAGAGAGGGTAGGAGATAAACTTCCAATAACAAAAGAGAGATTTGTATGGAGGGTCATGATTGCCAACGCCATGTGGCATGACACATGATGATGCTGATGAAGGATAATCGGTACGTATGTCAGTTTCTACTGGGTGTCTTTTCACGTTGGTATTCACAATGATAAAGTAACTGAAAGAGCAGCTGAGAAAAGTATACAAGTCTGAAAAATCTATAATATCACATGTTCACACTTCAGAGAAAGATGTTTACAACTCACTACATTTAGCATTATGAACTCGATATTCCGGACATTTAAATGAAAAGTATGTGTCATGAGAAAGGATAAAATATTTTTTACAAGTTGTATGAACATAATTTAGTATAGTTCCCAATATCATGTGAAATCTGTTGTTACTGTTTATTTTCATTTTTGTCTAAATGCTTGAAATCAAAATATTGTAAAACTGTAAAGTATATTTGTGGTTAACTAGTCGCACTGTATCACCGTTTTTCTGTTACAAAATGCATTCCTTTTGAGCAGGAAAAAAAAAACGCACACACCCCAAAATACATCCTGAAGTACATTTAAAGAAGTAACATCAAATTAAATCATATTTGTTGACATTTCATGATGGCTGGTACACAGTTTCATTTATGCATTACCTTAATGTTATAACACTGTGTTTCAGTGATGATATCTCTACAAAGTTATCGTTATTAGTGTTACGTAATTGCTCTTCGTCCATTCACCCAGATTTCTTTTCTATCTATGTATGTTTTCCTTTGAATTTTTCTGTCTCTTGCTCTGTCGCTTCCCACCCCCTCCCACTCCGACTTTTTTTGTTTCTTTGTTTGTTCATTTCTTTCTTTCTTTCTTTGTTCGTGATTTCCCCTGTTTCAAATAGATCACAGCGGAAAGGCATCAGATGAATAAACGAACACACATTCTAAACTATCATGGGTAAGAACATGACAGTTTCAGAAAGTACAACAATACAGCATGATTTATGATGTAGCCCACCATGCACCAAGAAGTAGTAGCTGAAAGAAATATTCTGAACGACAAATCGCTGGACGATTTATAGCACGTGAAAATTGTCAAATAAACAGAAATAGACACACTGACGTAACGTGGGCTTGATTTCCTCTAGTTTATCATATATACCATTGTATACCAAGCAGTGTAGTAGGGTTGCATTCGTACTGAATTCGCGTACTGTTGTCACTCGTATTCAGAAAATGGCAATTGAACCAAGCAGGCAGTAGTGGACATAGTGTGTGTCGTATTCATTCTTTCTTTGAAATCAAGACGGTTTTGAGTAAGACCATTGTCACAGTCGGGTCTGCTGTTCTTTCAGTGACTATAGTAGTATTGTCTGTGTCAGGGTCTACTCGAATTTTTGGTATTTGTGTATGGCCCAGTTTTGACCTGATGTCTGCTGCATGTGCAAACAGAAAATAGCCACAGCTCACTGCAACCTTCACGTTATCACTACGTGACTCACCATCATCATCATTGCCCAACCGTGTGGCATTGGCAATCATGGCCCTCTAGTCAAATCTATCCTTTGTCACTGCAGGTACATTTCCTACCTTCTCTGTCTTTATCCACTGCGTAAGTCTGTCCAATATTTTCTCCCTCGGTCAATCTGGTGTTCTATTTCCCTCCAGATTTCCTAATGTGACTAGGTGCTTTAATTTCTCTTGTCTCATTAAATATCCTATTGTTCTTGTTTGTCTTTTCCTAAGCTTCTTTATTAATGTTCTTTTTGTGTCTGCCTCTTTCAAGACTGTCTCGTTCGTTTTATTTGCTGTCCATGGAACTCTTAACATTTTTTCTGAGAAACCATATTTCAGCTGCCTCAATCTTGTTCTGACTGTGCGTGTTAATTGTCAACGTGTCGGGGTCATACGATGAAGAACTCTCTTCCTGATGTTAATGGACAGGAATTTGTTGGTAAGAAAAGTTTTTCATTTTCTTGAATGCTGTTTTATCTTGGCCCATTCTGCTAGCTATTTCTAAAGTGCAGCTGCCGTCTTGTGAGGTGACTGTTCCCAAATATTTAAACGTATCAACTTGCCTCAATGTGGTGCAATTTCCTGTTATTTTGCATAATAAGATTTCGTGTTTTCTTTCACTAATTACCGTGACTTCAACATTTTGGCTATATACGAGTAGCTCCAGCCCTCTATTTCTGCTTTCTTTTTTCATTATATACACATATTTTGTAGATCTTTCTCACTTTCTGCAATTAAAACGGTCTATGTATAACGAAGAGTATTTATCATTTTTTCTACCATCCTTATTCCAGGGCAATCTTCTATGTTTCCTATGAATGTTTCGCTGTAAAGTGAAAACGAATCTGATGACAGAACGCATCCCTGCCTCATTCCTCTACTTTGATATTTTAGAAAAAAGCTTACATCACTTTCTATTCTCATTGCTGCTGTATATTACCAAAACGTATTCCTTATTATTCTTAATTCTTTCCATCAACATTGAGCCTTTCTGGTTGGTTGATCAATTCTTCCTATCTTACCCGATCAAAAGCCTTAGTATAATCAAGAAAACATAAGTATAAATCCTTATTCAATTCCATTGACTTTTTGTGTGAGTTCTTAGGTGTAAATGTCATTAAATAGCTCTTTCCCTTCCACACACCAACATTATTCTTCTGCTATTCCTCTTTTAATGGTGTTCGTTGTCCTCATCGGGATTATTCCTGATAGAATCCTTGCTACATGACACATCAAACTGATTTCAAACTGACTGTACGATGGAGTTTGCATTTTCACGTATTTTAGGGATTTTTCAAGTGTCATAATTTCATTTGGGGAGGACTGTTATTTTTTCAAGTACCAAATTCATCTAGAGCCTTAATCATTCCTGTAGTAATATCGTCTGGTCCTGGGATATTTCCAAGATTCATCTTTTTAAACGCTGCTGTAACTTCATCTTTTGTTATGGCTGTCCTTCTACATGTATGTTCTTTCTTATGATATGTTCTTTCTTTCTGTCATCGTCACGTTGGCATTTAATATACTCTCCCCACTTATATAACAGTTTGTCTTTTTCCATGATAATCGTACCATCTTAAATTTAAGCAATCAGTTGATGTGCAAGTTTTTTTCCTGTGTACTTCCTTGTGTATTCCCATTCCACACACTATGATGGTGACAATGATGAGGATGAGGATGATGATGATGATGATGATGATGATGATGATGATGATGATGATGATAATGAACTCTCCTGTCAATCAAACAGATGAGTCAGCAAACCGATACCTGTTCATTTGGTATAGGTCTTGAAGTGGGACAAAAGATTCTGCCTGCGCCTTATCTCTACCCTCATTCTGGATTTTCATCTCCATTTTCGGGCAGCCCACTTGTCAGCACCTTTCGTCTAACTGTGGTATCGACGGTTGCCTAACTTCAACCATAGGAGTTGCTTTAACGTTCGCAAAAGTAGCCAGGCATGATGCTCCAAACACACACACAGAGAGAGAGAGAGAGAGAGAGAGAGAGAGAGAGAGAGAGAGAGAGAGAGAGAGAGAGAGAGAGAGAGAGAGCCTGTGTCTGCGTGTGATTTGTTCTTGATGCATATCTCACTTTCCGTTTGTTCATCCATACCTTATAAACGAACATGTGGTCAACCAGTCCAGCACGCATTGCACTTTATGGACAAACCATAGTATTTTAATTCACCGTGTTGGTTTCACTTGGAGCAGTTTGAAATCAACTTGCAATTCTTGTGCTTTGGAAACATGGCTGTCAAAATGGTTTTCATCTCAGGCGTCATGAACTCATATATGCTACTATGCATGATGTGAATATATGTAATTATGTTTGTGTAGTAAGATTATTTGTGCTGTTAATGTTTTCCTTTAGGGACACTGAGATTAAACGTGCAATCATTCCATTTGAGGATCAAGATTATTATTATTGTTATTATTACTAGTATCAATATTATCATCAGCAGCAGCATTCTTATTATTGTTGTTTTCATTATTATGGTTGTTTTCATTATTATTATTGTTATTGTTATTATTATTATTATCATTATTATATTAATGCAGACGACCCAGCATGTCCGCTCTGTCAGAAGAAACAAACAGTGGAACATGTCCTAAGCTCTTGCAAAGTAGCGCTAGCCCAAGGAAGGTATACATGGAGGCACAACCAAGTTCTGAAAGTGATCACAGATGTGGTTAGCGAAAAACCATGACCCCAAACGCACCAATTGCTATGACAACGTTCTACAAAGCAGGAGGGAAACAGGTCTGGCCCGAAAGTGCTATGACAACCAGCACATTGCCAAAGGGTCTTCTGGATGGAGCAGTCGACTGGGAGTGTACAGCAGACCTCCCAGAGTGGAGAAATTACCCAGATGTCATCAGCAAGACAGGCATGAGACCAGACATCGCTCTCCACTCCGACTCCTCGAAACAAGTGATTCTGATAGAACTCACTGTGCCATACGAAAGCAGAATGGAAGAAGCACATATCTACAAGACCGAAAAATACGCCGGTCTTGCCAGCACCCTGAAGAAAGCAGGTCTGCGGGTCAAAATCTTCGCCATAGAGGTCGGGGCAAGAGGGTTTGTGGGCACCTCCGCTTATGATCTCATGAAACAACTCGCCATTTCTGGGAAGAAGAGGACTAGAGCCCTTAAAGCGATGGCAGAGGCAGCAGAAAGGAGCTCAAGCTGGATCTGGGCAAGGAGGAACGAAAAAAGTTAACTTCATAAGGATTAAATTCCCTACAGATGATGTGTGCCCCGTTAGCACATTGGTAAAACCGCGTACCGCAGTTCTGAAGCGCAGAATCGCCCAGGTTCGATCCCCGGCGTGGGAAAAAAAAAAATAGACAACAGCAGAAGGGCATCCAGGAGTCATGACCTGGATGTGGCCCGGCCCCCCGAGAGTGTAAGGAATTCAGGGCCGAAACACTTGTCTAAAGGGGGTTACTTCTCTGAAGACCTTCTGTTGTCTAGCTCTCCCTAGAGTTTCTTTCTACCTATTATCATCATCATCATCATCATCAATATCATCATCATCATCATCATTATTATCATCATTATTATTATCATTATCATATTATTTTTATCATTATCTTTGTCGTTGGTGGTGGTGGTGGTGGTGGTAGCAGTAATAATAGTAGTAGTAGTAGTAGTAGCAGCAGTGGCAGCAGCAGCAGCAGTAGCAGCAGTAGTAGTAGTAATAGGAGTATAATCACCATCCTCCTCCTCCTCCTCCTCATCATCATCATCATCATCATTATCATGGTTTCTATTACTTGTACTAAAATTGTCATCATTATTATTGTAATTACATCATCATCACCACCACCACCATCATCATTATCGTCATCATCATTATCATGGTTTCTATTACTTGAACTAAAATTGTCATCATTATTATTGTAATTACATCATCATCACCACCACCACCATCATCATCATCATTATCATGGTTTCTATTACTTGTACTAAAATTGTCATCATTATTATTGTAATCACATCATCATCGCCACCATCACCATCATCATTATTGTCATCATCATCGCCAGAACAAAATGAACAATACCAGCACCAGCATCACTCCTGATCCACTGAACATCAGTGACCTCTGTCCCGGTGTAGACTACATCATGAATCAGAATCAAACAAACTTCGCTGTCCTACAGGTCAATGTGTCACACTGCGGACTTTGGCTATTTTCAGACTTTCTGACACACCACAGAGTGGTGTATGGGATGTGTGGAGAGTTCACTACGTTCTGTCTTCTGCATGTAGTGGTACCAAAGGATATGTTGATACGAGTTCGTGTCCAACGTTTGGCATACTGGTGTGGATCTAGGAAATGGAAAACTGAGGTGTATACATGGAATTTTGACTATGATTATATTGAGGAATCATGGCAAATACGATGCGATGAGCATTCTATGGAAGAAGATTACATCGAATCATTTACAAATCACATATCTTTTGTTCACTATAACAAGTCTTTAGTTCGACTGTATATACAGGCAATTGAAGATCACAGTTTTATTAAAGTATCTACGTCACTCTGTTGTGGGTACATGATACTACCACGTCAGAGTTTCTGTAGGACAGCTTCTCATCACATCTGGGAGGAAGTGACAGCGCCCTCTGGCTGTGTCATCATGATGAGTTTTCAGTTAGCTTGGTACAAATTGTATTTACCTAAAACGTACGCTGACTTGATTTATACACAGCCAGATACAAGTCAAAACACCCTGCGTGTGTGTGGTGACAAAAATTCATCACCTCGCATTTTCAGCACAACGCATATTCAAATTCATGTCAGCAGTCTAGATAAACAGCCGTTATGTAGAAGTATCAGTCTGAAAATAGTGTTTTCTTTTCACCAAGAAACAGCTAAACCCCATCAGTTACCCGGTGGACTGTTCAACTGTTCTGTTGATCACTATTCCAGCTTTCAACACCATCTGGACTGTAACCTTAAGTCAGAGTGTGAAGCTGGACAGGATGAAACAGAACACTGTCCCTTCAGCAGTCCTGGTTGTCAGGGTTTGGTGGCTTCACGTAACAAATGTTTTGCATATGTTAAACTAGATGTCAATTTGCCTCCTGCACTGGCTACATATGAATGTCAGAAGCTGGGTGGACAGCTGGCTTCCATCAAAACCAGACAGGAACAAAACGATTTCCTGCACATCTTTAATCACGGTGATGACTTTTATGTGATGTTAGGATTGTCATCAGGCTGGAAGTCTGTGACTTTTATGTACAGCAAGTTCCGTCATTGGTCTGACAATACCCTGATCTACAATCTTGTTAACTTTATCTATTTTACGTACTGTGATAACAAACTCTCTCGGTCTATTCAACATATGTGTGTGGATGCACGCACCACTATCAATTTGGAATCTTTTGACTGTATACTTTGTGAAGTAAAATCACAATCACAAAACTTGTCTTCTGTTCAAACAGTCGAGTTTCCTGTTTTAGACCCAGCCTTGCCCCTTTTGACACAGACACTGCAGACTTTATCAGGTTGTTTAGAGGGTCACGTGACACATACATTTTTGTCCTGTGATCTTCAAGTTCGCTGTGGACAAATGTTGTATACAAGATCGTGCGTGTTCTGGAACATGAGC
>JAPXFY010000015.1:72541684-72614184 GCA_030674185.1 Monoplex corrugatus
TTTCATCACTTGCATTAGTGGTGCTGTAACAGGAGGCTATGAGGTTCGAGGATTTCCGTTGAAAACAGCAATCATAATTCTTGGAGATATCATTTCGACATTGCTAAGTGCATTGTAGGCCTGCTGGCTGAAAAGCATTCCAATTCCGCCAGTTGCAGCATATACGCTGTTTTTCCAGGCTGAACATGTAATCAGCTTCCGATTTCTGAAATCGTGCTCTTTTGTTGCAATGTCTTCATGTATCAATCGATGTTCTTGCAGGCAAATGATGTTTTGGTTTGTAGATTCTGCTGACGCAATTACTTCAGATATCTGTCCCTCCTTTTGAAGTGTACGGACATTGAGAGTAGCTATGAAGATGTCTTTCTTTCCCTTCATCAGTGTTGGATTGAAATTTCGAGTTTTTGGTATTTTGATTATTTTGGTCTCAGTTGCTGATTTTTCGACTGCAGCCTGAGACACCGTTGCAGGACGCACTCCTTGTTTGACCGCGTGACGAGCGATGTGGGATAAACTTCTTCTAATTTGTGTCATTTCATTGCTTTCTTTAGCTAAATAAGCACTTGCGGTCGCCACTCCATACAAAAACTGCCGCGGAATCACATTAACTGTAATTTCTACAAAGATCTACAACCTAATGCTCCTAAATAGGATAAGGCCAGAAATAGATCCAATTCTGAGGAAAAACCAAAATGGGTTTCGCCAAAATAGATCGACATCTGGACAAATACTCACCATCAGACGCATATTGGAAGGCATAAAAACCAAAAACCTCCCAGCTGTTCTCCTATTTATCGACTTTTCAAAGCTTTTGATTCGATCCACCTAAGAATGATGAAGGAGATTCTAACTGCATATGGACTACCAAAGGAAACAGTAGACGCCATCATGATGCTGTATTAGAATACCCGCTCTATGGTTTGCTTCCCCGACAGAGACAGCACTTCTTCAACATCACCGCTGGAGTCCTTCAAGGAGATACGCTTGCCCCCTACATTTTCATCATCTGTCTCGACTGTGTGCTGAGGAAAGCAGTGGATAAGAACAAAAAACTCGGCTTTACCCTCACAAAACAGAAGAGCAGTCGCTACCCTGCGGTAAAGTTAACAGATGTGGACTACGCTGACACCTGGCTGTTCTCGCAGACCACCTAAAGGATGCAACATCTCTCCTTCACATATCGAGAGAACAGCAATGGAGATCGGGCTCCACCTCAATGCGAACAAAACAGAGTTCATCTGCCTGAATCAAGACTCATCAGAAGGTATGAGAAGTCTCAATGGAGATGCGATCAAACAAGTTCAAGACTTTAAATTACTTTGGCAGCTACATTGACTCCACAGAACAAGACGTCAATACCAGACTCGGAAATGCCTGGGGTGCTCTAAATCAACGAACAAAATCTGGAAATCCAATCTACCAGGCAACCTCTAAAGGAACTTCTTCCGAGCAGCAGTAGAGTCCGTTCTTACATATGGCTCAATCTCTTGGACCCTAACAACATTGGAGAAGAAGATTGATGGAGCATACACACGAATGCTGCGTGCAGCCCTGAACAAATCCTGGAGAGAACACCCAACAAACAAAGAGTTATATGGTAAGATCCCACCAATCAGCAAATTAATACGTCAACAAAGACTGCGTTTCGCAGGACACTGTTGGCGTAGCAACGAAGAACAGGTGGGAGATGTTCTACTATGGAGACCCAGTCACGGCAAACAAAGACCAGGCGTCCAAAGACGACCTTCATCAACCAACTGATCGATGATACGAGTTGTCAGTATGATGAACTACCTACTGCAATGTCTGACAGAGAAGGATGGAGGAAACGTGTCATGGATAGCCGAACAAGCTCGACATTGAACTGAACTGAATTCTTAATTTATTTTATTTCATTTGTCTTTTCCCATACATTAGCATGGTTTGACGAACGCGGTACATGAAATAATGTAACTAAAATATTCCTGAAGGCATACAGCACAAGCAATACTGCAACTAAAAACCCTAAAGGCACATAGCACAGGAAATTGTACAACTCATAGAAATTCTGAAGGCACACAGCACAGAAAATTATAAAACTCATTAGAACTCATGAAGGCGCACAGTACAGAAACATTATAGAACTTATCAGAATCCATGAAAGCACACAGCACAGGAACATTGTAAAACTCATTAGAATCCCTGAAAGCACACAGCACAGGAAATACTACAACTCATGACAACTCCTAAAGGCACATAGCACAGGAGACAGCACAACACATGCAAACTCCTTAAGGTGCACAACACAGGAAAAAGTACAAAACATCTAAACCCCTGAAGGCACGTAGCACAGGAAATTGCGCAACTCATAAGAACTCCTGAAGGAACATAGCACAGGAAATAGTACAACTCATTAGAACTCCTGAAGGCACAGAACCCAGGAAATTGTACAACCCAATCCATGTGGTGATGTAGTAACATTGCTTGAGGCTAAAATTGTGCCATGCCAGAACGCACACTATTGTCTTTGAAATAAACCTAGCACACTATAATCTGTCTCTGTCTCTCTCTGTCTCTGTCTTTCTTTCCCTCTCATCTCTCTCTCTCTCTCTCTCTTCTCTCTCTATCTATCTATCTATCTATTATCTATCTATCTATCTATTTATCTATATATCTGTCTATCTCTTCAATCTCTATCTCTTCACTCTCCCTCTTGTTTCGTTGTTTTGGTTTGGTTCGTCAGAGGGTGGTCTGGTTGATTGGGTAGTTCAGGATATCGTTTGGTGGTGTGTGTAAATGTTGGGGTACTGGCTTGTTTCAGAAAACAATTCTTTGCCCCAGAATCTGCTGCTGGTGAAGACATCACCATTACCAGGTTTCATTGAAGCAACAAGGAATTACGACACAAAGTTCAGTAGTCTGACTTTTACTATATGTACACACATCTCTGTCCCAGTTGGACATGCCATTATGATCAGTTTGAGACAACTAGTGAGGTATTTTGAAACAATAGAACTGTTTACAGTTGACAGTACTGGATCTCAAACCTTCGTATGGAGCAAAATGAACAGGGAGTATGATGTGTTTTCCACACCCCGACACTCAAAGTTAAATACTACAACCGTCACTGTCCAGATGTACCGTGTTTCAGACTGTTCTTTACCTTTCACTATAAAAATCAAATACCTCAAACGTTACCCACTGGTTTGTTCAACTGTTCTGTCGATCACTATTCCATCTTTCAGCATCACCTGGACTGCAACATGAAGTCACAATGTGAAAATGGACAGGATGAAAGAGAACATTGTCCCTTCAGCATCCTGACTGTGAAGGTTTGGTGGCGTTATGTAACCATTGCTACAAATTTGTCTGTCAGAGGAGTAATAAACGTGATTTGTTTCAAATATCTAACAAGTACTGCAAGTCTTTGGGAGGCATACCCGGTATGCCCAAATGTGAAATGGACTGGTATGGAGTTATCACAATTTGACCAGTCCATATCTGTATGTCCCTTACAAGATTTGGGTTGGCTTGACCATTGGCAACATGTTATTTCCTAACATGTACAGAAAGAACGCATCAGCGAAGACAGGACCGTTCTTTACCATTCTGTTCAGTATCAGTATTTTACGACTGAGAAAAAACAAGTATCGTGTATTCGCAGAAATGGGGGTTGTTTAGGGCTGATAGATGTATGACAATATCTATGACAAAAATGTAATGTGTGAATATAAGACAAACCAGACCCACCATTCTTCACAGGCAGTAACGTTGACCAGGACCCCTTTTCCTACCCACACACACCAATCTCTGATGACGTGTCCTGATGGTCACGTGACACACACATTTCTACTGTGTGGTTCACGCCAGTATGACGTGTGTGGTCAAGGTCACACATCTTCTTGTACTTTTTCTGATCAATTGTCACACACACATGGTCAGTTTGATTCAACATTTGATCACGTTACTTTTGTCCCTTTATTTACATGTGATGATGACGTCACCACACTGTCATACACCCTGGTATGTAACTTTCTACAAGACTGTCAGGATGAGACTGATGAGTCTTTCTGTGAACATCCTCCTTGCGTCATCATGTTTACCTGTTCTAACGGTCAGTGCGTGTCCTATGATGTTGTTTGTGATAAAGTGTTCCATTGTCAGGACAAATCAGACGAGCTGAAATGTGATAGTTTCAGACATGAAAAAATGTTGGGCATCTACTTTTCCATCTCCTGTTCTCATCAATTTTGATGGTATCAACATTTTCATTTCAACCCCAATAAAGTCGAATGACTCATGTCCTGGCAGCCACTATCGTTGTCCTGGAAAATTCAATGACTGCCTGCCTGTCTACACACGCTGCAATGGAATGTACGACTGCATCGACATGAAGACGAAGAGGGATGTCATAAATTGACCTGTCCAGGGTTTTTCGATGCAGAACCTCCATGATATGTTTACATGGTGACCACCTGTGTGATAGCTGGCCTCACTGCCCACTGTTAGATGATGAATGTTATGTGATGTGACCTGTCCTGTGGGCTGTCTGTGTCAAGGTCACACATTTTTGTGTAACCAGCCTTTCTATGCTCACCTCTTCCCACAACTCCGTTACTTGGATGCCACAGGTACAAGAATGAATCTGTCTGATGTGAGTAATCATACCTATCTTATTCGTCTGATTCTTGTTCAGTGTTCTTTGACTGTCCTGTCTATTATGCAGTTGCCAAACTTACGATTTCTTGATCTCACTGGCAACAAACTACAACATATCAATATGACTTATTTTGTTGGTTTACAAAACCTTCACACACTGTCCCTGTCCAACAATCCTATCACTTCACTTTACTCTGACTCCTTGTCTGATATTCACCAAAGTGCACTCCTAACGCTAGATCTGTCATATATCATAGTTACAGAGTTTGACACCAAAGTCTTGTCCAAGTTCCTGAATTTGAAGACACTGAATTTAACGTTTACTACTATCAATACTGTCAACACTGGTGGTTTTCAGTTTACACCAAAGCTGATGGCATTGTACATGGAAGGTAGTCCTGTGAAAACATTTCCACCTGACATATTCAAGGATCATGTGCATCTCCGTGTCATATCTACACTGAATTCTAAATTATGCTGCAAAGAAATACTGCCACATAACTTTGATGAAACGTTTTGCTATTCCCCAAAAGACGAAATTTCATCATGTGAAGATTTACTTCAATCAGTAATGTACCGAGTGTTTCTCTGGCTGATCAGCTGTCTATCAGTGACTGGTAACATCTTCTGTTTTGTTTTACGTTTGTGTGCACAGAAGAAACCTTCTTCAAGTGGCTTCAGTGTGTTTGTCACCAACTTGACTGTTGCTGACTTTCTGATGGGTGTCTACATTGCTATTATTGGTGTGGCTGACGAACTGTTCCGAGGTAGATATCTTTATTATGATGACACATGGACAAGCAGTGCGGTTTGTAAGATGTCTGGTTTTCTGTCTCTGCTATCCAGTGAAGTATCAGCTCTGACCATCTGGCTCATCACACTGGATCGTTTCATTGTCCTTCATTTTCCATTCAGCACCTTGCGATTTGAGAGAATAACAGCAGTAGTGGCTTGTCTGCTAACTTGGTCGGTTGGCTGGCTTGTTGCCTTGTTGCCTTTACTTCCAGTGACATCACACTGGGAGTTCTACAGTCAGACAGGTATCTGTATTCCGCTCCCAGTCACACACAATTTTTTTAAAGGATGGATTTATTCCTTTGGTGTTTTGATCGTCTTTAATTTCATTCTGTTTGTGCTGATCTCAGCTGGCCAAGCTTTTATCTACTGGTCAATACAGAAGAATGCACTGAGAACTAACACACCAAAGCATCACAAGACATGACCATAGCACAGCGGTTGATCACTGTGGCTGTAACAGACTTCATGTGTTGGTTTCCTATTGGACTGTGTGGATTTTTGGCATTGACTGGCATTCCTATGCCTGGAGAGGTAAATGTTGCCTTGGCTATCTTCATTATGCCCTTAAACTCTGCTCTAAACCCTTTTATATATACATTTAACACACTGGCAGAAAAACGAAGAAAATCCCGAGAGACAGAAATGTTAAAGTGGTTGGAATCTTGTGCTGACTTGCATGAAAGTAAATAACAACATTATGGAGTGGCTCCGTGTTATACCAAGATGTATGACAATCTGGGGTACGTTAAATACAGTATTATTTTGTTTGTCTAGTGCTAGAGATAGTGATGTGAAACAGCATAGCATATTTTATTAAACCATGTCTTCAAAACAACACTCTATACGTGATTATCAGTGGTGCTGAACAGACAAGGCACACAACACAATCCGAACAACACCACTCTATACGTGATTATCAGTGGTGCTGAACAGACAAGGCACACAACGACAACACTCTATACGTGATTATCAGTGGTCTGAACAGACAAGGCACACAACGACAACACTCTATACGTGATTATCAGTGGTGCTGACAAAAAAGACAATGTGCGCAAAAACAAGCACCGAAAGGATCAATTAGCTGAGCACATGCTTCATCGATTATCATTATGTGTATACAACATTGTCAAGTTTAAAACGGTTTTCCTCTGTAAAAATAATGCATCGAATTTTTGCAGCTACTGGACAGTCAATATTCTGTGGTGACAACAAACATAGTGTCTGACTATGAGAACTATGTCGTCACAGACAGTACCTTGTCAAATAGCAGTTGACAGTGTTGAGAGAACAACACACTTAAGTCATCTTTCAAACATTAGTTCTATGTAATTAGCTATAATTCTTGAATTAGTGCTGAGACAGTGATGACAAAATAGCATAGCATATTACTATTAAACTATGTCATCAAAACAACATTCAATAGGTGATTATCAGTGGTGCTGAGCAGACAAAGGACACATTAGAACAACAAAAGGATCAATTAGCTGAGCACATGCTTCATCTATTATCATTATGTGTATACAGCATTATCAAGAATAAAATCAAGGGTTGACAACCAGAACCAAGTATCTCGATTTTCTGGTAGTTTACAGGAGACTACTTTTAAACTTTGAGTTACTATAACATTAAGATGTAATTAAGTAAGGCCCTCATAACTTTTTTTACAAATTGAAGGTTAATATCATTTCTGCTGAAAGCATGTTCTTTAGTCTTAATTTGTTTTGTGCTTAGTGCTAACAAAATAATTTAAAACAAACATAAGATGTTTGATTTCATCAGCTGAAAGCGTCACAAACGAGGACAACCAGAAACCAGTATCTCAAAGGCACTGGGTTTTGGGAAAACTGCACAGGCAGCATTTCCTCAAAACGTGTCTGTCTATCTGTCTGCTTCTGTCTGTCTGTCTGTCTGTCTGTCTCATCAATCAATCCATCTATCCATCTGTCTATCTATCTATCCATCTATCTATCTATTTTATATCTATCTATCTATCTATCTATCGATCGATCGATCTATCTAGCTATCTATCTATCCATTTTTCTATCTATCTGTTTGTCTGTGTATCTATCTATCTATCTGTCTGTCTAGCTATTTGTCTATCTAGTTAGCTAACTATCCATTTATCTATTTATTTCTCTCTTTCTCTCTCTCTCTCTCTCTCCCTTTACATACAGATATATAAATATTATATATATATATAATTATTGTTATTGGTATTGTTATTATTATTATTATTATCATCATTATTATTGTAATTAGTAGTAGTAGAGTATTGTAATTATTATTATGAATGAAAAAGCTGTAACTTTGAGAACTACAGAAATAATTTCCATGCCGTCATCTTACGTACATGTACAGATGGCTCAGTCTTGGCATGTCTGGATAGGTCTCAGTGTGACACGAACTGGAAACAACGGACAAGAAGACAGCGCTGCATATCAAACGACAAATTTCAGGTCAGGAACAGAAGTTGAAGCAATAATGGAGGTTTGCCAAAGGTTAGCTTCAAAGAAGTCAGATACGAAAGCGTCGCGTTTTTAAATCCTGACTGACTGCATGAACCTACTGCAGACAGTTGACAAAAGAACCAAAACTCCAGACTGGCATGGCACAATGTGTAGTGTTCATCTAAAATTGTTGATGCTGATTTCTGGATCTGAACATACTGATGTATTGATGTGCTGGCAAACTAAGAGATAGTCCACTGTAATCTGTGCCAAAACCTTGTGAATATACTAGAAATAGAAAGCAAAGGTAAGGGGCTGGAACTAAACAGCAGGAAGACTGAAGTCATGGTGATCAGTAAAAAACATGAAATCCCCTCATGCAAAATGACAGCTAATGGCACAACCTTGACACAGGTTGATAAATTTAAATACCTGGGAACGATCATTTCATCAGACGGCAGATGCACATCAGAAATAGCCGGCAGAATCGGCCAAGACAAAACAGCATTCAAGAAGATGACAAGCATTCTTACCAACAAATGCCTATCAATTAACATCAGGAAGAGACTTCTTGAATGTTATATAGAACCAATACTGGTGTACGGATGTGAGGCGTGGACAGTCAACAAACAAAGCCAGAACAAGATTGAGGCAGCCGAGATGTGGTTTCTAAGAAGAATGTTGAGAGTTCCATGGACAGCGAGGAAAACAAACGAGACAGTCTCGATAGAGGCAGACACAAGTAGATCATTCATAAGGAAGATTAGGAAAAGACAGGGAACATTTATAGGCCATTTCATGAGGAAGGGGGATTTGGAGCACCTGGTCACAACAGGAAAGCTAGAGGGAAAGAGAGCACCAGGTAGACCCAGGGAGAAAATGCTGGACGGACTTGCAGAGTGGCTGGGGACGAGGAAGGTGGGGGAGATACTAGGGGCAACGAGTGATAGAGACAGATGGAAGTCCATGATCGCCAACGCCATGCGGCAGGGCACCTGATGATGATGATGAATCTGTGCCATTAGATAATCCACATGGATTTGTATAGTAGGTAATCCACCATAATCCAGACTGGCACAAATCCACTTTACTGTACTACTGGATAATCCATTGTAATGCATGCTTGTAGGTAACCCACCATAAGCTGTGTATATAGATAATCCACCGTGATCTGTACTGGCAGATAATCTGCTATGATCTATCTTGATATATAATTCACTGTAACATGTACTCTGATAATCCATTTGAATATGTGCTAGTGAAAAATCTACCATAACGTATACAATAAATGATCCTTTATAATCTGTACAGTAGAAAATCCAGTATAAATTGTACTAATAAATGATCGTCTATCATCTGTACAGAAGATAATACAGTACAATTTGTACTAGCAAACAATCCTCTGTAATCTGTATGGTAGATAATCCAGTACAGTTTGTACCAGTAAATAATCCTCTATCATCTGTACAGAAGATAATCCAGCATGATTTGTACTAGTACATAAACCACTATAATCTGTACCTTATGTCAAAAAGTCAAGGGAGAGGTTATCGGTGATGGTGGACCCAAGATACGTGAATTGACGGATGACTTCAAGCTCGTAGTCATCAATGGAGATGGCTGGTGGAGATGGCGTGTCTTGGCCCAGTATGTTTGTCTTCACCATCACCGATAACCTCTCCCTTGACACAGAGATCGACAAGAAGATCGGGAAGGCAGCCACAACACTAGCCCGCCTCACACAAAGGGTGTGGACAAATCCCAAGCTGACCACAAAGACAAAGATGGCTGCATACAACGCCTGTGTCCTCAGCACCTTGCTGTATGGCAGCGAGGCATGGACCACGCATGCTCATCAGGATAAAAGGCTCAATATCTTCCACCTGAGAAGCCTACGGCGCATACTCGGCATTTCCTGGCAAGACAAGGTGACCAACACCGAAGTCCTGACCCGCGCTGGCCTCCCAACCATGCATACCATGCTGAGACAGCGTCGGCTGCGCTGGTTGGGCCATGTTCGCCGCATGGAAGATGGTCGCATCCCAAAAGACATCCTTTATGGTGAGCTTGCCACAGGGCAGAGAAACATTGGCCGCCCACAGCTGAGATACAAAGACGTTTGCAAACGTGACATGAAGGCGCTTGAGATCAACATTGAGTCCTGGGAGGACCTTGCAGACGACCGCAACAGCTGGAGAACCACTCTCAAGAAACAGCTGCGGATTGGTGAGGACAAACTGTCAGCTGCTGCAGCAGAAAAGTGAGTTCGCAGAAAAGGGATGACAGCCAACAGACCAGCATCAGCATACACATGCGACCGCTGCGACAGAGACTGCCTCTCTCGCATTGGTCTGTACAGTCACAGGCGACGCTGCTTGGACCAAGCAGACAGCCCATCTAGACATTAGAACGGATGTACTTTGACCATGGTCAGCCATGACCGAGAGAGGCCTACGGATGTCAAAAAGTACAAGTCAATACGAACTTAAACCCTACCTCAGTTTAATTCACAGAGATATCAGACTACTGGTTGCTTTCAAAAAGATACGTCATGAGAGAAACAACCCATAGACCCACCTTGAAATACAATTTCAGTTCCATTTTCTCAAGATGATGTCTCCGCGCTCGGAATGAATTCCATATGCACTAACGGCACAGGTGCCATATAACAATAATAATAATTACAATATTTATATAGCGCAAAATCTTGATAAAATCAAATCTAAGCGCTGAAACAGACCCATACGCACGCAGGCACACACACGCAGGCGCACACACACACACACACACACACACACACACACACACACACACCACACACACACACACACACACACACACACACACACACACACACACACACACACACGCATGGATATGAATGGGGCGAAAGAATAGAAGCAATGGAAAATTATAGAGAGCATATTATATACAATTACATACCGTATTACAATGTGATTCCCCTCCGAGTGGAGACAGGCTGCATGTGATGGAGAAGATCCAGAATAATGTTCATCACCCACGTACATATTACATTATTAGAACTATAAGCATCTCATCATAAATAGAAAATACAGTTTCAGTTTCAGGTAAAATTTCTCAAAATGACGTCTCCATGCTCGGATTGAATATTCCATATGCACTAACGTCACAGGTGCCATGTGATGGAGAATTTCCAGAATGATCGTGGCACAAGCCTTACGCTTGCACATAAATCCACGAGCTGTCCAGTCCTGAGGTCCTACCTAGCTCCATAACCCTGGGGTCGTAGGAGAGTGAGGTGGCAGAGACCTGAACTTTTCCAGGGGTCAGCACCAAAAGGGCGGGCCGGCCCCCATCCCTTCTTCCTCGCTTCAAATTCGCAATCGTCATATTCACTTTTTTTTTCTTTTACCAAGACTTCAGAAAGGCAAGAAGGGTAATTGGTCATCAAGGGATGGGACCTGGGAAATCAACCTATCTCTTCAATGTTTTATACCAAGGCAGCCGGGCAATGCCCTGCTCTTCACGATTCTCAATTGCTATGGGATCTTTAGCGTGCGCAGCCAGAAGGCACACAGGTCCGACAAAAACAGAACACAAGTTGTTGTTAATCCAACACATATGAGAACTGCCTCAAAGCGAAAGGCGATACAGTGCAATTGGGTATAACACGGACAAGCAATGTTTGGCGCATTTCCTGAGAACTTGGAACCAGGAGGAGAGAACTGACAGAGAGCTGAAGAGTGAAACAGAGAGGTGAAGAGGGCGATGGAATGCGGACGAGGGATATACCCTGACTAAAGACAGAACATAGAGTGTGTATTAGGGAGGGAGGGGTTAGTGATGGTGGAATTATAAGAGTGGTGGGTTGGTGAGAAGGTAAGAGGCAAGAGTCTGTGAGGCACAGTAAGGCAAGTTCGAGATGGACAGAGGATGTGGTGGTGAATGTGTGCTGTGGTTGTGAATGTTGCTGTTTGGAAATGGTTCTGAAATGAAAGATTTGTAATACGTCTTTGAAAGCTTGAAGCTGTGCATATTTTGCAAGAAATCTCAGGTTCTGGCGAAGGACACATCATTGGCGATCTACTAATCGGAAAAATGTGTAACAAGCCAAGTAGGAATTCCCGAAAGCTAAATTTATGGTAGTTTCTTGAAGTAAAGTCTGCTGGTTTTAATATAAAAAGAGGCCAAGTAATAGTTGTGTTTCACATCTGTGAATTCATGCCGCTTTTCCAGAAATCCTTTGAGCGCAGAGAGAGAGAGAGAGAGAGAGAGAGAGAGAGAGAGAGAGAGAGAGAGAGAGAGCTGCATACACGCACATACACATAAGCACACATACATACACATGCATCTGCACACACCCCACACACTCCCACACATGCCAACACACAGGCATGCTTACATTCACACTCTTCGTGTGCATTCGCGCGCACGCACACACACACACACACACACACACATACGCACGCACACACAAACATACACACACACAAGTATGCACACACACACACACCCCACACACACACACACACACCACACATAGACACACGCACACGCGCACGCACACGTAGACTCACACACATACTCACACACACACACACATAGACACACGCACATACACACACGCGCGCGCGCGAGCGGGCGTGCAAACGCGCACACACAAACACACACACACACACACACACACAAGCATGCACACACACATACACACACGCACGCACACATAGACACACTCACACATACACACACATAGACCCCCGCACACACACACACACATAGACACACACACACATAGACACACACACACAGCCCACACACACACACACATAGACCCACACACACACACATAGACATACACTGCACATAGACACATGCACACACACACATAGACCCCCCCCCCCCCCCACACACACACACTAGACACACACACACACATAGACACACACACATAGACACACACACACACATAGACACACACACACACATAGACACACGCACACACACACACATAGACACACACACACACATAGACACACACACACACATAGATACACACACACACATAGACACACACATAGACACACACACACACACACACACACACACACGCATAGACACACACACACACACACAAACACACACATAGACCCCCCACACACACACACATAGACACACACACATAGACACACACACACACATAGATACACACATAGACACACACAGACACACATAGACACACACACACACATAGACACACACACACATAGATACAGGTCAGGTCAGGTCAGGTCCCGTAGCCGGTGGGTGGCTGTAGGGGCACCACAGACGACTTGACAACCTCCCTCCACGCCTTTGTGGCCGTACCACTTCAGCTTCCGTTTCTTAACGATGGTAAGGAGGTCGTCGTGACGTCCTATGGCTACGTGGACACGGTTCCGGACTTCCTCATTTGTTATGTGGTCTTTGTAGGAGATGCCGAAGATCTTTCGGCAGCATCTCATCTCGAAGGCTTGGATTTTCCTCTGGAGGTCAGCTGTGAGAGTCCATGACTCGCATGCATACATGAATGTGGAGATCACGAGTGTCCGCATCAATCTGATATTGTGTTTGCTGGTGATGTCTTTTTCCTCCATATGTTCTTCAGCTTCGTCAGTGCTGATGTTGCTTGCGCTATTCTTGCAAGGACTTCTTTTCTTGAACCTTCATCTGTAACTATGGACCCCAGATATTTGAAGTTGGTGACTGGTTCAATTATTTTGTTGTTGATTTTGATTTCCGCATTGAAGCCATCTGCATTGTTTGTCATTATCTTTGTTTTTTCTGCACTAATTTCCATGCCGTAGGCTGAAGATGATATATTCAGCAGATTTATCAGGTTCACAAGTTCTTCTTCTGTGCCTGCTAGTCCGTCAATGTCGTCGGCAAATCGTAGGTTGGTAATTGTTCTGCCGGCAATGCTGACTGTTCCCTTGTGTTTTTCTAATGCGTCGCTCATTATCCTCTCCAGAAATATGTTGAAAAGTACTGGAGAGAGGAGACATCCCTGTCTCACTCCGACTGATGTCCGGAACCAGTTTCCCGTGTTTCCGTTGAAGAATACTGCGCTGTTGGCTTTGTCGTACAGACTCTTGATGACATTTACAAGGTTGGCACTGATGTTGTATTTGTGCATGGTGGTCCAAAGTGCTTCATGCCACACTCGGTCGAAAGCCTTCTTGAAGTCAATGAAGACGTGGTATAGGTCTTGTTGGTGTTGCAGGTATTTCTCCATAAGAATTCTCAGATTGAATATCTGTTCAGTGGTGCTTCTTCCTGCTCTAAAACCTGCTTGTTCCTCTGCGATGATCTTTTCTGCTTGAGGTTTCAGCCTGTTCAGCAAGATTTTAAGCATGACTTTGCTGGGATGGCAGATTAGGCTGATTGTGCGGTAATTTTTGCACATTTGCAGGTTACCCTTCTTTGGCAGTGTAATTATAAGGGATTTTGTCCACTGGGTTGGCCATTCTCCACTGCGCCAGATTTTGTTGCAAATGATGAGAAGGGCATCAATCATGGCCTCTCCTCCAGCCTGAACAAGCTCGGATGGTATGTTGTCCACGCCTGGAGATTTTCCTTTCTTAAGGGATTTCACAGCTGCTTCTACTTCTGCTCGGAGGATTGGTGGGTCGTCATGATTGGTCGACTGCGGTCCGTTTAGCACTGCAGTATCACCTTGTGTGTTGTAATTGTACAGGTCAGAGCAATACTCTGTCCAACGTGTGAGGATTTCTTGTTCTTCTGTGAGGCATTCTCCTGACTTATCTTGGATTGTGCTTACTCTCCCTTGTTTTGTGGTTGTGAGGTCTTTCACCAGCTGGTAAGCCTGTTTTGTGTTGTTTCTTTCCAAGTGTGCATCGATGTTTCCGCACTGATCTTCTATCCATTTTTCCTTGGCTTTCCTCATGGCACCCCTTATCTTCTTGTTTACTTCTCTATATTTTTCTTTTCCTTCCTGTGAGTTGTTTCTTTCTGGCTTCAAGCTCCTCCTTTCATCGCACAAGTCCAGGATGTCATTTGTGACCCACGGTTTCTTCTTCGGGCGATGTTTGCCTATAATTTCTGTGGCTGTTTCTGTGAGGGCCATGGAGAAGGTGTCAGTGAGTTGCTCAACATTTTCTTCGTCTCCCAAGATGGTCAGTGGAGCGAATTTTCCGCCTATCATTGCCTCAAAAGCTTCTTGAATGTTCGCATCCTTCAATTTCTCCAGGTCGAATCGCAATCTTGTTCCTGCTTGTTTGGCAACCTTTTTAAGGTGTACTCGGAATGTCATCATTACAAGCTCGTGATCGCTTCCAACGTCAGCCCCTGGAAAGCTTCTGGTTCTGGCGATGTTAATGCAGGACCGGAAGCGTTTTATCACCATGATGTAGTCAATCTGGTTGTGACATTCTCCATTTGGGCTGTGCCAGGTCCATCTTCTTGATGTCTTGTGAGGACCGAAGGTGTTAGCCAGCAATAAGTTGTTGTAGCTGGCAAATTCCAAGAGTCGAAGGCCTCTGTCGTTGGTCTCTGTATTGCAGTATTCTCCGGATGTGCCATGCCAGTCCTTCACCGAGTCTTTGCCTACTTTGGCGTTCCAGTCGCCTTGCACTATCAAGATGTCCTTTTTTGGTGTTTTGTCAATGCCATCTTGCAATTGCTCGTAGAAGTCTTCAATTGCGTTGTCTTCATAGTCTAAAGTTGGAGCATATGCCTGTACAATGGTGATGTTGAATGGTGATGCTCTGAGCCGTATGATGATGATTCGGCTGGATATCGGGCGACATCCCATCACTGCGTTCACGATGTTCTTGTGTACAAGAAATCCACTCCATGCAGATGTTTATCTTCTCTACCACTGTAGTATATCTTGTGGCCTTCTTCTGTAGTGGTTTCCCCAAAGTTCTTCCATCTGACCTCACAGAGGCCTATGACGTGCCAGGTGTATCTCGCCATTTCATGGGTTAACTCTTCTACTTTTCCTTCAGTGTTTAGTGTTCTTACATTCCACGTCCCCACTGTTAGGTTGTCTCTTCCTCTGATGTTGTCTCTCCCCTTCGGTTTATCAGTAGTGTACTTTTCACCTCTGCCCTGATGTACAACAGTAGGCGCGGTGTCAAGTTTAAGACACACACACACACACATATACACACACACACACATAGACACACACATATAGACACACACACACACACACATAGACACACACGCATAGACACACACACATACACACACACACACACACACACACCCTACACATAGACACACACACATAGACACACACACACACATAGACACACACACACACACACATAGACACACACACACATAGACACACACACATACACACACACTACACACACACACACACACACACACACACATAAACACACGCACGCATGCACGTACGCAGACACGCCTGATCCATAAACCAATGAAGCAATGTCTATATTAAAGAAGCACTGCGTCGACTCATCGTCTTTCCTGAGTCAGCCTGGTATTGCCCTGTTTCTCATAAAATTGCATTGGGTTTATAAACAGATTCTATTAATCTTTACACTCCCTCACCCTCAGGTGTCCCTCTCCAGTTCGTTCGGTTTTTGTTGTTGTTATTGTTTTTGTTTCTTTTTTTGTTTGTTTTTGTTTTATTTAACGTCTTTTCATTACGAGTGATTTTTTTACAGGTGTAAGCGAGTGTTTCCCGTTACTAAACTCAGCACGCTGTCGAGATCGCGTCAAGGCCTTACTCAGGAAACGGAAATTCCCGAATGGACCCGGCCCTTACACAGTATAGGTACCTGCCATAGTGTCATTAATAATTATGCTTTCAAGATTATGGATGATTTCTTACGATCAGTGATAGATCTATCACTGATATACAACAAGGTTTTTGTTTGTTAGTTTTGCTTTTAATGAAAATTGTATCCCCATCAGTTAGACATCAACTGTGAAAATCAACCAAAAAAAAAAAAAAAAAAAAAAAAAAATGGGGGGGCGGCGAACTGCCCACGTTCAAGCAAACACGAAACTAGAATCAGAACGCGTGTTTGATATAACCAGACAAAATAGGCGCAAATTTTCGGCTAACTGGCCTTTGTCAAGCATGAATGTAAGATCACAAACGAACAAACACCAAATACAAAAATCAGGAGAGAAAAAGACTGAAACTTTCCCTGCTGTCATCCAGTGGGAGAAGAGGACTAAAATGAGATCATAATGTGTTTTTGAGTAATGGTCAGAAATGGGGAGAGGGCAGACAAATACGATGTCAGAGAGGAAATGTCCTTTCCCAGGAAACGTTGAATCAAAACATTATAGCGTGTGTTGTGCGAGCGTGCGTGCGTGGTGCGCGTGCGTGCGTGTGTGTGTGTGTTATTATAACTCCCTGAAAGCTGTCAGAAGAAGAAACAAAATCAAGAAAATACTTGCTGTTGTATTCATTTATTTGATTTTGATCTTCTTTAATTATCATCTTTTTTCTTTTCGTAACTAGTGGTTGTTACTGATCGTTGGCCTACTTCTTGCTTACTTTATCTATTTATCTACTTATTCATTTATTTGTTCATTACGTGTAAAATTTGATAACGTTCTGGTAGTGTAAAGTGTGGTAAGCATACTTTTGACATGGACTGGTTGCATTATATAAATGAGATTATTGTTATCAATTATGCAGTGCAGGAACTTACGGCAAGCGCCTACAGACTCGATCGGAACAACCACAACGCTTTGGCAGCCAATGAAAACAGAACACTGTCTTCTGGGCTACACACAAACAGAAACGCCATGTTAATTTAATCCGCAGCCATGCATGGACGGAGACTGACCAGACCGTACAGGGGACACAGTCAGAGTACCACAAACTGCACGACTTAGGACTTGTAGGCTGGAAATGTGCCAATGACTTCTTTTATGTCACTGTGTGTCAGTATCTGAGTGAGTACATGATCTGTCGTTGTGAAATGCTATAGCTGTAATAGCAGTTCGGAGAAGCACACACGCTAGTGAGTTGACCTGCGTCTGTCACTTTCACTCTTGCTTGACTCTGCGATCGAATATACCAGTACAGCAGAATCTAGAGGGCTGTCCCAGCAGAGTTTTGTCTTCTCTTTCACAAGACAGTGTCTCAATCATCAACAAACGGTTTATGAAAACAGCTGTGCATAGAATAGATGATAGAATAGATTATCAAAGTCAGCAAGGGTTTCTAAGACATTTTGAATCGACTGAAAAACCCCTACGTGGTCAGAATCTTTTGTTATCTCGCTTACGTAATCATAATCTGTTATCTTGCCTTACGTAATCTGGAGTCTAGTCATTCGTTCCGATCGATGTGATGAGGTGTCTGCTATAGTAGATTTGACCAGCTGGATATTGTGCAGTTTTGTGCTAAAAGTGACATTCCTATGGACACGTTCACATAGGTACTAGGTAGGTATGAAGGTAGATTTGTCATAGAATCGAATACAAAATTGCATACAATTAAGGCCAATATTACTTTTTTAAGTCAACAGGGTTCTCATGATATTAACAATTGTGAAATTACATGAAAAGCAGAAATCTGATAGTTTTGTTGTTGTTGTTTTGTTGTTTTATGCTGTTCATTGCTGATATACTTCATTCAGTTCCAGTGTGATATATTTTATTCACAAGGTATGCGCATTGATTATTTTCCACTTTTATATTTTCATTACAATTATGCAATGAAGTGTTGAACCTTTTGGCCTCATTTTAAATGATGATTTACAGTTATAGTATCAGAATATGGTGATATATGCGATAGTCCAGTCAGAAGGTCTGGGTTCGACTCTGCCTGGGTATTGCCTGTCTTGAAGAAGGCAAACACACGAAGAACATTAATAAAGAAGATAAGAACAAGAAAGCAATATTTACAGGACATTTTATGTGGTGAGAGAAACTAGAATACCTAGTCACAGCAAGAAAGCTGGAGGGAAAGAGAGCACCAGGTAGAGCCAGGGAGAAAATATTGGACAGACTTGCAGAGTGGCCAAGGATAGAGAGGGTGGGAGATGTACTTGTAGTGACAAGGGATAGATTCATACGGAGGGCCATGATAGCCAGTGCCATGCAGCAGGGCACATGATGATGGTGATGATGGGTACTGCCTGTGACGGGGTATACTTCCCGTATAGCTGAAAGGGTGGAGATTTTTCTAATCAGTAAGGTCAGCATGTGTGCAGACCTGTAAGTGCTTTTACCCCCTTCATGTGTACACACATTCATGGCACATCAAACATGTATGCACATTGTCTTACTCACACTATGCAGGCAGTATGTTGCTGCACAGTACACTACATACTTCACCTTCACTGGAAATACGCGTTGGGTGTTTTCATGTTTTCATAAGCTATCAGACACTGATATGACTCACGGAGACGTCTCGATACGTCTTAGGTTCGATATGTCCCAGGTTCGATGCGTCTCACACACACACACACACACACACACACACACACACACACACACACACACACACACACACACACACACACACACACACACACACACACACACACACACAGTGACACACACACACACACACACACACACACACACACACACACACACACACACACACACACACACACACACACCTCTCTCTCACACATTAGTATGTCACTGGGTGTGAAGCCAGGAGAACACAGACTCAGGAAACATTGTGTGGGAACATGGGTGCAGACTGTGGTAGGTATTACACGGCAGATGGCCAGCACTGAAAGATGAAGAACATAAGTATTCTTACTGCATTCATCCCTCTCTCTCTCTCTCTTTCTTCTTTCTTTCACATATACGCACATACGCGCGCCACGAAAAAAAAGATGTTTTGTACTTGGAGCGTATCGAACCTGGGATATATCAAGACGTATCCTGAACACTTACAAGATCTTTAACATGCATATCTGATGTTCGGTATGTGCCTACAAACAGACAAGGTTTAGGCACACATGTTCACCAGACAGGTAAGAAAATCTTCACCTTTTACTCACCAGGCAGGAAATATTGAGGCAGGATTGAACCCAGATCTTTCGAGTGGAAGTTGACATCTAACCCCCTTGACTATCAGAGTATCACACCATCAAAATGAAATCATTTGCATAGTGATTAATTCAGGCTCAAAGCATCTCTGTTAAATCAGTCGTTTTAATTTCATTGTCTGTGACTGGTCAGCTAACCTATAGTTTTGGTAACTTTGCCTTAATTGTCAGATCTTGGAAGATGCAAGTTCAGAACAATGACTTTTGTGTCTAGGTAGCTGAAGTTTATTATAGAATGTCAAAGAATAGCTGTAACTTGTGTAAGATCAGATCAGAGGAAAATATCCCCCTGTTGGGATGCCGGGGGTTCTTTCAGTACAAGTAGTATCCCCACCTTCTGGAAGTTCTGTGCTAAAAATTTCCTCTTTTCTGTCACTCTCTTTGTTTCTGCCTTATTCATTTGCTTTCTGTCATTTCTACCTATCATTTTCTGCCTTAATGGTCCATTCACCTGTATGTGTTTGATAAAGTTTTATGCACTTTTTCTCAGGATTGATAATTTGGTACATAGATGTATTAAGTGCATTTTTGGCTCTAAGGAGGTGAGATATGCGGAAGCAATTTTAGGTAATTTGATGTTTTGGTGTCCTTAGGTAATGCTCATATTTGTATTCATCATTCATGTGTGTTTTTTAAATCCCCAGTGTGTAAATTGGACAGAGTGGTCAACGCCAGGGGCATGTCCTTAGATTATGTGCATGAATGCATTGATATGCATTTCTTTTTTTTTTTTCCTGTTGCAGTTTTGTTTGTTTTGAAATGGTTATAGCCCTGATATGGCTCTAAGCGGTCAGCTGGGCTTTAAACAGCAATAACAATAGCAATAGGGGAAAATGTGGATTCTATGTATGCGTATAAATTTTGCTTGTCTTCCATGAAAATTCCACTGGTGAAGGATTAAGCTACAGCATGTGAACTAGACCTGACCTTATGTTAAAGAACTGCCCTAACTGATCATACGGACGGCACAGCAGAGATCTACAAGTACAGGCCTACTACTGTGTGTGTGTGGCCTTCTCAGCGTCTGTTTGAAGTACCAAGATTCTATAAAGTTCTGGCAACATGGAAGAAGGTGACTCTACATCAGTGTGTGTGTGTGTGTGTATGTGTGTGTGTGTGTGTGTGTGTGTGTGTGTGTGTGTGTGTTGTGTGTGTGTGTGTGTGTATGTGTGTGTGTGTGTGTGTGTGCACATGTGTGTGTGTGTGTGTATGTGTGTGCACACGTGCATGTGTGTGTGTATCATGTGCACACGTGTGTGTGTGTGTGTGTGCGTGCGTGTGTGTGTGTGTGTGCGTGCGTGCGTGTGTGTGTGTGTGCATGCGTGTGTATGTGCACACGTGTGTGTGTGTGTGCGTGCGTGCGTGCGTGCATGCGTGTGTGCGTGCATGCGTTTGTGTGTGTGTGAGATGAATCGGAACTCAGGACACTTTTTTTTTTTTGCCGCAAGAACCAAGACAGGGCTGTAAGACACAGATTGGATGTCAGTAATTTCAGCAGTTATTGATTTCACATTTCACCTTATCTCTATCATCATCGTCAGTGGGAATATGAATATGACTGACTTAGAATCTTTAACCCTTTGACTCCTAAACCCTGTCCACCAGCTACAAAATTTAATCCTTTGACTTCCTCACCCTGTCCACCAGCTTCCTAATCCTACAGGAAGCTGCTGGATAGGGTGAAGCAGTCAAAGGGCTAACTTTTAGCTTTGCTAGCATGGTTGACAATACAGTATGCTGGTGGATACAGTGAGGGAATCAAAGGATTAAGTTTTTCAAAAGAAGGCAATCGTTGACATATTCTGCTCAAAAATGTTATAAATAGATGTTATAACATCTGCTCTGAGGCTGTGTGCAAATGATCTCTGTTAACTAACACACTTATTACTTAGAGAAGTAACAAAAAAGGATATAATTATATCAGATTTAAAGCAGTGTTAATCAATGGCTTATATTCTTCCTGATTCTTTTTCATCAGTTTCACTTTCAGTTGTTTTATTTTGTATCTAGTACAGTTATTGAGGAAATGAAAGTCATTTTCAATCTCATCATGCATTGTATATTTTCTGACATTTTCAATTTGTAGATAATGTGCACTAACTGGAAGTTTGCGTAATGCCTTCCTGTGGTCGGATGTTTTAGTATCTATTACAGTGTTAGATAAGGTTTCAGGTGTGTTTCAAATCTGTAACTTTGACAAGTGTGTGTGTGTGTGTGTGTATGTGTGTGTGTGTGTGTGTGTGTGTGTGTGTGTGTGTGTATGTGTGTGTGTGTATGTCTGTGTTTGTGTCTGTGTGTGCTTGTGTGTGTTTGTGTGTGTGTGTGTGTGTGTGTGTGTGTGTGTGTGTGTGTGTGTGTGTGTGTGTGTGTGTAAAATGTAAACATAAACTGGCCTTCTCATCTGATTAGTGTTGTCTGAATTCTCTGGTGTGGTGACAAAATTGTACTATCCCACACAAACCTCACACAAATCCCACACAAATGACCCAGGTTCATTTCACGGTCTGTACATAAAAAGCTGACTCAAAGCCTCCTTTGACAAAGCTGTGCACTTGAGATCAGGTGTCTCAAGTTTGTTCCTTAACTGCAGCAAGGGTAGTTGGCCTGGTCACTGCTCTTTTTAATGTTTCAATCATCCTGTTGATGTCATTTTTTTGAGATTTGAGATTCGGAGATCCTGTTCTCCAGCCACCCCCCATCCCACTTCCCTTTCACATTTAAAGAAATTGCCAGAACCACAGGGGTTCAAGGAGTTGTCTGCCAGATGATTTGCTTACAGTTTTAGGTGAAGCGCTAATGAAGTCTGGAGTTTATTCAAGGATTCATCGCACTTTGACAATTCTATCCATGGTCCAAAACAAGTGTGACTGCCCGCGCCCAAGCAAACATGAACCAGAAGAACAAGAAAACCAATATAAGCGCGTATCCAACGAGACAAAACAAAACAAGCGCACATTTTCGGCCAACTAGCCTTTGTCAAGCGCAAATGCACGGTCACAAACAGATCACAGACACCAAACAATGGATAATAAAAATGGGACTAAAAACTTCCCTGCCGCCATTTCTTACCCACTGGACGAGGCGGCAGGGAAGTCTTTAGTCCCGTTTTTATTATCCATTGTTTGGTGTCTGTGATCTGTTTGTGACCGTGCGTTCGCGCTTGACAAAGGCTAGTTGGCCGAAAATTTGCACTTGTTTTGTTTTGTCTCGTTGGATACGCGCTTATATTGGTTTTCTTGTTCTTCTGGTTCAATTCTATCCATGTTGTCCACCCAAAAGCAAAATGAGCGGTGTCTGGAGCATCATGCCTGGCCACTTTTATGGCTGTTCAAACAACCCCTCTGGTTGAAGCAAGGCAACATTGGGAGCATCTGACTGCTAACTGTCAAGTCTATAGTAAGGGAAAAGGAGCTGGCAGCTATGCGAACTGGTGGCAGGGCAGGCTGCATGAAAGAGAGATGAAGACCACAGTACGGCGAGAGAGGGTTCTTCCATTCTTTTCTTGGTCTGGAGGCTGGGCTTGGACCTGGTTGGTGCGCATTTGTGGCTATGTCCTGGGGTTTTTCTTCTCCCCACTTGCCTTTTAGTTTACAAACAAGGTAACTGATGGCTGGGTCTGATTGGGTCATGCAGCACATGGACAGCCCCCCTTTGCGTGATGAAATGACAACAGAGTGGTGTCGGGAGCTTGGGAGGTGATTGTCCAGAGAGTGGTAAGGCAAAAGTGGTCCGGGCCCCTATCTGCACCCTGGTGGTAGATCTTGTTGACTGGTTAACTACCACAGTTACCTGGCATACTCACTGAGCCTCTGCAGAACCCTGTGCACTGGCATGGTCTTGAAATGGGGGAGAGGATGGCGAAGAACAGAACATACAAAATATTAAGCTGACACAACAATAATCACAGAAACATCAAGATGGACAGTGAACAGGCCAGTTTTTAATGTTGCAGGCTGAGATTGAACTTGAGATATCAGACCTTCATTCTACGGTTCTATCAAAAAAAGCAACTACCTTGTGTGAAAACATGGCCTATCCGATGGTTAGACTCGCAACACTTGTGTTTTGAGCATGGTGCTGTAACAGCTGAGCTAAAGGACCAAAATGTGGATTTGTCTTAATGTGACGAATTCCTCTTGAACAGACTCAGAACTGTTTCAGCTAAATTTCGTTTTAATTTTTCTGTTTGTCTCTGCAGATCTGCAAGTATGGGGCAGCCAGGCCCAGCTATCAGACTATGTGATCCGAATGCTGATGCAGCAAGGATTCTCCTACGTATCAGAGTTATGTCAGCTGGATGAACAAGACGTGGACACCTTCAGCAAGACTGGTCTGCTGACCACACACCAATGTTCAAACCTCAAAGCTGCTCTGTCAACGCTACCTGCGTCTCTGTTGGCTAATTCTGACCCTGGGTTGAATTATGCGTCTCATCTAGACAGGTCATTTTTGTTGTTATGATGATGACGACGATGATGATGATGATGATGATGATAGTAAAAATAATAAGGGTAGAAGTAGTAGTAGTAGTAGTAGTAGTAGTAGCAGTAGCAGTAGCAGTAGCAGCAGCAGCAGCAGCAGCAGCAGCAGTTGCAGCAGCAACAGCAGCAACAACAGCAGCAACAGCCACAGCAGCAGTAGTTGTTGAAGTAGTAGTTGTCTCACCATCATCATCTTTATTTTCATTGTTGTTGTTACTGTAAATCATTTTTGTGTATTGCTTTTCTCCAAACTCATCTGCACATTACACTTACATCAGACCTTACAGTACTAGTATAAAATATAGACTAGGTAAAACATAGTCTAGGTAGGGCCTCAGGACCAGTCCAGGCTTAAGGCTTGTGCCATGATCACCATACACATGCACCTGTGACGTTAGCGCATATGGAATTCGTTCTGAGCAAATAGACATCGTCTTGAGAAACTGAAACTGAAACGGATTTTTAGTGGAGCATGGAGAACTTAATCTGTAAAGTGAGCTAACCACATTCCATTGTGTTATTGTACAGTCTACGACTGTGGTGGACATCCATTGTTATTGTTATTGTTGTTTTTGTTTAAAGCCCAGCCGACTGCATAGAGCCATACCAGGGCTATAACCATTTCAAAACATACACAATACTTCGACAGGAAAAAGAACAAGGAAGAGAAAATTAAGCACACATATCAATGCATTTGTGCAGATAATCTTAGGATATGTCCCTGGCGCTGACCACTCTGTCCAGTTTATCTCACAGGGTTTAAAAAGCATACCTGAATACAAATTCAAATATGAGAGTGACAGAAAAGAGGAAATTTCTAACAGAATTTCCAGGTAGGGATACTATTTATACTGAAAGACCCCCTGGCATCCTGACTGGGCTTTAAACACTAATCATAATCATGATATTAAAAATGCCTGATTCTGTTGCCAGTCATTCTGGGCTCTTGTTCTGTTGCCAGTCATGCGAGGTTCTCATTGTGACCTCAGTTTTTGTGGGTTTGGAGTTGTGTTGGAGAGCAGAAATAAGCAGGTGGGGGTAGTGACTGGATCAGTGCAAAAAATGTGGGTTGCAGCTCACCTGTCTTACCTGTCAACGTCACTTGGTTCAGTGTTGGCCCCTGCACACCTGGACACCACATCTCCCTCCAGGCCACTCTGTCTTGACTTAAGTGGACAATTTCTTGAACATTTAGGCCACTGATGTCCGTTATGTTCACAATGTATGAGATTGGAGGTCTGCCTTTCTTCCTTTTTGCCATTGTTTTTCCTAGAAAAATGGTTGCCTTGAGGTCCGTGTTCTTGTTACGTGACACATGGCCAGTGTATTTTAGTCTTCTCTTGGGTGGGTGGTATACACACTCCAAAAAAGAAGAAAAAACAGTCAGGTATCAAAATACATGCCCAGACTGTCAGGTATCAAACTACATGCCCAGACATTATTGTTTAGTGGTGCGGTAGTAGTAGTAAGAGGAGGAAGAGGAGGAGTTAGTTGTATAATCATCATCATCATTAATAACAATAGTAGTAGTGGTAGCAGTAGTAACAGGATCATCATTATTATTGTTATTATTGTTATTACTATCATAATTATTGTCATCATTAACATTGTCATCATCAGTGTCAATATCAGTGTCATGATCAGTATCATCATCATCATCATCATCATTGGTATTAGTGTTAGTATTGTTGTTGTTATTAGTAGTAGTGTATTATCATTATCAGTAGTGTTATTATCCTTATGATTATTAATTTTGTTATTTGTGTATATGTATCAGTTGATATGCATGCCCAGATTAATGTTATTATTGTTGTTAACAATAATGATAATAATAATGATAATCATTATAATCATAATCATATAATAATGATAATAATAACAATAATAGCAACAATAATATTGATAATAATAACAACAATGGTAATGATAATATTATTTTTTTGTTTATTTGTTTTTGTTGTTGTAGCCATCATTATTATTATTACTGTTGTTGTTGTTGTTGTCAGTGTTATTATTATGATGATGATGATGATGATGGTGATGATTATTATTATTATTGTTGTTGTTGTTGTTTGTTTTTGTTGTTGTTGTAACCATCATCATCATTATCATCATCATCATTTCTATTAATATTATTGTTATTATTAGTAGTAGTATTAGTATTATTATCATTATCATCATCATCTTCATTATTATTATTGCTATTATTATTATCATAGTAGTAGTAGTAGTAGTAGTAGTAGTATGTTATTATTATTATTATTTTCATTATCATCATCTTCATATTATTATTACTATTATTATCATTGTTGTTGTTGTTATTAGTATTATTATCATCACTATTGTTATTATTAGTATTATTATTGTTATTATTATTATTGTTATCATCACTATTATTATTATTATTATTATTATTATTATTATAATTATTGCAGTCAGAAACAGTCTTTCCCATACGAGGCTGCAGGAGAAGGTGCTGCGAAAATCAGTACACACCAGCAACTAGGTGAAGGTGGTGACAAGATCGCTACTCTCACAGCTGCTGCAGTGACAGAAGGTAAGAGTGAAAATTGTGTAAAAAAAAAAATTTTTTAAAAGTCACAGGCATTGAATCAGTTAACCTTTTGACTCCCAGAACTTTAAAGAATTTTTGCAACAAAAGGGGTTATGTTATAGAAAAAAAATGGCAGAAAATACTAAGATGATCTAATACTTCATAAATGATATATTATCTTAAAAGAAAAGAAAATGGCTGTTCATGGCAAATATTTTTTTCCATTAATTCAAGCACAGAGAGCTCCAATACAAGGGGGATAATTCAGTTTTTGAAAGATAAATAGGGGTGAAATTTTAAAAAAAAACAAAAATTAAATTGACTATTTTATAAGAATTAATGCTGACAGAAATGATGGAAATGGTGTAAAATTATGATCTTGTTGGTATTTGGCATAAACAAAGACTTCAGAATTTTTAAAATTTAATAAATAAGTAGTACAGCATGCTCTGCCAGAAAAAGCCAACACACTACCTACTTGAAATAAATTACATAAAAAACAAACAAAAATCATCTCATGTGGTGGCCATGATAAGTCAGGTACTCCTTATCAAAATTCACATCAAAAGTGTCATCTGCTTCACCTAAACCACACACAACTCTGCCCCAGGCTTCCGTGACCATGCGCACGACCATGCACATGACCACACCTACCTGTCAAAGTGCTTTGGATAGTCACCATCCGATCTAGAATGAGCAGCACAGTCAGTTTACTGTTCCAACACAGCATCGCCATCACTACCAACAATGTTTTTATCATCTGAATCATTGGGATTATCGGGTAAATCCATTATACTCTTGCAACTTCCTGAGCAGTGTAGCATCTGGATGCCCTCTTGAAGGACAGAGCCGAAGACACCTTCACCAGTGCAAAAAAATCCAATCAAAATTGATGAAAAACTTTGCAAAATAAACAAATTAGATTGCGGCCATTTCTGAGGGAGCTTGGGCTAGTCACGAGACTGCAGTCACATGATTTTCGGCCTAGTTTCTATTCATAGCAGGGTTCAGAGTGTAGCAACCTATGAACCGCGGACAGGTCCGCAGCTTAGAGTGAAAGGCTTTTATGTAGCAGTGGTTTTGGCTATGTGCTAGCGATCTGTTTTCACTTTACAGGGAAAACATGAGAAACCTAGAAAAAAATGAAAGGGACCTCCAAAATCTTATGAATGAAATAGAAATAGAAAACAAACATAAAGGGTCGAAGCTAAATAGCAAGAAGACGGAAGTCATGGTAATCAGGAAAAAAAAATGAAATCCCCTCATGCAGAATAACAACAAATGGCTCAACCTTGAGACAGGTTGATAAGTTTGAATATCTGGGAATGATCATCTCACCAGACAGCAAACGCACGTCAGAAATAGCCAGCAGAATCGGCCCAGCCAAAACAGCATGCAATAAAATGAAAAGCATTCTTACCAACAAATGCCTTGAATGTTATATAGAACTGATAATGTTATACTGTTGTGAAGCATGGATGGTCTACAAGCAAAGCCAGAACAAGATTGACGTAGCTGGGATTTAGTTTCTAAGAAGAATGTTGAGAGTTCCATGGACAGCAAAAGAAAACAGACGAGACAGTCTTGATGGAGGCAGACACAAGAAGATCATTGATAAGGAAGATTAGGAAAAGACAGGCAACATTTATAGGCCATTTTATGAGGAAAGGGGAAATTAGAGCACCTGATCACAACAGGAAAGCTGGAGGGAAAGAGAACACCGGGTAGACCCAGGGAGGAAATATTTGACAGACTTGCAGGATGACTGAGGACAGAGAGAGTGGGAGATGTGCTTGTGGCAACAAGGGATAGATACATATGGAGGACCATGATCGCCAACGCCATGCGGCAGGGCACTTGATGATGATGATGATGGTGTGATGATTTGGGATCTTCTCATTACATGGCATCAGTGGTGTCAGTGCATAAGGAATTCGCTTCGAGCATGGTGATACTGTCTTGAGAAACTGAAAGCGAAACTGGTTTTGACGTGCAAAACTATTATAAGTTAATGTGGAGTGTGTAAAACTAAAACCAGATAATCTGGAGTGTCTGGCCTAGCGGGTAAAGCACCCATCTAGGATGCGAGAAACCTGGGTTTGATTCCCTGTGGGACAGAAACACCCCCACCCCCGCCTCGTCTCCATAAGACTTTAATACTTTGACTCCCACACCCTGTCCACCAGCATCCTGCATTGTCAACCATGCTAGCAAAGCAAAAATCTTAACTCTTTGACTCCCTCAGCCTATCCAACAGCTTCTGCAAGATTAAGTTTTTGCTTTCCTAGCATGGTTGATAATGCAGGATGCTGGTGGACAAGGTACGGGAGTCACAGAGTTAACAAAACAGCGTCCTAATCTCTGACCTCTCACACACAGTGCAAAACATTAACAAAGACAAAAATTGATCTTTTGTGGCTTTACTGCAGCCAGCTTTGCCGAGCAGCCATCTCAGAATAAACCTGAATCTGAAAGTTACGCATGCAGCGATGACGAGTTTTGTGCCATTTATGACGAAGAAGAATTCAACTTCATCCATGCCTGTCTAGCTGAGGCAGTGGTAAATGAAAGTAATTACTGACAACTTTTATGATCAAAACTTTTGGAAAGGGGCAGTGTCATATAATCTGAATCAAAGTGATTGCCGTCATGCTTGGCTAATTTTCAAATATCTTAACATGAGCAATGCTGTCATGCTTAGCTTGTTTTCAAATCTCTATATATGAGCATGGCTTCTTCCACTGAATGAAGCAGCGGGGAAGTGTTAGTCTTTTTATCATACTTTTTGTATTTGTTGTTTGTTTGTGATCTTATGTTTATGCTTGACAAAGGCCATTTGGCTGAAAATTTGTGCCTATCTTGTCAGGTTTATTCAATATGTATTCTGATTCTATTTTCATGTTTATCTGGTTCCTGTTTGCTTGAACGCGGACAGTCGCGCTTGTTTTGGATTAAATCATTGCACTGGCTTTTGTTTCAGTCTACAGTCATTTCTAAACTCTCTTTGTTTTGTTTTGTATCTGTCCGTGCTTAATTTGGCGTGTTGTCATGTACGGATGTGAAGCCTGGACTTTGAAGAAAGATGAAGAAAAGAAAATAAACAAGCAGAAGTGTGGTTCTGCAGGCATCTTCTCAGAGCAAAATGGACAGACAAAAGAACAATGAACGTATGCTAAAGGAATTAGCTGTCCAACGTAAAATACTCCCAGAGATCAACAAAAGAAAATTGAAGTATATTGGGCACATGAACAGAAACACAAGGACCGACTTGATGACATCAGTCCTGCAGGGGGAGTCAGGGCAAAGAGAAAACAAGGAAGGCCAGCAAAATCCTTCATGGACAGCATCGCTGACGCCTGCAAACTGGGGCTACGTGACATCATATATGGCAACAGAGACCTAGTCGCCTGGCAATCCTTCATGACAGAGAGTGGAGCTCCCACGATTGTCCATGGCGATGGAGATAGATGAGATGAGATGAGATGTGGAACAGAAGCCCTCATTATCTCTATGACAATCCAAACATCTACACTCCAAGCAGCAAACTTTGCTCTTCTTTTGATACCAGACTATGTATTTCTATCTTTCAAAACAAAATCTTTTGGTCAGTGCAGATTCGCTTATCAAGGTCTATCGGTATGGAGCGGACTCCTTGTCCACATTACATGTAGACATTCAGCTTCAGTCACTTTCTTCAAATCTGCTCTAAAGACTCGTGTTTTTCAGCTGTAATCTGTACATGTGTGTGTGTTATGGGGCTGCATGTTTGTGTGTGTGTGCATACATGTGTGTGTGTGTGTGTATATGTGTGTGTGTGTGTGTGTGTGTGTGTGTGTGTGTGTGTGTGTGTGTGTGTGTGTGTGTGTGTGTTTTAGGATTGTGTGTTGTGGGTGTTTCTGTTAGAGTGTGCGTGTGTATATATGTGTGTGTGTGTGTGTGTGTGTGTGCGCACGTGTGTGTGTGTGTGTGTGTGTGTGTGTGTGTGTGTGTGTGTGTGTGGTGTGTGTGTGCGTGCGTTGCATGTTCTTGTCTATGGATACGTGTGCATGAGCATGTATGTCTGTGTCTGCATTATTGTGTGTGTGTTTGTGTGTGTAAATCTGCTATGTATGTGCTTGTATTTGTGTTGTAGGGGAATGATGGGGTAGGTTTGTTTATGATTTTTTGATATTGTTTTATTATAGCCCACTGGTTTTCCTCATATGAAATCTTATGAGTCAGGGTTGACTTGTGTAATTTGCTTTATGTGTGTCTGTTTTTGTAAAGCATTTAGATGAGGCAGTGTACAACTGTAAAAGTAGTAGTAGTAGTAGTAGCAGCAACAGCAACAGCAGTAACAATAGAAGTAGTAGTAATGGTAGCATAATCATCATCATCATTATTATTACAATTATTGTTGTTGTTGTTGTCATCATCGTCGTTGTCGTTTAACTATTGCTGTAATACAGCTGAACTTTGTTTCCCTAATAATTCTGAAGGTCACAGGAAAATTAGGCGGTATATATCTCAATTTTTCTCAAGGCCAACATTATAAGTTGGTGCCCCTCTCCTGGCCCTCATTGCTTTGCCTTCCCTAACACTAAAGACAGTCAGGTACCCATTCATAAATGGATGTGGTGTTGGTTATCAAGTAGTCTGTCATTGAATAGATGTGAGTCTGTTATAGAATGGATGTGGTGTTGGTCTTTTTACTGGATGGTTGCTCACTTGGTCTGGATCCCCTGTTGGGATGCCGGGAGCTCTTTCAGTATAAATAGTATCCCCACCTTCTGGAAATTCTGTGCTAGAAATTTCCTCTTTTCTGTCACTCTCTTTGTTTCTACCTTGTTCCTTTGCTTTCTGTCATTTTTTTTCTATCATTTTCTGCCATGCTGGTCCATTTACCTGTATGTGCTCGATAAAGTCTTCTGTACTTTTTCTTAGGATTGATAATTGGGTATATGTATTGAATGCATTTTTGGCTCTAGGGAGGTGAGATATGCAGAGGAACTTTTAGGTAGTTTAGGCCTGTTTTTATGTATGTTTTGGTGTCCTTAGGTATACTTAAATTTGCATTCAGGTGTGTTTTGTAAATCCCCTGTGCGATAAATTGGACGGAGTGGTCAACGCCTTAGACATGTTCTTAGATTTTGTGGCCGAATGCATTAATACGCATACTTCATTTTCTTTTCTTTTTTTCCGTGTTGAAATTTTGTATGTTTTGAAGCGGTTACAGCCCTGATATGGCTCTACGCAGTCAGCTAGGCTTTAAACAAAAATAACAACAAGAACTTGGTCTGGTATTTTAACTGAGCAATTACTTTAGTTAGTAGGAAGCTTGAAAGGTCAGTGTCCTCAGTAAATTGGGTCAGAACAGATACTGTTAAACTTCACCAAAATGGTCCAGCAGCAGCGCAGAGTCTGCTCAAGAGGGTGGTCCCATGGTACATTCACAGTGCTGGTTCCCATGGGCTTTCTAGTGCTGGGATTTCCAGTAAATGAACCTGGAGTTGATGGTGTGAGGGCCTGAATGAGAGGTGTTGGATCAAGGCTGCTGAAGTGACAGAAAAGATGTCGCATGCAGCCAACCACCACCCCCATGTTTAACCCCTAACAGTAATAAAAAGGAAAGTCTCAATAGAGACCAAAATGTTGCATGCTCGATGGTCAGTGAACTCCACTAAGAGTATCAGTCTGCATTCTCAAACCTTCCTTGCTGCTGATGAGAGTTATTCACTTACAGTTATACTTACCTGTGTGTGTATTGACAGATGCTCCCAGAGAGTACTACAGTTATACTTAACCTGTGTGTGTATTGACAGATGCTCCCAGAGAGTACTACAGTTATACTACCTGTGTGTGTATTGACAGATGCTCCCAGAGAGTACTACAGTTATACTTACCTGTGTGTGTATTGACAGATGCTCCCAGTAAGTACTACAGTTATACTTACCTGTGTGTGTATTGACAGATGTCGCCAGAGAGAGTACTACAGTTATACTTACCTGTGTGTGTATTGGCAGATGCGCCGAGAAGGTGCTACAGTTACACTTACCTGTGTATGTATTAACAGATGCTCCAGAGAGAGTACTACAGTTATACTTACCTGTGTGTGTATTAACAGATGCTCCCAGAGAGTACTACAGTTAACTTACCTGTGTGTGTATTGACAGATGCACCCAGTAAGTACTACAGTTATACTTACCTGTGTGTGTATTAACAGATGCTCCCAGAGAGTACTACAGTTATACTTACCTGTGTGTGTATTGACAGATGCACCCAGTAAGTACTACAGTTATACTTACCTGTGTGTGTATTGACAGATGCTCCCAGAAGTACTACAGTTATACTTACCTGTGTGTGTATTGACAGATGCTCCCAGTAAGTACTACAGTTATACTTACCTGTGTGTGTATTAACAGATGCTCCCAGTAAGTACTACAGTTACACTAACCTGTGTGTGTATTGACAGATGCTCCCAGTAAGTACTACAGTTATACTTACCTGTGTGTGTATTGACAGATGCTCCCAGTAAGTACTACGGTTACACTAACCTGTGTGTGTATTGACAGATGCTCCCAGAGAGTACTACAGTTACACTAACCTGTGTGTGTATTGACAGATGCTCCCAGAGAGTACTACAGTTAACACTAACCTGTGTGTGTATTGACAGATGCTCCCAGAGAGTACTACAGTTATACTTAACCTGTGTGTGTATTGACAGATGCGCCGAGAGAGAGTACTACAGTTACACTAACCTGTGTGTGTATTGGCAGATGCTCCCAGTAAGTACTACGGTTACACTAACCTGTGTGTGTATTGACAGATGCTCCCAGAGAGTACTACAGTTACACTAACCTGTGTGTGTATTGACAGATGCGCCGAGAGAGAGTACTACAGTTACACTTACCTGTGTGTGTATTGGCAGGTGCTCCCAGAGAGTACTACAGTTATACTTAACCTCTGTGTGTATTGACAGGTGCTCCCAGAGAGTACTGCAGCCCTCACCAAACTCGTTCAGCCCCAGCAGACCCCAGCTGGGAAGATGACTTTACCGCAGCGCGTGGTACAGATATAGGTATGTCACTGTTGCTGCTGTACATGATACTGTTGCTGTTTGTGTGGTGTCTTCTTTAACCCTTTAACTCCAGCATCCCATCCTCCAGTATCCTGCATTGTCAACTATGCTAGCGAAGCAAAACTTAGCTTTTTGACTCTCTCATCCTATCCATCAGTTTCCTGCAGGAAGCTGCTAGATAGGGTGAGGGAGTCAAAGGGTTAAGTTTTTGCAGTTGGTGGATAGGGTGTGGGAGTCAAAGGGTTAAAAATGTAATGGAGTGTGGAGTAAAGTAATGACCCGAATGCTTCAAAAATGTAATACATTGGAGGTTGTAAATTGTGAAAATCGTGGTCAGTTCTGAAATAGTCTCAGAAAGAAATAAAATCAACAGTAATGAAGTCTGCTAAATTCACCAGTCTTAGTCAGTGCTACAGCGATTTTAACAGTGTACATGAGATATGATCGCCATTGCCATGTGGCAGAGCACATGGTGATGTTAACATGAGACAGCAAGGTTGTGGGTTTGAATCCCACCAGTCTAAATCAGCACAGGATTTTTGACTCCAGCCATCCCCCACCCAGAGAGAGAGAGAGAGAGAGAGAGAGAGAGGAGAACATAATTCAAAACTCCTGCTTGACCAGAAGTTGAACCCAGGACCTCTTATATACCTTGACAGGTTCTTTCACAAGCTGGGCCACTTCCACAAAAAAATGATAATAATAGTACTACTACTACTACTACTACTACTACTTACTACTACTATACTACTACTACTACTACTACTACTAATAATAATGATAATAATGATAATTCAGAAGAAGAAGAAACTCCTACTACTACTACTACTACTCCTACTACTACTACTTCTATACTACTACTACTACTACTACTCCTACTACTACTATTCCTCCTCCTCCTTTTCCTTCTCCTCCTCCTCCTCTTCCTATTACTACTACTACTACTGCTGCTGCCGTTGTTGCTGCTGCTACTACTACTTCTACTTCAACAACTATTTCTACTACATACACAAAACCATAAACATATTCACAGACAAACACACACAGAGATAGGCATTTGCATGTGTGCAGGTACTGATATGTGCATGAATATGCATACACATGAAACAGAAAAGCTCATACAGTTATTCACACACACACACACACACACACACACACACACACACACACACACACACACACACACACACACACACACACAACACACACAACACACAACACACACACACACACAGTTTAAACATTTTGCTTAGTTTGGAAAAACAAATCAAAACACACACACACACATACATACACACACACACACACACACACACACACACACACACACACACACACACACACACACACACACACTACAGTTTAAACATTTTGCTTAAGTTTGGAAAAAAAATCATAAATACACACAACACACACACACTCTCTATCTCTCTCTATCTTTAATGCAAATTAGAAGACACAAACCAAAGCACACATATGTGTGTGTGTTTGTGTGCACGTGTGTGTGTGTGTGTGTGTGTGTGTGTGTGTGTGTGTGTGTGTGTGAGTGTGTGTGTGGTGTGTGTGTGTGTGTGTGTGTGTGTGTGTGTGTGTGTGTGTGTGTGTGTGTGTAGTATAAATAAGATAAAGACAGGATAAGTATCACTGAAGAAAAGTTCATAGGGAATAATTAATAATCAAATCTTCATATTAGGTCAAAAATAAAAGTTGTCTGTGTTGGAATTGCACTTGATTTTCGTTTTCAGTATTTGTCTACAAATATTTCAGTGTTTGGCGTCTTGCAACTAAGGTAATCTCAAAACGCTGCTGAAAGCTTTGGGGTCTGTGTTTGTGTATATATTTGTGATTTTGTGTATGCGTGCATGCGTGCATGCGTGTATGTGTGGTGTGGTGTGTGTGTGTGTGTGTGTGTGTGTGTGTGTGTGTGTGTGTGTTGTGTGTGTGTCCAATCCAAACCAGTCCAGTCCAGTGCAGTTCAGTCTAGTCTAGTCTAGTCTACTCTACTCCAGCCTAGTCCATTAAATCCAGTCCAGTCTAGTTTATTTCAATCCAGTCCAGTTGTGTCCAGTCCAGTTCAGTAAGTTGAATTGAGTTCCATGCAGTACATTCCATTCCTGTCCAGTCCAAGCCAGTCCAATCCAATCCATTATGATTATGTCCAGTCCAGTATAATTCAGTCCAATCCAGTCCCGTCCACTATAATTATGTCTTGTCCAATCCAGTCTAATCTAATCCAATCCAATCCAGTATAATTATGTCCAATCCAGTCCAATCTAGTTCAGTCCAATCCAATCCAATATATTTATGTCCTGTCCAATCTAGTCCAGTATAATTCAGTCCAGTCCAGTCCAGTCCCATCCAGTATAAATATGTCCAGTCCAGTCCAATCCAATTACTAATAATTATGTCCTGTTTAGACCAATCCATTCCAGTCTTCTTCTTCTTCTTCTTGGCGTACGCTGCTACACAATCATCTGAGTCCAGGTGATGAATGCAGCTGTCTTTTTCAGCTCCTGTCTGCAGCCATGGAGTTTGGTTGTCAGCGGAGTGTCTGTCGGCCACACATCCTGTCTTGCCACCTGATGAAGGGACATCTTTGGAGTATATTCTCCGTGGTTTGGTCTTCTTGACCGCAGGGACAGGTTGGGGAGGGCGCAAGCTTCAGTTTGCGGTACATGTGGCTGTTCAGCCTATTGTGACCAGTGCGCAACCTCACCACGGCAACTTGCTGCTCTCTAGACAACAGGTGGTAGTCATCCCTATGTCGTCTCGGCATGGAAAGCGCCCTGATGATGCTCCTCTTCTCACTGTAGCTGACGCTGTTGTTAGGTTGTTCTTCTCTGGCTCCCTCCTTAGCAAGCATATCAGCTCGCTCATTCCCGGAGACTCCGCAGTGGACTGGGATCCACTGCAGAACTGCTCTTCTGGTTGTGACAACCTGTGCAGAGCTCTAGACAGGAGGGGGAGCGTGTTCTGGCATGCCTGCAGCACGGAGAGGGCATCAGACAAGAAGACAACTTGTCTGCCAGTCTGTAGCCTGAATCATGGAGGCCGCCTGCATGAGTGCTTCTGTCTCAGCACGGTAGTTTGTACAGTGTCTTCCAGTGGCGACACTTGCTGTTGTTGTTTGTCCTCCTGGGAAAAGGACAAGGATGCCTGCACCCCCGTTGGCTATGGCGTTGGTTGCTGACCCGTTGGTGTATACATGTATCCATGCCTCCTGTGGGTACCTCTCAGCAATCATGGCCATTGTTAGGTAGTGTTTCACCTTGTCATCTTGTGTGTCTCCGGACGGTGGTGTGGACCTTGATATCAGGCTGGCCTAGTGTCCAGGGTTCTGGCATGTCTGTTGGGCAAAGGGGAAGCGTGTCCTTGGGCAGACTTTCTAGGAACTGGCGAGTCAGCCTCTTGCTCTCGTGGACAAAGCTGCTCCTTTTCAGTCGGTTTTTGGTGAGGCTGTTCAGTTTCTGCTTCATGGGATGGTCTGGTAAACACCTGAACTTTTCTGCTTGCACCAAGACCTTGGTTTCTCTCCTCTGACTGAGAGGTTGGATTTCTGCAAGCTTTTCCATCTCCAACCATTCTAGTCTAATTCAGTCCAATCCAGTCCAGTCTAGTTCCAATCCAATCCAGTCCAGTCCAATCCAGTCCAGTCCAATTCAATCCAATGTAGTCCAGTCCACTCTAGTTGAGTCCTCCCCAGTCTAGTCAAATCCAGTCCAGTCCAGTACAATCCAACCCAAGGCCAATCCAATCCAATCCAGTCCATATTTTGAATTTCAGGAGACTCTGTTCGTCTTCTGCTGTTGGGCAAGACAGGAAGTGGAAAGAGTACGACAGGAAACACCATCCTGGGTCAACAAGTGTTCAACACAGCTCCCGACTTTGGATCCGTCACCAGCGACTGCGAAAGACAAGTCGGTTTCCATAGAAACAGGAGAATTGAGGTAATGATTCTATTGTGTTTCATTTATAGTAAAGGGGAGAGAAATGAAATGAAATCTTTATTCTAAGATGGTTTAGATATTAGCTCATCATCATCATCATCAAGTGCCCTGCCACATGGCGATGGTGATCATGGCCCTTCATATGCATCTATCCCTTGTTGCCGCAAGCACATCTTCCACACTCTCTGTCCTCAGCCACTCTACAAGTCCGTCCAATATTTTTTTCCCTGGGTATACCTGGTGCTCTCTTTCCCTCCAGCTTTCCTGTTATGACCAGCTCTCTAATTCCCCTTTCCTCATAAAATGGCCTATAAATGTTGCCTGTCTTTTCCTAATCTTCCCTATCGGAAATCTTCTTGTGTCCATCAGGACTGTCTTGTTTGTTTTCTTAGCTCATGGGTGAGCTTAGATATTACATGTTTGCCGTTGCCAGTTTATTTACATTAAACAAGACAGTAAGATGCTGCAAAAGAATTGGAATGTAAAGAAAGAGCTGAAACATCAACAAGAGGGAAAAGAAATCCTCAGAACCAGCAGTCTAACAAATCAATCAACAAAACAAAACAAAACAACAACAACAAATAAAGTTGGACATTTCACCATTATTTCATAACAGTGTGTCGTGTGTGCATGCATGTGTGTACATGACTCTTGTGTGTGTGTGTGTGTGTGTGTGTGTGTGTGTGTGTGTGTGTGTGTGAGAAGAGAGAGAGAGAGAGAGAGAGAATGAGAACAACCTAATTTATTTAAGAAGAGTATTCATTATGTAAGTACATGATAACAGTATGTTTTCGATTTCACCATTTCACATACAAGATTACAAATATTATTTGTGTGCTATGATCAAATGAAAATGGACTCGGTCACCATTTATACATGTATTCAGATTTGTATTGTTTCAGAAGTCAGTCTTACATTATTGTATTACATTATATTGTTAATCAGTTATTCATATCAAGGAACACTACCCTATTACCCTTTTCCGATAACGACTTCCCCTGGCAAAAGTAAACACACTCAATCGCTTCTTCTTATTTTGTTATATTTATTATGTGCTGCACACAAGAGAATGAAATAGTCAACAGTATTAGTGTCTGTATCGTGCGTTTACAGATATGCATATTTCAGTAAATGTAAAAGGGAAAGAGTGAAATAAATCACAACTGGTATTGGTAAACATTTTTAATATAGGCAGTTGCAGGCACATAGAATTTGATTGTATTTTTAGCATCTTGATACCCAGTCTCATAGTTCAGACTCAGAGCAAGGACCAAACCAGTGCAAACATTCAGCCACTCGGGACAAAAATGTTTTAAAAAAGAACTTGAGCACAGCAGTAGGGTATACAGAGCATTATGAAATCTGCTGATATGATTTTGGACGTTAAAATGTTTTCTTCTTCTGTTGTTTGTTTGGGGACCTAGGGGATTTTGTTGTTGTCACTTGTTTTTGTTTTGTTGTTTACATGATTGAAAGGGATTTTATTGTTGTTGTTTTTGTTTGTTTGATTATTTTGATAATTCGTTACTTTGTTTGTTTGTTTGCTTTCGTTCTGCCAATAGTTAAGTGACTGTGTATGTGTGGATAGATCATGGATTCCCCGGGCTGTACGATACCAGCAAGAGCCATGAAGACATCTGCACCATCATTGTACAGGCTGTGGCAGGCATGCATCCCGGTCCTCACGCCGTACTGTACGTGATCAAGCTGGGCAGGTTTACCCCTGAGGAGTACAACGCTTACCGGCGCCTCAAAGCTCTCTTTGATGACAGCATCTCACGCCACATCATTCTTCTCTTCACCCACGGTGATCAACTTGAAAGAGAAGGAATGACATTGAACGAACTGATCCGGTCACCAAAGACACCGGACAACTTGAAAGAAGTGTTTAATGAATGTGGACATCGCTGTTTACTCTTCAACAACATGGCACTGGAAACAAGATCCCAGGTAGACGTTCTTCTGCGGGAAGTGGAGAAGCTGGTGGCTGTCAATGGAGGGCAGCCCTATTCCTGCTCCAGGTACAGCAAGATTGGTGAAGGCTTGGAGGAGGAGGTCAACAAACGTATGGAGAAATTTGAGAAAAAAGACCTCCAGCGACAGAAGTATGTGCAGGAACTTGAGCGACAAACCAAAGATGCGGAAAAGGCCGCAGAGTTGACCTGCCAAGAATTTGAAAAGAAGGAACGCGAACGAGAAAGGGAAATGGAAGCTGAAGAAAAGCGGACACATAAAGTGCAAGAAGAACTGGAGAGACAGCTGAGGCAGCAGCAACACCACACAGACAAGCAGCGCCAGGAACTGGAGCGACTGAAGAAAGAACGCAAAAGGCTCGAGTCCGAACAAACCAGACTCCAAAAGGTGCATGAAAAACAGAGGCGTCAAGAGATGGAAAAGCTAGACAGGAAGCACAAGGAGCTTGAGAGGGAAAGGAGAAGAGCAAGAGAAGAAGACAGAAGGCGAGACAGGGAGAGAGCACTGGAGATGGAAAGACTCAAGGCTGGTGTGGTCAGGAAGGAAGAACCTGGATTTTTGCAAAAGGCTGTCAACTTTATAGTGCAGCCTGTCAAAAAGCTGTTTGGTTTTCTGGGTTTTTGAAGAGACAAGCTCGTGTCTTTAGCGTGTTACATGCTAGAATCCATTGTATTACCCAGTTCTCAAAGGTACAGCTTATTGTCTTTATGGAAAATTTTATTAATGCAGTATCACGGAAGATGATAAGTTGGGTCAAGGATCATTTGTCAAACAGTGTACCCTAGCTCAGCATCGTCTGTGTGTATGTGTGTGTGTATGTGTGTGAGAGACAGATGGATGGACAGACAAACAGACAGACAGACAGAGGATGATGGGTTGGGTTAGGAGTCACACGCCTTACTCCCCTCCTGTCTTTCCCCTCCCAGTTTGCATATGCTTTGTGTCCTGGAGATTTGGTCGTTGTTGGTGAATGATGGGAGTGTGCACCTTGATTTGATTCTTGAATCAAGATTTGGCGACATAAATATTATGATTATGGTTAAGATGATAATGATGATGATGATGATGATTATTGTTATTATTATTATTATATTATTATTATTATTATTATTGTTATTATTATTATTATTATCATCATCAGCTGTGACAGTTACTTGGCCAATTATTTCCGTGGTGCCATCCATTGTCTAAGCAGACAGACAGCCGCTAAGAAGCAGAATTGAAAAAAAAGGTATTTGTCTGGAATCACATGGGTTTCATACACGCACTGTGATACCTTCCTGAGCAAATTGATGTTAACTCTTCATTGTGGTAACTTTATTATGTTTGATCACACCTTTGTTGCTTTGTACAGGCTTCTGCTACTGTTTTGTATAAACTTTCATTGTATTAAATTTTTTTCGTTGACGTCCATTTGATATATGACTACTGGTGGAAATGCCTTTTTCACAAGTTTTTCAACATTCAGAGGGTGACAACATAAAAAAAAATCCCACCTGGGTTCACATTATGCTTCAGGGTTTGTCACATGTAAAGATGTAGGTGACTGGCAGTGTCTTGCAGATTATGCAGGTTCGTGACGATCTAGAAGTTGATCATTCTTCTCAGAGACAGAATATACCAGTCCAGGTTAAACGAAAATAATCCTTTATTTGAAGAATGAAGAAAACATAACAGGAACTGGTAAAACTTCACACATCCGATGCACCACTCCAAGTTTGCAGAATTCTTCTTCTTCAGCCCTCAAATCTACACGCAGCAACTCCACAAATCTACAGCAACTTCTCTATCTCTGACAGCAGACTTGCACTTCAATTCTTTTAATGCTCTCTCTCTCTCAACCCACAGTCACACTTTGTTTATAACATCATGGAAAGTTCCTGAATATTCTCAGCTTTTCCCTAATTTTCAGCCAATCATAGCCACATTCTCGAACCTTCCCTTTCTAGAATATTCTGTAGTGTTAGCCAATGACTGTACATATTAAATTTGTTTACGTGTCATGGCAGTTTGTTTGTTTGTTTGTTTGTTTGTCAGTTTTTTTTTCTTTCCTTTTCTTATTTGGGGACAGGGATGTTTCGTGGGGTAAGAGCGTGTGGAATTTTGCCAAGTGGGTCAAAACTCACCTGCCCAGTTAGGTTTACCTGGGCCTATGTGTGTATTTTTGCGTGATTTTTGTATTTTGGTTGTGGATAGATGTTCCTGTCCAAATCGTGTTTGTGGCCTAAGTTATAGTTTACGTGGGCCAGTATATGTGTAAATTTTGTGTGCTTTTTGGGCTATTTTCTGTGAACAGAGTTCTGGAATTTGTTGTGCTGGCTTTAGAGCAAAGGTGTAGTCAGTTGGTGGCGGGGCTCCCTTCCGTACAGATGGCTGCAGATAGGGGGTGGGTCTGGCCAGTCTTTGGTCAGACAAGTTTGTGTTTTTTTTTTTCTGTTTTGAGATGTAATAGTTTGTGTCTTTGAAAAGAGTTGCCAGTTTCTGGTCAGTGGTTGCGTTTTGTAGAGTTGGACTTTGTGTCCTAGAGTTGGACTTTGTGTCCTAGAGTTGGACTTTGTGTCCTAGAGCTGGACTTTGTGTCCTAGAGTTGGACTTTGTGTCCTAGAGCTGGACTTTGTGTCCTAGAGCTGGAAGTTTGTTCTGGCTGGAGAAGTGAAGAGTTGCCAGTTGGCATTTGGTGCCCCTCACCTACGGGTGGTTTACAGCTAAAGGGGTTAGGGCCAGTTTCTGGTTCAGTGGTCTTGTAGTTCGACGTTGTGTCTTAGAATTGAGTTTCTGCATGCCTTTGGCTAATATGCAGCCTTCCGTAGACCTCCCGTTCGGTAGGGTAGGTTCTTCTCTATTTTCGTTGGTGTAGTGGGTAAAAATCAGTAGTGTCCTGCGCCACAGTCGTCGTCCATGTCCGTGTTTGGCCCAAGGCTCTACATGACTGAGCTGCTGTAACGGTGACGAACGTGCGGAGCAAGTACGGCTGGTGGGCGTTTCTGCAACAGCAACTTCCTGCAGGATTCGGCAGTTAAATGCTGGCTTGTTGCCCCTGCGATGGCCGTCTAGGCGTGGGGTGACGACCCAGTAATCACCACGCTACGAGACTTCTGCTCAGCTGTTTCGTCTGGGCTCGTTCCTCATCATCGTCCTGCTCGGGATTCGTCATTCTACTGATTCCTGGGTCTTCGGTCTTCTTTCATCGTTCATTCTGTCAGCACCTGTTCCCCATTCAAGCGTTTGTGAGACTCAAGGGACATTTGGAAATCATAGCGTCGAAGCGTTGTATGAGACAGGGAACGTCACCGTTCGTGGGACTTGGTTGTGAAGGTGTTTTTCCTCCTCATGACGGTTGATTCATATGTGAAGCAAGGTATGGGAGCAATCGGAAAAATTACGTTGTTATATGCATTTATTCATTGCTGACATTGAAGTTGTTGTTGTTGTTGTTGTTCCAAGTGATTTTGGGATGTTTTCTTTAAGGATTTGGAGAGTATACAAATGTCGTTTTTTTGTGTGCCACTTTGAGCGGTGTGATATTTATGCTTGTGACACGTATGTATGGTGCGTCATGTTGTGGTGTTTGTGATTTAATAAAATTTGTGTAAATGTATTTTGACCAGTTATTTCTTTATTCAGTTAGTGAAAGGGGACGTTAGTGCTGATAGCTCTGTTTCTCTCTCCTTTCCTGTCTCAAGCCTTAGCGAGCGTGACATTACGATTTCCGGAACATTCTCCAAAGATCTAAGGTATTCTACGTTTTTCTTATCATTTCTAGATTGTTCTAAAAGATTCTACATACTTCCATAGAACGAAATCAAACTTAAACATATATTTTCAGTGTTAGCGCAAACCAAAACAAATATTCTTGATTCATTATTGAGTGAATCACAAACCAATCTTCAAGAACAAACAGTGGAGAGTAGCTGAATCAACAGACACATTTTGATGTCACACTTCTCTTATCGCATTCACACTTTCACATTGAGTTTCTCTTTTTCGAAATGTAACAGGGTTTGAGAATTATGGAGAAATGTACTGCATCTCATGCTGTTAAAGATGTTTTGAGGTTTTTCGCTGTTTTGTTGTTAATCCGCTGTATAGTTGAGAATGAGGTGAGTTTGCTGTTTTGAGTGTCTTCAAGAGGACAATTTCATGTGTACTCCACCTGAATCTGCCAACAATTATGTAGCTGACTCCACCTGTGGTGATGCCGGGGGCTCTTTTAGTATGAATAGTATCCCCACCTTCTGGAAAGTCTGTGCTAGAAATTTCTGCTTTTCTGTCACTCTCTTTGTTTCTTTCTTCTTCCTCCTTTGTTTTCTGTCATTTCTTCCTATCATTTTCTGCCTTGCTGGTCCATTCACCTGTATGTGTTCAATAAAGTCTTGTGTACTTTCTCTTATGATTGATAATTGGGTACATGTGTTACATACATTTTTGGCTCTGGGGATATGAGATATTCAGAAGCAATTTTAGATGATCTAGGCCCGTTTTTATATATGTTTTAGTGTCCTTAATTATGTTTACATTTGTGTTTAGGTATTTTTTTAAATCCCCTGCGTGATAAATTGGACGGAATGGTTCATGCCAGGGGCATCTTCTTAGATCATGTGCGTGAATGCATTGATATGTGTACTTAATTTTCTTTTCCTTTTTTTCCTGTTGAGGTATTGTGTATGTTTTGAACTGGTTATAGCCCTGGTATGACTACGCAGTCGGCTGGGCTTTAAACAACAATGTTAATAACAATAACGTAGCTGACTCCTTGAGCCTGTGCAGATCTCTGTGCACTGGCAAGGTCTTGAAATGGGAATGGGGAGGAAATAGGCGCTACAAAACACTAAGAGCTGAAACGAAAACCAGAATATGGTATGGAAACAATGGTGTGAACATTGTCTGTGTATACACAGCTCTTCCACACAATATGGTGCTGTGGACTGTTTTGTTTACTGCTGTTATTTTTGTTGTTGTTGTTGTTGTTTTTATTGTTGTATGTTTGTGCAAGGCACTTGATGATGATGATGATGATGATGATGATGATGATGGTGTTTAGTGGACCTCAGTTTCATGCAGGTACATGGTGCACCAGGGTTTTTGTTGTTGTTGTTGTTGTTAATGTTGTTGTTGGTTTGTTTGTTTTGATTTGTTTTTTGAGTGCTGAATATGTCCTTCATGTGTCCACTTTTTTCCCCTCCCCCTCTCTTTTTTCCCTCTGCTCCTGCCTCTCTCTCTGTCTGCCTGTCTTGTCTATTGTCTGTCTGTCTGTCTCTTGTCTGTCTGTCTGTCTCTCTGTCTGCCTGTCTGTCTATTGTCTGTCTGTCTGTCTCTCTGTCTGCCTGTCTGTCTATTGTCTGTCTGTCTGCCTCTCTCTCTGTCTGCCTGTCTGTCTATTGTCTGTCTGTCTGTCTCTCTCTGTCTCTCTCTATTGGTTCTGTACATGTTCTATTCTCTCTCTCTCTTTATCTCTCTTTGTCTGTCTGTCTGTCTCTCTGTCTCTGTCTCTTTCTCTCTATTGGTTCTGTACATGTTCTATTCTCTCTCTCTCTCTCTCTCTCTCTCTCTTTATCTCTCTCTTTGTCTGTCTCTCTGTCTCTGTCTCTTTTGATTCTGTACATGCCCATCTTTGGTCTTTTTTTTTTCTCATGTGCTTGTTCCCATCCATCTGCCTCCTTTTTTTTCATAGTTTCCATCTTCCGTTTGCCATCTTCATTTTTGAAATTTGGAATGAGATAATGTTACAGTTTGCATGCTTCAGTATCTATCTGCCTGTATCATAGCTACAGTTTGATGTATCGTTAATAGTTGTCCACTGTAATGGGATGACCAGGTTTTGGTATGACCTGGTGTAGGTGTGCTTGTTTTATGCACCATGAAGGTACGAAACATTGTACAAACATAACGCTTTGTCTGACTATCTGAAAAAGGGATAGCTTTGTACTTTTATCTGTGTTTGCAATTACTAATACAATGTGGTTTGCTTGGGTTTGTTTGTGACATGGTGTACGTGTCTAAATGTGTGTGATTGTGTGTGCGTTAAGTTAAGCCTATGCCTGCATGTTTGTTTTGTGATGGTGGAGTCTGGAGTTTGGGGAGGAGGGGGGAGGAACTTTTGCAATACTCAGCAGTCACCACCAGAATGATGGAAACATTAAGATAGACAGCGAACAGGTCAGTTTTTAATGTTGCGGGCTGGGGTTGACCTTGAGATATCACGACTAGAAACCACTTGCAGACAGTGCAGATTACCATCAATGCGTGTGTGTGTGTGTGTGTGTGTGTGTGTGTGTGTGTGTGTGTGTGTGTGTGTGTGTGTGTGTGTGTGTTGTGTTTCAGTTGTTTGGCTTTCACGGTGTGTGTTTTTATGTGGCTTCTTAGTCTGTATATAAAATTTTCCCATTTAATGAATAGTCATACTTGATCTGTGTAATCTTTTTTCAGTAAATAATGACTGCAGGCAACCCTGATATGTTTTGTTTTTTTTTCCAGTCATTATTGTTGTAACGAAATCCATCTTAAACAGATTCCAGACTCCTTACTTTGTCTTATAAATGATCTCCCAATTCTTTTTTTTTTTTTTTTTTTTGGGGGGGGGGGGGGGGGGGTTGTTTGTGTGTGTGTGTGTGTGTTATTTGCTTTGTTGTCGATTTGTTGAATATTTTAGAACCCACAAAAGGTTTTAGAATGAAGTGAATTTTTAATTTTGAGTTTATTCAAGAGGAGACCATTACAATCTGACAACTGCCATTTGATTTAGCACATACTGTGATTGATGTACTTCGTCTTCACTCTGGAGATGAAAAAACTCAAGAAATTCACTCTCAAATTCTGCGATTTCTTTTTTTTAAGTTACATGTTTTAGTGCATTTCTGTGATATTTTCCTACACTTTTTCCCTCTCTTCTTCTTGTCTTCATCCTATCTACCAGCTTCCAGGTGTTATTGGCTTGAGGTCCCCCCCCCCCCTTCCGTGAGGATGCTGGGGCTCTTTCAGTATGAATAGTATCCCCACCTTCTGGAAATTCTGTGCTGGATATTTCCTCTTTTCTGTAACTTTGTTTCTGCCTTGTACCTTTGCTTTCTGTCATTTCTTCCTGTCATTTTCTGCCTTACTGGTCAATTCACCTGTATGTGTTTGATAAAGTCTTCTGTGCTTTCTCTTAGGATTGATAATTGGTATATGAATTAAGTGCATTTTGGCTCAATGGAAATCAGATATGCCAAAGCAATTTTAGTAAATTTAGGCCCATTTTTATGTTTTACTGTCCTTGGTTAATTGTATTCAGGTATGTTTTTTTTTTTAATCCCCTGGTGATAAATTTGATGGAGTGGTCAATGCTCGCGCATGTCCCTAGGTATGTGCACAAATGCATTGATATGTGTAATAATTTCTTTTCCTGTTTTTTCCTGTTGAATTATTGTGTACCTTTTGAATGGTTATAGCCCTGATATCGCTGTACACAGTTGGCTGGGCTTTAAACAGAAAAATAATAAGTATTCAGGTAAAAGTTAAATTTTTGCCCTCTCTTCACCCTATCCATGGCTTCCTGCATGAACAGCCATGATCATCATGTGCCCTCCACACAGCGTTGGCAATCATGGCCCTCCATACAAATTTATTCCTTGTTGCGCAGTACATCTCCCATATCTCTGTCCTCAGCCACTCTGCAAGTTTTTTCCAATATTTTCTCCTTGGGTCTACCTGGTGCTCTCTTTACCTCCATCTTTCCTGTTGTGACTAGGTGCTCTAATTTCTCTTGCCTCACGAAATGTCCTATAAATGTTGCTTGTTTTTTCCTTATCTTCTTCATGAATGTTTTTCTTGTGTGTGCCTCCTTCAAGACTCTCATTTGTTTTCTTTGTTATCCATGGATCAGCCACAATAGCAAAGCAAAAACATAATTCTTCAATTCTTTATCTGTCCACCAGCTTCTAGGAGGCTGAATGATTCGGTGTGAGAGTAAATGGATTACATTTTTGCACCTGGTGGACAGGGTGTGGAAGTCATAGGGTTAAAGATCCTGTAAGCCATATCAGTATTTGATGGCTTATGGAAATAAAACATGCAGCATGCACACACCCAAAAACAAAGAATGACTGCCTTAATGGCAGGTTAGTGGTGATGTTTGATTAAAAAACTGCTGTGCACATTAACACCCACTTATATATTTAAGCATGTGGAGCCCATGAACGCCAAAAATACAAAACAAAACAAAACCCCCTCAAAAAGTAAAACAAAGAAAGAAATGGTGAATGTGGTTGGTTTTGAACTTGACTGTGGTGACATGGTTCGTTTTTTGGGAACAAACAGCTGCAATGAGAATAGAAAACAATATAAGCTCTTTTCAAAACATCAAAAGAGGAGTCAGACAGGGTTGTGTTTTGTCACCAGATCTGTTTTCACTATATAGCAAAAACATCATGAGAAACCTAGAAGAAGACCCTGGATTAAAGGTTGGAGGGAAAATGATAAACAACATTCGGTACGCAGATGACACCGTGCTAATTGCAGAAAATAAAAGGGACCTACAAAAGCTTGTGAATATACTAGAAACAGAAAGCAAAGGTAAGGGGTTGGAACTAAAACAGCAGGAAAAAAACATGAAATCCCCTCCTGCAAAATAACAGCAAATGGCACAACCTTGACACAGGTTAATAAGTTCAAATACCTGGGAACGGTCATTTCATCAGACGGCAGATGCACATCGGAAATAGCTGGCAGAATTGGCCAAGCCAAAACAGCATTCAAGAAGATGACAAGCATTCTTACCAACAAATGCCTATCAGTTAACATCAGAAAGAGAGTCCTTGAATGTTATATAGAACCAATACTGTTGTACGATGCGAGGCGTGGACAGTCACCAAGCAAAGCCAGAGCAGGATCGAGGCAGCCGAGATGTGGTTTCTCAAAAGAATGTTGAGAGTTCCATGGACAGCAAAGAAAACAAACGAGACAGTGTTGATGGAGGCAGACACAAGTAGGTCACTCATAAGGAAGATTAGGAAAAGACAAGCAACATTTATAGGCCATTTTATGAGGAAGGGGGATTTGGAGCACCTGGTCACAACGGGAAAGCTAGAGGGAAAGAGAGCACCAGGTAGACCCAGGGAGAGAATGCTGGACAGACTTGCAGAGTGGCTGGGGATGAGGAGGGTGGGGGAGATGCTGGGGGCAACGAGATAGAGATGGTTGGAAGTCCATGGTTGCCAACGCCATGCGGCAGGGCACCTATGATGATGATGATGATGTGGTGACATGGTTCGTTTTTTGGGTGGGTGGTGGATTTGATGGGGGAGTGGGCTGCATTTTGATGCAAGTTTGATTGATCGTCGTGTTTTCTCATATGCTTGGTTTCGCTGCCCTGATGTGCTTCAAAACACATTATGTGCTAACATTTTGATTAATAATGTGGAAATAAGAAGTTGCTTCGAGTGGTTGAATTTTCAATGCAGTTATTGTCATATCGTCAAAAAATCAAAAATATGCCTTCATTAATCTTTGATGTGGAAACTATGTTGAGAGATGCATTTACTGATAATTGATGATAAAGTCTTTGAAAAATGCATATTGATTACTAATGTCCTGTATGGAAACTGGTTCAAGGGATGTTTTCAATTAAAGTTTTTGATGTGAACTGGAGTGGTCATCATTTTGTGTGAGATATATTTTGCTGTAAAAAAGTATGTGTATAGATCTTATATATAATATATAATATATATTATATATATATATATATATATATATATATATATATTACATATCTATATTACATACATTCTCACACACCATAAACACACACACATACATATATATATATATATAAGAGAGAGAGAGAGAGAGAGAGAGAGAGAGAGAGAGAAGAGAGAGAGAGAGAGAGGTGTTTGTAGGTATGTATGTACGTACATATATATATATTTGATTGATAGACATATGCATACATACATACATACAAACATATATATATATATATATATATATACACACATACATACTTACTTACATACATACACACGTACATACATACATACATATTTATACAAACATATGGCTATATTCTTCCCCCTTTTTTTATATTAAACCTTTCGTGAAAATCACTTGAAAGTGGAAGCCTTGCATACATACACACACACACACACACATACAAAGACACACTCAGTTTTTTATGTGCACCACTTTTGTACAACAGAAAACAGCAACAGTAACAACAAATACAACAAAAGTTCGGGGATTTATTATTCACACCCACAAAAATATCCACATGCAACAATGGACACAAGAACAACACCTGTTTTTGATTTACATGCAGACGCTCATTACAAAAAGCGAATGACTTGAAACAGATCACACTGGCAAGTAAAGTAAATGCAGGTACATTGTATAGCCCCAAGAAAGGGAAAGTAGAGTTCTCCCACAAACACACAGAAAGACACCAACAGACAAAACAGACCTTTTACTCGTCAGAATATACTGTCTCGTCTGAAATACAAAATGAAACGGAAACCTTTGAGAAAGACGATCACAATAACCAATACCACGATACTTCATGCAGCAATTAATGTTTGAAGAATAACCAAGGGACTGTATTTCCGCTCCCACAAAAACGATACATTTAGCACGGTTATCTCCCTTGACTCTTTTTTTTTTTTTTTTTACGAAATTAGGTTTGTGACCTGTTCTCAAAAACTTTGGAGTTCGCTCATGAGGTTTCATCACACTCGGACAGCTCCATATCCGCATCACCCAAATCTGCCAGCAATCATCAGGCAGACTCCCCGAGCCATTGCAAATCCTTAGGATATCCTCTGGCAAGATCTTGAAATGTCGAATGGGGGGGAGGGGAGGGGGGAGGGGGGGGGGGAAGGGGAAGGGACAGCAGATGAAATAAACACTAGGCTGACACCACCACAATGGTGAAAACATTAACCCTTTGCCTCCCGCACCCTGTCCACCAGCATCCTGCAAAAACCGTAACCCTTTGACTCCCTCACCCTATCCATCAGCTTCCTGCAGGAAGCTGCACCCCATCCTCCAGCATCCTGCATTATCAATCATGCTAGCAAAGCAAAAACCTAACCCTTTGATTCCCTCATCCTGTCCACCAGCTTCCTGCAGGAAGCTGGTGGAAAAGGTGAGGGAGTCAAAGGGTTAATTTTTGCAGTTTGCGGATAGTCTGCGGGAGTCAAAGGGTTAAGATGGGCAGCGAACAAGCCAGTTTTTTGTTTGTTTGTTTGTTTGTTTGTTTGTTTGTTGTTGTTTTCTATAGGATCATTGCACTCTGGAAGATTGTGCTCACTTTTTTGTTGTTGTTGTTTTTTGTTCCCATTTTCTACGCTGCTTTAATGGCCACAGAAGCTGGAACAGTTTTGACAATGCGATGATGATGATGATGTCGATGTCGATGTCGATGATATGATGCTATGGAGTTCCATCTAGGATTGAGACCGCGTGACAGGGCTGTACTCTATGCTTACTGTCATAACATATCCTGGCGTCAACCAGGCCCAAGAGATACAGACACCTACAATGCTGGTCAGAAGATTTGAGCAACACCCTCGATGACACATCCGTGCAGTGGATGAGACTCGACTGTGTGGTCCCAGTCTTCCCAATGAGCCCATAGCACATGCCCAACTCTGGGAAGGAGCCGGTTAGAGCTGAAAAATCCCACCAGCCCACAACATAAAGGGGACATAAGTCACTTAACCCTTTGATTCCCACACTCTATCCATCAACTGCAAAAACTTAACCCTTTGACTCCCTCACCCTATCCACCAGCTTCCTGCAGGAAGCCGGTGGATAGGATGAGGGAATCAAAGGGTTAGGTTTTTGCTTTGCTGGCATGATTGACAATGCAGGATGCTGGAGGACAGGGTGCAGGAGTCAAAGGGTTAATATTAAATTGGTTATCACTGACAGGTGTGAGGGGAGACAGTGGTAGGAATGAGCAGGGAGGTGGGGGAAGCAGGGGCATGAAATTAAGACAGTGAAAGCAATACCAGATGTGTACTTGGAACTGACCAGAAAATAGAAACTACCTACAAATGCATTAGAAACAAACAAACAAAAATCTTTCAGTTAAAGTGAGCATCCACAAAACGATGGATGGACGGACGGATTTCAATGAAAAAAAGTGTCTTATGTCTTTATCACACATTAAGGGTAAAAGTATTTCCCCCCTCCCTTTCCATATATCTCATTCTCAAGACTACAAATATTCCAGTTTTGTACGATGCCAGCGTGTTCAAACTGTTAAACTTTATTTGAATTAACATAGTGTAATCCTTCCATGGGTAAGGGCAAGATGAAAAAACAAAAAATTATATGCTTATGCCACGACCCTTAAAGATAAAACTGTGTTCTTACTCTTATGCTTCTTCTTCTCCAATATACCTCCAAACTCACTAATATGGACACCACCACAGCACAGGGCTTGAAGGATTACCAAATACGGGACATTTTTCCTAGTGCTATAATGATAAGAATATGTATGATAGTGATTGTGCTATCACGTTCCATTTCAGATTAAGTACGTGTGACAAGGCTGTACTCTCTCCCTACTTTCATATCATATTCTAGCATCAATAAGGTCTGAAATATACAGACACCTCATTTGAGCAAAACCCCTAAATGATGCATCCACAGAATGTTCTTAGCATTCCCTATGAACCCACAGTACACTCAACTCTGGACGGGAACCATTGTGGGCTAAAAAAAATCCCAGTGGAATGGAATTGGGGAATGAAAGATGTTGGATTACCAAACAGCACACTGAACAGCTGAGTCAACACAATATGACAAGCGAATCTTTACCAAAGTTAGCTCAGTAATCAACTACCCCTCGTATGGAATCCCTTTCAGTATATCATGTGACCATGGCAAGCATCAAGTCTGCATTCACAGACTGAATCAAACAAGACAGATTTGATAAAAATTGAGCAAAAATCTCTAAAATGCACAGGTGTAAGAAGACAAACTTGGTCAGGAGCAGGCAGAGATTCACCTGAGGTTACCTGGATTTGTTGGAAGTTTGATTCAAAAACGTCTTGTTTTTGTTTAAAGCCCAGCCAACTGTTCAGAGCCATATCAAGGCTATACCCATTTCAAAAGATATACAATACTTCAACAGGGAAAAAAAAAAGGAAAAGAAAATTAAGTACACATATCAATGCATTCGTGCACATTATCTACGGAAATGCTCCTGGCGTTGAACACTCCGTTCAATTCATCATACAGGGGATTAAAAAAACATACTGAACAAAAATTTAAACATAAGTAAGGACAAATATAAAAACGGACCTAAAGTATGTAAAAAACTGCTTCCACATATCACATTTCCCTACAGCCAAAAATGCACTTAATACGTGTACCCACTTATCATTCCTAAGAGAAAGTAAAACAGACTTTATCGAACACATACAGGTGAAAGGACGAGCAAGGCAGAAAATGACAGGAAGACATGACAGAAAGCAAATGAGCAAAGCAGAAACAAAGAGAGTGACAGAAAAGAGGACATTTCTAGCACAGAGTTTCTAGAAGGTGGGGATACTATTTATACAGAGAGAGTCCCAGGCATCCCCATGGGGGGGGGGGGGGGGATGATAACACACCTGCTATTCTACAGAGCGCAAAAATATTTCTAAATACCATTACAAATTAATCAGATTAATCATTATGTAGCTAAAATCATAGAAACATTTTAAAAGCAAACAAAAAACAAACAAAAAATAGACATGAGCATACACACAAAAAAAGAATTTTATTCCTAAAACTTCATTTCATACATGTTGGTCTAATGTTGAGTTTAGGAAAATAGGAAAATCATCCTGAAGTTTGGTGGTTATTGTAGGATGCTTCGGTCTAACAATCTGGGTTCAAATTCAGTATACAGATTTTTTTTTTCACTTTTACATAGGAACCAGGAAAAAAACACACACAAAGAATAAGAATGTGTAATTAACACAACAAGACAAGGCAGGCGCAAGTTTCACAGCCAACTGGCCTTTGTCAAGCGTAATATCACAAACAAACAAACAGCAGATACAAAAATTAGGAGACAAAGACTGCTGTTCCGTCCAGTGTGAGAAAAGGAATGATAAAGGCCAGTTGGCCGAAAATTTGTGCCTGTCTTGTGTTATTGTATAAAATTAAATGTGTTCTTTTTCTTTTCTTGTGGGTTTTTTTTTCTGGTTCCTGTTTGCTTGAATGCGAGCAGTCAGTTGTTTTGGATTTTTTACATAGGAGTCAGACCCCCTCTGGGTCTTTACATCTGATGTCAATCATAATTCAGTTGTATGGTGTGGAACCTAAATCCTTGCACTCCCTCATACTATGCACAGAGTCTGGACTTTGGAATAGAGGGATTCAGATACTCAGACAAGTCCATGTGTGCTGCACCCAAATCTGCCAATAGTTATGTGGAAGACCCAAGAGCTGTGAATAACCCTGTACACTGGCTAGGTCTCATAAGGGAGAGCAGCCCGAGTTTCATATGGTAAATCCAACATGACAAAAAAACATGACTATGACTATGACTATGAATAGGAAATGGAGCCACAGGGAAAGAGAAGGGACTTATAATAAAATACTGTTAGATGACACCACCAAAATGATTGAAGCATTAACATGAGCGGTGAACAGACCAGTTTTGAACTTATAAAACACTCTTAAATGACACCACCAAAATGACTGAAGCAATAAAATGACTGGTGATCAGACCAGTTTTGAACTTATAAAACACTCATAAAAATGACACCACCAAAATGACTGAAGCATTAACATGAGCGGTGAACAGACCAGTTTTGAACTTATAAAACACTCATAAAATGACACCACCAAAATGACTGAAGCATTAACATGAGCGGTGAACAGACCAGTTTTGAACTTATAAAACGCTCTAAATGACACACCAAAATGACTGACTTATAAAACACTGTTAGATGACACCACCAAAGTGATGGAAACATTAAAATGAGCGGTGAACAGGCCAGTTTTGAACATATAAGACACTGTTAGATGGTATCACCAAATGATGGAAACATTAAATGAGCGGTGAACAGGCCAGTTTTGATGCTGCAGGCTGGGATTAAACTCGAGACATGAAATCTTCAGTCCATGGCTCTTATCATTTGGGGCCCACCTGTCCACCAAATGCAAAATCTTAATCCTTTCATTCCCTCAACCTATCCACCTGTTCCTGCTATGAAAAGGTTCAGGTTTTGCTTTTTCCTTTGACCCAATCTGGTGGATAGGGTGAGGTAGTCAAAGATTAATCTCCCCAATGTGTATAAGCTGGTGGACAGGGTAGGAGAGTCAAAACACACACACACACACACACACACACACACAATGCAAGCATGCATGCACAACACACACAAAAAATCACTCATCCCATGAAATTTCAAAATGAAAAAAAAAAATTCAAAATGAAAAAAAAAATCTTTTTTGTGAGTAGAAAATGAAAAAAAAAATTGATTAGCACCACCTTATGTGAATGAAAAAAACAACTGATTAGCACCACTTTACGTGATAATTTCAATCCCCCAATTTCCTCTGTTCTTTCCAGAACACTGAAAAACATATTTCAGAGCTGTGTATACATACATGACATCATTTCACAGCATGGCAGAAAACAAAAATTGAATGCATGAAAAACGTAACAGTGAAATACAATTTTACTGCAGTTTAAAAAAAAGAGACATGAACAAATTCTCACATGATACCCACACGATGCACAGGGAGATAAAAGTGTTATTTTACAGCAGGATAAAAGTACATACATAAAATATAATATGATGAAAATATGAATCAATGTACACAGTAAGTAAAGGCACACAATTTCACGTGTACAGTGATATCTGTACAAGTTTGTGTAAAAATGAGACAGTATTTTTTTCTAAGCTAAGACAGTAATTCATAAAACTAAGGCAGTTATTTGCAAAAAATGACACAGCAATTCAAATGCCTTTTCAATGCCATTCTTTAAAACATACACCTCTAAATGGCCAAATGATTTTAATGACCATAATAAAATAGCCCATACAGTCAAAAAAGAAGATTCAACAGAATATTTGTTAAAAAAAATCAAAGAGATTTATAAGACATAAAAAACTGACAATAAAACAATTCATAAATAAGATTAAGTCTTCGACTCCTTTACCCTATCCACCAGCTGCAAAAACAATGCTTTGACTCCATCTTATCCACCAGCTTCCTGCTGGAAGCTGGTGGATAGGGTGAGGAAGTCAAAGGGTTAAGTTTTAACTTTGCTATCACTGCTGGCGACACAGGAAGCTGGCAGATAGGGTGAGGAAGTCAAAGGGTTAACTTTACAAAATCAAACAATTAAAATCATCTGTACGTATGTAATTTTGCAAGGTTAATTAATCAAAGCAGGTCTTGAAGTGCAAGTTTCCAGACTGGGTATTTTGAGTCTGGAGTTTGTTCAAGATGGAATCATTGCACTCAGACAATTCCATATGTGCTCCCTCCAAATCTGACAGCAGTGACATGTCAGACTCCCTAAGACTGTGCAAAACCTTATATGCTGGTGAGGTCTTCAAATCCCCCCCCCCCCCCCCCCCCCCCAAATCAGACAGCAATGACATGTCAGACTCCCTAAGACTGTGCAGAACCTTATACGCTGGTGAGGTCTTAAAATCCCCCCCCCCCCCCCCCAATCTGACAACAATGACATGTCAGACTCCCTAAGACTGTGCAGAACCTTATACGCTGGTGAGGTCTTAAAATCCCCCCCCCCCCCCCCCCCAAATCTGAGAACAATGACATGTCAGACTCCCTGAGACTGTGCAGAACCTTAGTGTTGGTGAGGTCTTGAAATAGGGAGGAGAGGGAGAGATACTTATGAAACCCTAAGCTGACAACACCAAAATAATGGAAACATTGGGATGGCCAGCAAACAGGCCATTTTTTTGTTGTTTGTTTAATTGTAAGTTTGCAAGATCAAATCATTAAAGCAGTCAGTAAGTGTAAGTGTGCAAGATCAAATCATTAAAGCAGTCAGTAAGTGTAAGTGTGCAAGGTTAAATCATTAAAGCAGTCAGTAAGTGTAAGTGTGCAAGGTTAAATCATTAAAGCAGTCAGTAAGTGTAAGAGCATAAGATCAAATCATTAAAGCAGTCAGTAAGTGTAAGTGTGCAAGGTTAAATCATTAATGCAGTCAGTAAGTGTAAGTGTGCAAGGTTAAATCATTAACGCAGTCAGTAAATGTAAGTGTTCAAGGTTAGATCATTAAAGCAGTCAGTAAGTGTACGTGTGCAAGATCAAATTATTAAAGCAGTCAGTAAGTGTAAGTGTGCAAGTTAGATCATTGAAGCACTCAGTAAGTGTAAGTGTGCAAGGTTAAATCATTAAAGCAGTCAGTAAGTGTAAGAGCGTAAGATCAAATCATTAAAGCAGTCACTAAGTGTAAATGTGCAAGGTTAAATCATTAATGCAGTCAGTAAGTGTAAGTGTGCAAGGTTAAATCATTAACGCAGTCAGTAAATGTAAGTGTTCAAGGTTAGATCATTAAAGCAGTCAGTAAGTGTAAGTGTGCAAGATCAAATTATTAAAGCAATCAGTAAGTGTAAGTGTGCAAGGTTAGATCATTGAAGCACTCAGTAAGTGTAAGTGTGCAAGGTTAAATCATTAAAGCAGTCAGTAAGTATAAGTGTGCAAGGTTAAATCATTAAAGCAGTCAGTAAGTGTAAGTGTGCAAGGTTAGATCATTGAAGCACTCAGTAAGTGTAAGTGTGCAAGGTTAAATCATTTAAGCAGTCAGTAAGTGTGCAAGGTTAAGTCATTAGTAAGTGTAAGTTTGCAAGATGAAATCATTAAAGCAGTCAGTAAGTGTAAGTGTGCAAGGTTAGATCATTGAAGCACTCAGTAAGTGTAAGTGTGCAAGGTTAAATCATTAACGCAGTCAGTAAGTGTAAGTGTGCAAGGTTAGATCATTGAAGCACTCAGTAAGTGTAAGTGTGCAAGGTCAAATCATTAAAGCAGTCAGTAAGTGTAAGTGTGCAAGGTTAAATCATTAAAGCAGTCAGTAAGTGTAAGTGTGCAAGGTTAAATCATTAAAGCAGTCAGTAAGTGTAAGTGTGCAAGGTTAAATCATTAAAGTAGCAAGTGTAAGTGTGCAAGATTAAATCATTAAAGTAGTCAGATAAACAGACAGACAGACAGACAGACAGACAGACAGACAGATAGATAGATAGATAGATAGATAGATATATAGATAGATATAAACAGACAGACAGACAGACAGATAGATAGATAGATAGATAGATAGATAGATAGATAGATAGATAGATAGATAGATAGATAGACAGATAGATATGTAGATATATAGATGCATTTTATCAGCATACAAAATAATATAAGTGATGTGGATGAGAACAGTAGTAGCCAATCACAGTCACAGTTAAGCAGTCGATATAATGAATAACCAGAGAATTATGATCGTCCATAGAATTACGATAGTCCATAAAAACAATTGTAACTGCCCATGAAAACAATCTGGCAGTGAGAACAGTTATGCATATCAACTTCAGCATTACTATTAATGTTTAAACCCCAGCGAATGGCACAGAGCCATTTCAGGGCTATGACCATCTCAAACAAAACAACATGCACATCTTAAAACATTGACGACCCCTGAAAAAACCAAAACCTGCACACAAAAACTTAAGTACATACACACACCATGGAGTGCACGGAAATGATCTAAGGAGATGCCCATTCTGCGCAATTTTATCACCAGAGGAATTAAAAAACAAACATAAACACAAAAGTATAAACATAACACGGTACACAAAAACAAACATAAACACAAAAGTATAAACATAACACAGTACACAAAAACAAACATAAACACAAAAGTATAAACATAACACGGTACACAAAAACAAACATAAACACAAAAGTATAAAATAACACGGTACACACAAAAACAAACATAAACACAAAAGTATAAACATAACACAGTACACAAAAACAAACATAAACACAAAAGTATAAACATAACACAGTACACAAAAACAAACATAAACACAAAAGTATAAACATAACACAGTACACAAAAACAAACATAAATACAAAAGTATAAAACATAACACAGTACACAAAAACAAACATAAACACAAAAGTATAAACATAACACAGTACACAAAAACAAACATAAACACAAAAGTATAAACCTAACACAGTACACAAAAACAAACATAAACACAAAAGTATAAACATAACACAGTACACAAAAACAAACATAAATACAAAAGTATAAACATAACACGTACACAAAAACAAACATAAACACAAAAGTATAAACATAACACGGTACACAAAAACAAACATAAACACAAAAGTATAAACATAACACAGTACACAAAAACAAACATAAACACAAAAGTATAAACATAACACGGTACACAAAAACAAACATAAACACAAAAGTATAAACATAACACAGTACACAAAAACAAACATAAACACAAAAGTATAAACATAACACGGTGCACAAAAACAAACATAAACACAAAAGTATAAACATAACACGGTACACAAAAACAAACATAAACACAAAAGTATAAACATAACACAGTACACAAAAACAAACATAAACACAAAAGTATAAACATAACACAGTACACAAAAACAAACATAAATACAAAAGTATAAACATAACACAGTACACAAAAACAAACATAAACACAAAAGTATAAACATAACACAGTACACAAAAACAAACATAAACACAAAAGTATAAACATAACACAGTACACAAAAACAAACATAAACACAAAAGTATAAACATAACACAGTACACAAAAACAAACATAAACACAAAAGTATAAACATAACACAGTACACAAAAACAAACATAAACACAAAAGTATAAACATAACACAGTACACAAAAACAAACATAAATACAAAAGTATAAACATAACACAGTACACAAAAACAAACATAAATACAAAAGTATAAACATAACACAGTACACAAAAACAAACATAAACACAAAAGTATAAACATAACACAGTACACAAAAACAAACATAAACACAAAAGTATAAACATAACACAGTACACAAAAACAAACATAAACACAAAAGTATAAACATAACACAGTACACAAAAACAAACATAAATACAAAAGTATAAACATAACACGGTACACAAAAACAAACATAAACACAAAAGTATAAACATAACACGGTACACAAAAACAAACATAAACACAAAAGTATAAACATAACACAGTACACAAAAACAAACATAAACACAAAAGTATAAACATAACACGGTACACAAAAACAAACATAAACACAAAAGTATAAACATAACACAGTACACAAAAACAAACATAAACACAAAAGTATAAACATAACACGGTACACAAAAACAAACATAAACACAAAAGTATAAACATAACACAGTACACAAAAACAAACATAAACACAAAAGTATAAACATAACACGGTGCACAAAAACAAACATAAACACAAAAGTATAAACATAACACAGTACACAAAAACAAACATAAACACAAAAGTATAAACATAACACGGTACACAAAAACAAACATAAACACAAAAGTATAAACATAACACAGTACACAAAAACAAACATAAACACAAAAGTATAAACATAACACAGTACACAAAAACAAACATAAATACAAAAGTATAAACATAACACGGTACACAAAAACAAACATAAACACAAAAGTATAAACATAACACGGTACACAAAAACAAACATAAACACAAAAGTATAAACATAACACAGTACACAAAAACAAACATAAACACAAAAGTATAAACATAACACGGTACACAAAAACAAACATAAACACAAAAGTATAAACATAACACAGTACACAAAAACAAACATAAACACAAAAGTATAAACATAACACGGTACACAAAAACAAACATAAACACAAAAGTATAAACATAACACGGTACACAAAAACAAACATAAACACAAAAGTATAAACATAACACAGTACACAAAAACAAACATAAACACAAAAGTATAAACATAACACGGTACACAAAAACAAACACAAATACAAAAGTATAAACATAACTCGGTACAACAAAAACATACATAAACACAAAAGTTATAAACATAACTCGGTACACAAAAACATACATAAAACCTGGTCCTTAACGCCTAAAATTGTCATAAACCCTTTATGAACAGTCAAAGGGTCGTAACAGCCAATGTGAGCAGTCATGAAGTCTTAAGAACTCATAAGAATAGTCGAAAAAGTCATAAAATCCAATAAACACATTGAATCGAAACAACCAATAGGAAAAGTCATGAAACCACAACAGCCCATAGGAACAGTTAATCAAGGAGTCATAACAAACAGTATGAACAGCACGGTCATAACAACCAGCACGAACAGTCATGAAGCCATAACAGCTAATATGAACATGCTGTCTGGTCATAACAACCAATAAGAACATGTCATGTGCTCATAACAACCAATAAGAACAAGTCAATAGTCATAACAACCAATAAGAACAGGTCACGTGGTCATAACAACCAATAAGAACATGTCATGTGGTCATAACAACCAATAAGAACATGTCATGTGCTCATAACAACCCATAAGAACAAGTCAAATAGTCATAACAACCAATAAGAACATGTCACATGGTCATAACAACCAATAAGAACATGTCACATGGCCATAACAACCAATAAGAACAGGTCACATGGTCATAACAACCAATAAGAACAGGTCACGTGGTCATAACAACCAATAAGAACATGTCACATGGTCATAACAACCAATAAGAACATGTCACATGGTCATAACAACCAATAAGAACATGTCACATGGTCATAACAACCAATAAGAACATGTCACATGGTCATAACAACCAATAAGAACAGGTCATAACAACCAATAAGAACAAGTCACATAGTCATAACAACCAATAAGAACATGTCACATGATTATAACAACCAATAAGAACTTGCCACATGGTCATAACAACCAATAAGAACAGGTCATAACAACCAATAAGAACATGTCACATGGTCGTAACAACCAATAAGAACATGTCACATGATTATAACAACCAATAAGAACATGTCACATGGTCATAACAACCAATAAGAACAGGTCACGTGGTCATAACAACCAATAAGAACATGTCACATGGTCATAACAACCAATAAGAACATGTCACATGGTCATAACAACCAATAAGAACATGTCACATGATTATAACAACCAATAAGAACTTGCCACATGGTCGTAACAACCAATAAGAACATGTCACATGGTCATAACAACCAATAAGAACATGTCACACGGTCATAACAACCAATAAGAACATGTCACATGATTATAACAACCAATAAGAACTTGCCACATGGTCGTAACAACCAATAAGAACATGTCACATGGTCGTAACAACCAATAAGAACATGTCACACGGTCATAACAACCAATAAGAACATGTCACATGATTATAACAACCAATAAGAACTTGCCACATGGTCGTAACAACCAATAAGAACATGTCACATGGTCATAATAACCAATAAGAACATGTCACGTGGTCATACAACCAATAAGAACATGTCATAACAACCAATAAGAACATGTCACGTGGTCATACAACCAATAAGAACATGTCACGTGGTCATACAACCAATAAGAACATGTCACATGGTCATAACAACCAATAAGAACATGTCACATGGTCATAACAACCAATAAGAACATGTCACATGATTATAACAACCAATAAGAACTTGCCACATGGTCGTAACAACCAATAAGAACATGTCACGTGGTCATACAACCAATAAGAACATGTCACATGGTCATAACAACCAATAAGAACATGTCACGTGGTCATACAACCAATAAGAACATGTCACGTGGTCATACAACCAATAAGAACATGTCACATGATTATAACAACCAATAAGAACTTGCCACATGGTCGTAACAACCAATAAGAACATGTCACATGGTCGTAACAACCAATAAGAACATGTCACGTGGTCATACAACCAATAAGAACATGTCACATGATTATAACAACCAATAAGAACTTGCCACATGGTCGTAACAACCAATAAGAACATGTCACATGGTCATAACAACCAATAAGAACAGGTCAAGTGGTCATAACAACCAATAAGAACATGTCACATGGTCATAACAACCAATAAGAACAGGTCATAACAACCAATAAGAACATGTCACATGATCATAACAACCAATAAGAACATGTCACATGATTATAACAACCAATAAGAACTTGCCACATGGTCGTAACAACCAATAAGAACATGTCACATGGTCATAACAACCAATAAGAACATGTCACATGATCGTAACAATGAATAAGAACATGTCACACGGTCATAACAATCAAAAGGAACAATCACAAGAGTTGTAATAGTCAATAACAATAGCTGTGAAGTCATAACGACCAACAAGAGCAGTCACACGATCAAAACAACAGTTAACAAGAAACACCACAAGGGTGCGGATGGGACCCGGAGCACCAATGCCTCGCCACTCTCGGGACACTCACCTCCCAAGCTCCCGACACGAATTGACAGTCATTTTTTCAAACAAAGGGGGGCTGTCCATGCACCGCATGACCCATTCGGACACAGTCATCAGTCACCTTGTTTACAAACTGAATGGTACGGTGGGGAGATGACAAACCCCGGGACATAGCCACACAATGCGCACCAACTAGGTTCAGCCCAGCCTCTGGACTAAGAGAGAATGGAAAACCCCTCTCTCACCCCACTCTGGTCTTCATGTCTTTTTCTGGCAACCCGCCCAGCCACCAGCTCGCGTAGCTATCAGCACCTTTTCCCTCACTATAGTCTCGACACTTAGCAGTTGGAAGCTCCCAACGTTGTCTTAATTCAACCACAGGGGTTGTTTGAACGGCCGCAAATGTGGCCAGGCATGATGCTCCAGACACAGCCTATTTTGCTATTCACAAGGTCTGACATGGTCTGACATATTTTTACAATACCAGTATAACATATAGACTAGGTAAAAAGATAGGCTACATAGAGCCTCAGGACCTGGCCAGCCCATGGGTTTATGTGCAGGCTTAAGGCATGTGCCATGGTCACCATACACATGGCACCTGTGACGTTAGTGCATATGGAATTCATTCTAAGCACAGTGATGTCATCTTGAGAAACTGAAATTGAAACTGAAACTGACAAGCCCCAAATGGGATCCCAAGTTTGCCGTCTTTCCAAGCAGCCAGCAGGTCTTTCCCTGCGGTCATCAGGCCTGATTCCCTGTTGTCAGCAGCCAAGCAGTCAACAAGAATAGTAATGAAGTAAATAGTAAAGAATCAAGATGGTTCCAAAGGGGAGTAAAGGAGGCAGTTTACATCGCCGCAAGGAACCCCACCCTCAACCGTGACCGGGGCCGACACAACCTGCCATCGGTGTACTCCTCACTTATTCAGTCGCACTGTCGTGAGTTTGCTCACGGTAGTGCGCACTGAAGCCAGTTCTCAACCCAGCAGTTGCGCTGAAGAAATCGGCTGGATCGCTGATGAAAGCTACGCAGTAAGTACCTTTTTTGTCACTAGAGACACGTTCAGCCAGGTAGCCATTAAGTAATGAAGTCATAACAACCAACAAGAGCAGTCACAGGGTCAAAACAGCAGTCATAACGACACAACAACACCTATGAAGACATAAGAACAGTCCATGAAGTCATAATCAGAGAAGTTATAAATACCATCATTAATATCATTACTAGTCTTTCAAACCCAGATGACTGTGCAAAGTCATATTATGGTTAGAACCATCTCACACAAATCACAAACATCTCAACGCACTGATGATCCTGGAAAAAAATACGAAACCCGCAAAAGAAATTTATGTACACATATCACTGCATTTGCACAAACAATCTAAAGACATGTCCCTGGTTTTGGTCATTCCACCCAATTTCATCACAGGGGAATTGAAAAAAAACAAACCCAAATAGAAAAGCATAAATATAACTAAACACGCAAAAGTGTATGTCAAAACTGGCCTTTAGAACCTAGAAATTGTCAAACAGTCAGTAATAACAGTCACAGTCATAACATCACTACAAACAGTCATGAAGTCATAACAAAGCCAATACGAACACTAACAGTCATAACAGCCAATAACAGCAGTCACGAAATCATGATGGCCCATAAGAACAGTCATAACAGTCAATATGAACAATTGTGAAGTCATAACAGCTAATAAGAACAGTCAAGTAATCATGAAAACCAATATGAACAATCAGTCATAACAGCCAATATGAACAGTCACAGTCATAACGGCCAATGTGAACAGTCACACAGTCATAACAGCCAATATGAACAGTCACAGTCATAACAGCCAATATCAACAGTCACAATCATAACAGTCAATGTGAACAGTCACAGTCATAACAGCCAATATCAACAGTCACAGTCATAACAGCCAATATGAACAGTCACAGTCATAACAGTCAATGTGAACAGTCACAGTCATAACAGCCAATATCAACTAGTCACAGTCATAACAGCCAATATGAACAGTCACAGTCATAACAGCCAATATGAACAGTCACAGTCATAACAGCCAATATAACAGTCAATGTCATAACAGCCAATATAACAGTCACAGTCATAACAGCCAATATGAACAATGTCATAACAGCCAATATCAACAGTCACAATCATAACAGCCATACAGTCACAATCAAACAGCCAATATCAACAGTCACAGTCATAACAGCCAATATCAACAGTCACAGTCATAACAGCCAATATCAACAGTCACAGTCATAACAGCCAATATCAACAGTCACAGTCATAACAGCCAATATCAACAGTCACAGTCATAACAGCCAATATCAACAGTCACAGTCATAACAGCCAATATCAACAGTCACAGTCATAACAGCCAATATGAACAGTCACAGACATAACAGCCAATATAAACAGTCACAGTCATAACAGCCAATATGAACAGTCAGTCGTAACAGCCAATATCAACAGTCACAGTCAAAACAGCCAATATGAACAGTCACAGTCATAACAGCCAATATGAACAGTCACAGTCATAACAGCCAATATGAACAGTCACAGTCATGAAGTCATAACAACCAAGAAGAATACTCCTGAAGTCATAACAACAAATATGAGCAGTCAAGCAGTTACAAGACAAACAGTTAGAGTTTCAAGTACAGATTACAAAGACATCACTTCTTTGGTTTGAATTAAGATGACGGAATACAAACTAGGAAAAACTAACAATACATCAGTCGTTATCCATAAAAATGGAATTTTTTTTATTTGGCATATGTGGAACAGGTCATTTAAATCTCTTGTCAGATTTATTTTGATGAAGACAACAGTTTACCATAATTTTGGAAGTAGAAGATGACATTTCGTATTTGATTTTGTGTCTGCAGTTGATTTTTTCCCTTGGTCATAATGGATTTACCACATGAAATTAGAGTGCTCTCCCTCACATAGCAGGTTGCCTTTGTGCAATATCACACTTTTTTCTTCTTTTCTTTTTTTTCTTCTGACCACATGCACACCGAGTTATCTCTCTTTCCCTGCTTTTAACCAAATATACACTGCAAATTACCCATCCCTCTTTTCATGTTTCTGACCACAAATGCACTGAAAGTTCAGCTCTCTTTCCATGTGTCTGACCACAAACACATTACAAGTTATCCATCTCCCTTTTCATATCTCTGACTACAAACACATTGTGAGTTTCCCATTTCTCTTTCCATGTCTCTGACTACGTACATATTGCAAACTACCTATCTCTCTTTTCATGTCTCTGACCACAAACACAGCAAGTTACCCATCTCTTTTTTTTTTTTATCTCAGACCACACATACAGTGTGAGTTACCAATCTCTCTTTCCATGTCTCTGACTCCATGTATGTTGCTAGTTGCCCATCTCTCTTTTCATATCTCTGACCACAAACATAATGTGAGTTACCCATGTCTCTTTCCATGTCTTTGACTGCATATATGTTGCTAGTTACCCATCTCTATTTCCATGCATATCACTCATCTCTGTCTGTGACCACACACACTCTGTGAATTACCCGTCTTTCTTTCCACGTCTCTGATCACATACACACTGCAAGTTACCAATCTTTCTTTCAACGTCTCTGACCACATATACACAAGGAGTTATCAACCCCTCTGTCCATGTTTCTAACCACAGATTACAAGTTACCCATTCTTTATGTCTCTGATCACATACACACTGTGTGTTACCAGTCTCTTTCCATGTATCTAATCATACACTGCATGTTACCTATCTCTGTATGTCTCTGACCACAAAATTTTCTCCATATTCCAGGCTTTATCAACATCTCTATCTATGTCTCTAACCACACACTGCAAGTTACCCCATTCTTTATGTCTCTGATCACATACACACTGTGCGTTACCAATCTCTTTCCATGTCTCTAATCATACACTGCAAGTTACCTATCTCTGTATGTCTCTGACCACAAAATTCGCCCCACACTCCATGCTCACACGGCACTGCCCATTCTGACCAGCTGAAACTTGTGGGTGGGGTCAGGTATGAAATAGTGATCCCACACCTCCTGGTAGGCAGACAGACGTCCCCATGGCTTGAAGCGCCCGTTCCAGTGAAGCAGCTTGGCGTTCTGGATGTACTCCTTACTGTAGCTGGATTTCGTTGTCAATCCTAAAACCATACAATTTTTTTTATATAATCAATTGTAATAAAAGTAACCTCCAAAATAAAATACTCAAAATATAGGCACCACACTCATTCTGTACTATGTTTTGTAAGTGTGTATGTGTGTGGGTTTTTGTTGTTGTTTTTTAAGCATTTCCATTATTTGGGGCAATCCTAAAACCTTTTTTTTTTTATATAATCAACTGTAATAAAAGTAACCTCTAAAAGAAACTCATTCTGTACTTTTTAAAAAAAAAAAAATTTTTGGAAGCATTTCCATTATTTTGAGCAATCCTAAAACCATAAAAAAATGTATGTATAATTACCTGTAATAAAAGTAACCAAAAGAATATACTCAAATATAGGAACAACACCCATTCTGTACTTTTTTTTTATCATTTTTTTTAATTTTTGGAAGCATTTCCATTATTTTTTGGCAATTCTAAAACCATATTTTTTTTATATATATATAATTAACTATAATAAAAGTAACTCCAAAAGAAAATACTCAAAATATGAGCACCACACTCATTCTGTACTTTTGGGGTTTTTCCTTTTTGATTTTTTTGAAGCATTTCCATTATTTGGGGCAACCCTAAAACCATAAACTTTTTATATAAGCAACTGTAATAAAAGTAACCTCCAAAAGAAAATACTCAAATATAGGCATCACACTCATTCTGTGCTTTGGTGCGGTTTTTTTTTTTTGTCTTTTTTTTTTTTGTTTTTTTTTTTTTTTTTTGAAGCATTTCCATTTTTTTGGGCAATCCTAAAACCATTAATCATTTTTATGTATAATCAACTGTAATAAAAGTAACCTCCAAAAGAAAATACTCAAATATAAGCACCACAATCATTTGTACTTTGTTTTTTTTTACTTTTTGGAAGCATTTCCATTATTTTTTGGGCACTCCTAAAACCATTTTTTTTATATAATTAACTATAATAAAAGTAACTCCAAAAGAAAATACTCAAAATATGAGCACCACAATCATTCTGTACTTTCGGGGTTTTTCTTTTTTGTCTTTTGGAAGTATTTCATTATTTTGGGGCAACCCTAACACCATAAACTTCTTATATAATCAACTGTAATAAAAGTAACCTCCAAAAGAAAATACTCAAATATAGGCATCACACTCATTCTGTGCTTGGTGCGTTTTTTGTTGTTTTTTTTGGAAGCATTTCCATTATTTTTTGGGCAATCTTAAAACCATTATCTTTTTTTATGTATAATAACTGTAATAAAAGTAACCTCAAAAGAAAATACTCAAATATAAGCACCACAATCATTCTGTACTTTGTTTTTTTTTACTTTTTGGAAGCATTTCCATTATTTTTTGGCAATCCTAAAACCATTTATTTTTTATATATATAATTAACTATAATAAAAGTAACCTACAAAAGAAAATACTCAAATATAGGCACCACACTTATTCTGTAGTTTTTTCATTTGTTTTTTTAGAAGCATTTCCATTATTTTTGGACAATCCTAAAACCATAGATCTTTTTATATAATAATTAACTATAATAAAAGTAACCTCCAAAAGAAAATACTCAAAATACAGGCACCACACTCATTCTGTAGTATGGTTTTTGTTTTGTTTTGTTTTGGAAGCATTTCCATTATTTTGGGGCACTCCTAAACCATAAATTTTTTATATATATTATACCGTAATTAAGTAACCTCCGAAGAAAGTACTCAAAATAAGGCACCAACACTCATTCTATACTAATGATCTGTTTTATTTTTTGGAAGCATTTCTATTATTCTTGGACAGTGTAAGCACACTATTTGGCCCATGTTGTTCAGGTGGTATTATGCTGCATAGTCTACATACTCCCTTCTTCGGTGGGTGTGCAGGTTCATAAGCCCACAGACACTGACATGACTAATCGGAATCTTAACATGCGTACTTGATGCTCTGCATGCATTATACACACTAAAGGAGTAGGAAGAAGGGGGGAGGGTGGTCAAAAATGTCTGCACATATGTGGACCAGGGTGATCAGAAAAATCTCCACCCTTCACACATCAGGGGGGAGGCACCCAGGCAGGATCGAACCCCTAACCTTCCAAATGGAAGTCTGACATCTTACCTACTTGACCACCAAGCCTGTCAGTACAAATGTTATTGTTAACCCTTTGACTCCCAAACCCCATCCACCAACTTCAAAAACTTAACTCTTTGAACCCCTCATCCCATCCACCAGCTGGTGGATAGGATGAGGGAATCAAAAGTTTAAGTTTTTGCTATGCTAGCATGGTTGATAAAGCAGGATGCTGGTGGACAGGGTGAGGGAGTGAAAGGGTCAATGATCCACAAGTGAGTTATCAGGGGCCTGCTTGATGCAAAGGTAGAGCACTTTCCCCACAGCAAAAACCATGGCAACCCTTTCACATTGTACATAAACATATGTCCATAATGGTGACTCCTTTTAATAAACACAAGGATAGTACAGTGTAAATGTCCTATCTGTCCATGACGGTGACTCTTTTTAATAAACGAAGGGACAGCACAGTGTAAATGTCCTATCTGTCCATGCCGGTGACTCTTTTTAATAAACACAGGGACAGCACAGTGTAAATGTCCTATCTGTCCATGACGGTGACTCTTTTTAATAAACACAGGGACTGCACGGTGTAAATGTCCTATCTGTCCATGACGGTGATTGTTTTAAATAAACACAGGGACAGCACAGTGTAAATGTCCCATCTGTCCATGCCGGTGACTCTTTTTAATAAACACAGGGACAGCACAGTGTAAATGTCCTATCTGTCCATGCCGGTGACTCTTTTTAATAAACATAGGGACAGCACGGTGTAAATGTCCTATCTGTCCATGACGGTGACTCTTTTTAATAAACACAGGGACAGCACAGTGTAAATGTCCTATCTGTCCATGACGGTGACTCTTTTTAATAAACACAGGGACAGCACAGTGTAAATGTCCTATCTGTCCATGACGGTGACTCTTTTTAATAAACACAGGGACAGCACAGTGTAAATGTCCTATCTGTCCATGACGGTGACTCTTTTTAATAAACACAGGGACAGCACGGTGTAAATGTCCTATCTGTCCATGACGGTGATTGTTTTAAATAAACACAGGGACAGCACGGTGTAAATGTCCTATCTGTCCATGCCGGTGACTCTTTTTAATAAACACAGGGACAGCACAGTGTAAATGTCCTATCTGTCCATGACGGTGATTGTTTTAAATAAACACAGGGACAGCACGGTGTAAATGTCCCATCTGTCCATGATGGTGATTGTTTTAAATACACACAGGGACAGCACAGTGTAAATGTCCTATCTGTCCATGATGGTGATTGTTTTAAATACACACAGGGACAGCACAGTGTAAATGTCCTATCTGTCCATGATGGTGATTGTTTTAAATACACACAGGGACAGTACAGTGTAAATGTCCTATCTGTCCATGATGGTGATTGTTTTAAATACACACAGGGACAGTACAGTGTAAATGTCCTATCTGTCCATGATGGTGATTGTTTTAAATACACACAGGGACAGTACAGTGTAAATGTCCCATCTGTCCATGATGGTGATTGTTTTAAATACACACAGGGACAGTACAGTGTAAATGTCCTATTTGTCCATGATGGTGATTGTTTTAAATAAACACAAGGACAGCACAGTGTAAATGTCCTATCTGTCCATGATGGTGATTGTTTTAAATAAACACAAGGACAGCACAGTGTAAATGTCCTATCTGTCCATGATGGTGATTGTTTTAAATAAACACAAGGACATTACAGTGTAAATGTCCTATCTGTCCATAATGGTGACTCCTTTTAATAAACACAAGGAGAGCACAGTGTAAATGTCCTATCTGTCCATGACGGTGACTGGTTTAAATAAACACAAGGATAGCACAGTGTAAATGTCCTATCTGTCCATGATGGTGATTGGTTTAAATAAACACAAGGATAGCACAGTGTAAGTGTCCTATCTATACATACTGGCGACTCTTGTAAATAAACACAAGGGTAACACAGCGTAAATGTCCTATCTGTCCTTGCTGATGACTTTTTTCTTAATAAACACAGGGAGAGCACAGTGTAAATGTCTGTCCATGCATGTGCACACATGCATGTGTGTGTGTGCGTGTGTTTGTGTTTTATCATTTCATTTTACCTTACAGTAGAATTGCCGATATTCCAACAAAATTTTTTTCTCAGCAGGCAATAAACTGAGACTAAAGTCAAGTGAACAGACACAGACTGCACAGGGCAGAGCACAAACCTCCACAGTACATACCCAGAAAGTGAACATGCCAACCTCCACAGTACAAACCCAGAAAGTGGACATGCCAACCTCCACAGTACAAACCCAGAAAGTGGACATGCCAGCCTCCACAGTACAAACCCAGAAAGTGGACATGCCAACCTCCACAGTACAAACCCAGAAAGTGAACATGCCAACTCACAGTACAAACCCAGAAAGTGAACATGCCAACCTCCACAGTACAAACCCAGAAAGTGAACATGCCAACCTCCACAGTACAAACCCAGAAAGTGAACATGCCAACCTCCACAGTACATACCCAGAAAGTGGACATGCCAGAGTTCGTCCAGAGGAGTGTACTTCTTGTAGAAGACCAGCATCATGGGAGGTTGAGATCCCCCACCTCCGTTCTCATTCCCATACAGCTCCTCTCTGCAACACATCAACATGTGCAGGCATGGTCTACAGGAAAACAAAGGCCTGTTGTTTCTATACAATGAAGTGGATACACACTTTTTTGTTACTATTTAGGTCCCTGCCCCCCTTTTTTTTAATCATCATACTTTAACTTAGGGAGACTTCCTCTATGCTCAT
>JAPXFY010000015.1:72619184-72636684 GCA_030674185.1 Monoplex corrugatus
TCTTTTCAAAAATCAAATATTTCATGATTTCAATAATAAGACTGTGCACAATTCAGACACAATGCACTGCATATGTTCCTCAACCCTTTCACTCCTGCAGCCTGTCCATAAGCTGCGCACACACACACACACACACACACACGTTCATGCAACTAACACAAACACACACACACACACATGTACACACACATGCATGAGAGCACACACACACACACATTTCCCCACCCACCCACTCCCACACACACAAACAAAAAATTTATACTAAAAAAGAAAAAATAACAACAATCAACCCAACAGGTTCCTTTCTCTTTCTCAATAACCCAACAGGGCCAACAGGACTCACGAATAGCTCAAACAATTCTAAACATACATTCAAATTAACTGACAATATCTAACTTAACTTTGGTACACAAGACTCAGCATGTTGGTGAGTGAAAATGCTCTATAATGAATTATCTGTATGGATTCAAAGCCCAACTCTAATTTTGTAACTAAACATAAGAAAATTCTAAACCAACAGCAGATAAAATGCTAGAAAAAAAAGGGGGGGGGGGGGGGCTGGAGGTGGGGGGGGGGGGGAGAGGGGAATGACAGAGATGTCTGTCAACCAGGAAACAGAGGCATGGGTTTGAATGAATAAAAGGAAGTGACAACAGAGGGGCATCCAGAAGTCATGACCTGAATGCAGCTTGGTTCCCTTAAAGCGTAAGGAGTTTAGGGCCGAAACACTTGTTTGAGGAGGCCTTCTCTTCTGAAGACCTTTTACTGTCCAGCTCTCCCCTCAGAGGCAGTGAAGTTGGGAGACAACAACCTGGAGGAGGTCGAGACCTTCACTTACCTTGGGAGTGTAGTTAATCAGCAGGGAGGAACAGATGCAGACGTGAAGACCCGCATCGGAAAGGCAAGAGCATCCTTCTTGGCCCTCAAGAACATCTGGCGATCCCACATGATCACACCCCGCACTAAAATCCGCCTGTTCAACTCAAACATCAAATCAGTTCTTTTGTATGGAGCAGAAACGTGGAGAACAACTAAGACCACTACTAGAAGAGTCCAGACATTCATAAACTCGTGCCTACGCAAGATACTGAAGATCCACTGGCCAGTTACCATCAGTAACACAGACCTCTGGCAGAGAACTAACCAAGTGCCAGTGGAAGAAGAAATCAGAAGAAGGAGATGGCGATGGATAGGGCACACCCTGAGGAAACCATCAACCAACATCACCCGCCAGGCCCTGACCTGGAACCCTCAAGGGAAGAGAAAGAGAGGCCGACCAAAAAACACCTGGAGAAGAGAACTGAAGGCGGACGCCAAGCAGACCGGCTACTCCTGGCGAGAACTTGAGCAAATAGCCCAGGATCGTGGACGATGGCGGGCGGTTGTGGATGGCCTATGCCCCTCCTGGGGCTCAAGGCCTAAAAAAAAAAAAAAAAAAAAAAAAAATCTCCCCTCAGCTTTCTTGCTACTAAACAAATACAACAGGACTAACCATGCACTTGTGTATCCAAACAGTTCATCAGCCAGAACTTAATGTATCAGTAATGTATCAGTATGCTGTTGTTTCACCCTTGCACCTTCACACACTGAAGTGGCTGAAGACAGAGAGGGTGGAAGAGGTGCTTGAGGCAACAAGGGATAGAAACAGATGGAAGGCCATGATAGCCAATGCCATGTGGCAAGGCACTTGATGATGAAGACATTCATATACCTCATATTACCTCTCCCCCGTGGGGATGGGGGGGGGGGGGGGGCTTTTTCCATATAAACAGTATCTCCACCTTCTATAAATTCTGTGTTAGAAATTGCCTCTTTTCCGTCACTCTCTTTGTTTCTGCCTTGTTCCTTTGCTTTCTGTCATTTCTTATCATTTTCTGCTTTGCTGGTCCATTCACCTGTATGTATTCGATAAAGTCTTATGTACTTCTCTTAGGATTGATAATTGGGAAGATGGGTACATGTATTAAGTGCCTTTTTGGCCCTAGGGAAGTGTGATATGCAGAAGCAATTTCAGGTAATTTAGGCCAATAATTTATATATGTTTTAGAGATCTTAATCATATTTAAATCTGTATTCAGGTAGGTTTTTTCAATCCCCTGTGTGTTACATTGGACAGAGTGGTCAATGCCAGGGGCATCTCCTTAGATTATCTGCACGAATGCATTAATATCTGTACTTAATTTTCTTTTCCTTTTTTTTCCCTGCTGAAGTATTCTGTATGTTTTTAAATGGCTATAGCCCTGATGTGGCTCTATGCAGTCGGCTCCGCATTAAACAGCAATAAACAATATTAACATCACATCACCTGTCAACAGAAAGGAAACATCAGACATGAATCAACCCATTTAACCTGGTAATTTCTATCACTGGCTGGCTTTTCCTCTCTTCACACATAGGGTCAGATTCTTGATCAGCTAACGAAAAAGGAGTTTTCCAAATAGCAGGAGTATTATGGAATGCGACAAATGTCTTCTGTACAATGTGGAAAACATCAAGTGCAAGTGATCTGTGCAGTGTACGGAGAACATTACATGCTCTCTGAAAGACTTGTGTGTGAAACACTGTGTGTGCCTGTGACCAGTGACTATAGAAGTTAACCCTTTGACTCCTGCACCCTACCCACGAACTGCAAAAACGTAACCCTTTGACTCCCTCACTCTATATGGATAGGATAAGGGAGTCAAAAGGTTAAGTTTTTGCTTAGCTAACATGGTTGACAATGCAGGATGCTGGTGGACAGGGCGCTGGAGTCAAAGGGTTAAACCGTGGCTGTATAGCAAGCAAAAGAAAAATTTTCTTCTGTAAATAAGTAAATGGCATTATGACTGTACTTGTGTGAAAATGTCAACAGTAAAAAAGCATAATGGCTACCTGGCTGAACCTGTCTCTCAGTGACAAAAAAGCTACTTACTGCGTAGCTTTCATCGGCGATCCGGCTGACTTCTTCAGTGCAACTGCTGGGTTGAGAACTGGCTTCAGTGCGCACCGCCGTGAGCGAACTCACGACAGTGCAACTGAATAAGTGAGGAGTACACCGATGGCAGGTTGTGTCGGCCCCGGTCACAGTTGAGGGTGGGGTTCCTTGCGGCAATGTAAACTGCCTCCTTTACTCCCCTCTGGAACCATCTTGCTTCTTTGTCGAGAACTTGCACACTGTCCTTTTCAAAGTGGTGTTGGGTGTGGGTCAGATATTCTCCCACTGGAGAGGACTCACGTTTGTGTTCTTTTAATCTTTTGTGCAAGTTGCGCTCAGTTTCGCCAATATAACTATGGTCACAGTCCTGGCAGTCTATCTTGTATATCACCCCTGATGTGTCCAATTTGTCTGTTTTGTCTTTGGGGTGGACTAACTGGCTTCTGATGGTGTTGGGTGGGCAAAAAAGCAAATATCTAGGGGACATTTCACATCCGACAATGCAAATGCAAAAGGGTAAAGCTTGCAACCATCATCTCATTGTTCATCATCATCAATCATCCCAGTCCCTCCTACATCCCTGGAATGGTGTCTCCATCAGCCGTATCACCTGAGGTGGGTGTTGAAGTAAAACCTTCAATCAAGCGGAAGGGTCACGCTTAACAGACTCTACCCTAATCCTTTTTGTAACCTTAATCCCTGATGTACTGTGTTAATTACATGTCAGTAAAGCAATCATTCATTACAGTAACTTACCAAAATAACCAATTTAATCCTAAACCCTACTGATTTCAACCCTTCTTTAAAACTAAAATATCATGAACCAAGTTTGGTTCCTGAAAACAAAAAAGGCTGAAACATCGGCACCACCAACTGGATAACTCATAATCTGAAAATTCCAGTGGACTACACAAACAGCCAGAAATTTTAATTTTCCAGCAAGGACTCGGACCTCATGACAACCATCTTTCAAGAAAAAACAGAGGCAAAAAAGAAGAAAGACAGACCGCCAATCTCATACATCGAGAACATAGCCAACATCAGTGGCCTAAATATTCAAGAAATTGTCCACAATAGTCAAGACAGAGCAGCCTGGTGGGAGATGGTGTTATCAATATGTGCAGCGGCCAACACCAAACCCGGTGACACCGACAGGTGAGACTAACTGGAGAATGAATCAACCTGACAGACAAACCGACTGGAGACATATGAGCATTTCACTAACCATTCAATGAGGCCTCTGTCCTCTTTTTAAAAACAATATCCATTTTCAGAATACAAACACACAGCTTGGATACAGTTACCTTGTACAATGCAGTCATCATCTATGTACACCACTCGCCCGTCAATGCCAGGGAACAGGTCAGGTAGATAAAATCGGGCATAATTCAACTGAAAAGATATAAATTAAAAAAAGCATGTCTTTGAAGAACGTAAAACTGGGCATAATTCAACTGAACACAGACATAAAAACAAAAACCATGAATTTCAAGCAGGTAAAATCGCATCCAATTCAACTGAACACAGAAAACAGAAAACACACACACACACACACACAAAAAAAAAGACTTCTTCCAAGTAGGTAAATAGGCACAATTCAACTGAACAGACACCACATACACAAAAATACGCCTTTCACTGAGCTGGAAATATGAGCAAGTACGTGATCCCAATTTGAAACATGAGCAAGTACGTGATCCCAATTTGAAACATGAGCAAGTACGTGATCCCAATTTGAAACATGAGCAAGTATGTGATCCCAATTCTCAGCCTGCACATTTATGGGTTATTGTTGTTATTGTTGTTTAAAGCCCAGCCGACTGCATAGAGCCATATCAGGGCTATAATCGCTTCAAAGCGTACAAAACTTCAACTGGGGAAAAAAAAAAAGAAAAAATCAAATACACATATCAATGCATTCGCACACATAATCTAAGGAGATGCCCCCCTTGACCACTCCATTTGATTTATCGCACAGGGGATTTAAAAAACATATCTAAATACAAATTTAAGCATACCTAAGGACATTTATGGGTGGAGGGAGGGGTAGGGGGAGAGTAATAATAATAATAATTACAATATTTATATAGCGCAAAATCTTGATAAAATCAAATCTAAGCATGAGTACTGAGACTGTGGCAGAAATCCACAGATCTGAGAAGAATCCCCCACCCCCAACCCCAAAAGAAAAAGACCTTTTACCGAAAAGACTTAATTATCTGGTCTGTTACAACATGAGCAAAACAGGAAAACCTTTAAGGCAGATATTAATGAAAACAAATATGGGAGGACAGGAAGAATGAAAAGTCCTAGGTGATGCACCTGGAATGCTCTGTCAGTTGTGACGTCTTCCACATGAAAGGTTTTGATTGCTCCCCAGAAAGTTGACGATTGTTTAATCTCTCCCATTGACCTATGACGTTTTGCCCACACTGTGTAGTCGATATGTTGCTGCACAGCTTGTAAAGCGTATAATCTGCCTTCAGCGGGCAAGCACACCAGGTGTTTTCATGTTTCCATAATCCACTGACATGAAGAATTGATCAACCAGCTGGAGAGACTCAATGCTGGTGGAAAGATCTACGAATAATCAGAAATATGTACTGGAAACAAACAGCTGCAATGAGAATAGAAAATGATATAAGCTCTTTCCAAAACATCAAAAGAGAAGTCAGACAGGGTTGTGTTTTGTCACCAGATCTGTTTTCACTTTACAGCGAAAACATCATGAGAAACCTAGAAGAAAACCCGGGATTAAAGGTTGGAGGAAAAATGATAAACAACATTCGATATGCAGATGACACCATGCTAATCGCAGAAAATGAAAGGGACCTACAAAACCTTGTGAATATACTAGAAATAGAAAGCAAAGGTAAGGGGTTGGAACTGAACAGCAGGAAGACTGAAGTCATGGTGATCAGTAAAAAACATGAAATCCCCTCATGCAAAATAACAGCAAATGGCACGACCTTGAGACAGGTTGATAAGTTTAAATACCTGGGAACGATCATTTCATCAGACGGCAGATGCACATCAGAAATAGACAGCAGAATCGGCCAAGCCAAAACAGCATTCAAGAAGATGACAAGCATTCTTACCAACAAATGCCTATCAACTAACATCAGGAAGAGAGTTCTTGAATGTTATATAGAACCAATACTGTTGTACAGTTGTGAGGCGTGGACAGTCAACAAGCAAAGCCAGAACAAGATTGAGGCAGCCGAGATGTGGTTTCTAAGAAGAATATTGAGAGTTCCATGTACAGCAAAGAAAACAAACGAGACAGTCTTAAAGGAGGCAGACACAGGTAGATCATTCATAAGGAAGATTAGGAAAAGACAGGCAACATTTATAGGCCATTGTATGAGGAAAGGGGATTTGGAGCACCTGGTCACAACGGGAAAGCTGGAGGGAAAGAGAGCACCAGGTAGACCCAGGGAGAAAATACTGATGGACTTTAAGAGTGGCTGAAGACAAGGAGGGCAGAAGAGATGCTTGAGGCAACGGGAGACAGAGACACATGGAAGTCCATGAATGCCAATGCCATGCGGCAGGGCACCTGATGATGATGATGATGATAATCCACTGGACACTGACATGACTTACAGGACCTATTGTTATTGTTATAGTTATTTTTGTTTAAAGCCCATCTGACAGTGTAAAATTAAGTATACATATTAATGCATTTGCACATACAATCTAAGGAGATGCCCCTGGCACTGACCACTCCGACTAATTCATCGCACACGGGATTTAAAAAACATACTTGAATGCAAATTGAAACATAACTAAGGACACTAAAACATATATAACAGGCCTACATTATCTCATACTGCTTCCACGTATCTCATTTCCCTAGAGCCAAAAATGCACTTAATACATGTACCCAATTATCAATCCTAAGAGAAAAGTATGTAAAACCTTATCGAACACATACAAGTGAATGGACCAGTACGGCAGAAAATGGAGGAAGAAATGACAGAAAGGAACAAGGTAGAAACAAAGACAGTGACAGAAAAGAGGAAATTTCTATCACAGAATTTCATTAAGGTGGGGATACTATTTAATACTGAAAGAGCCCCCGGCATCCCCACAGGGGGACTTACAGGACCTTAAATGTGTACACTTGATGTTCCACATCTACCAAAAAGGTTTAGGCACCCTCCACCAGATAGGAGGAACTCAGGTAGAAGCGAACCCCAGAATTTCCAAGTGGAAGTTTTAACATTTTACTCTCTTAACAACGGCATCCCTCGACAGAGTTCTATGAAACAATTAAGTCTTTACTCACTGGATTGGCCAGCTCTGCTCTTCCACCTCTGACTCTGATCTTGCCCACCACCCACTCCAACGGAAACACCCGGATCTCAAAACTGATTTTATGCAGCTTAGTCTGCTTCAGCCAAGTTCTGAAAACAAAACAAAACAAAGCAATAACAACAACAATCTCTTATTACTCAGCTTCAGCATAATTCTGAAAACAAAACAAAACAATATCAACATGATCTTTTGAATAAAAAAAAGGTGATTAACAATAACAATCTTCATTTGTTTCTTTTTTTTTTTTTTTGGTCTCCATACTTGTTTACTAGAATTCTAATTTTTCCATTAAAATGCAGTAATTTTGTTTAATTTCTTGCATTTGGATTTCCTTTTGTTCTTTTGTTTTCTGTTTGTTCATCTTTTTTGTTTTGCTTTGCTTTGCTTTGCTTTGCTTTGCTTTGCTTTGCTTTGCTTTGCAGGAGTCAAATGGTTAAAAAGAAAGCAGACAGTGAGAAACTTCATTCTAGTCGGTAATCCTTAAATTAAACTGTCAAGCGAAACTGTACAAATAAGGTCAAAATCGTCCCAAAACTATGAATTCATAGGGGAGTGAGGTGGTAGATACCTCAACAATTCTCCTACCAGCATGGTTAGGGTGGTTACCATTTCTTCTCCCTTGTTACTTTATCTTCCTAACTCTGAAAAAGGACAGGTAGCCATTCACAGGTAAACTGGAGGTTACAAGAGCACAGTTTTTCTTGAAAAGGATTCAATCTTCACAATCAGATAGGAAGAACAAAGAAAAAAAAAACAGAAACAAAAAAAATTGAAAGAAACAAGGAAAGAAAGAAAGAAAAAAACAACACACACACACACTCATGAAAATAAAAACAACAAAAACTCAGTATTTGTACAAAGGGAAAAAAATCTGCATATATGCATTTTTGTTTATGTTCATTACATCATTAGAAATTTATCAGTTATAATGATAGAAACACAGAATGTTTGCACATCTCAGTTTCAGTAGGTCTGCATTTTGATGACACTTTCCAACCTTTCTCCCAACATTGAAATCAACTCATATCTGTTGTGTATATATATATGCACTCTTTTGTTTCAAATGGTCTCTACATAACACTTTAACAGATATCTATTCTATCTCATGTCTGAAGATACATGTGTGTTTACAGTGTTCATATCCAAAAGTTTTTCTTGATGAAGGCTGTCATATAATCCTGAGATCTACCAGAAGCATGGTGATTGACTTCAACTTTTCTCAGGACCAACACTACTACAAGTTTGGAGTCTATTCAACAGGGATTCACTGTGCTTGGACAATTCCACATGCGCTCCTCCAAAATCTGCCAGCAACTATCTGGCAGGCTCCCTCATCCCGCACAAAACCCTATGTGCTAGCAAGGTCTTGAAATGGGGTAGGAGGACCTATAAAGAGACCCATGAAACACTAAGATGACACATGAGAATGATAAAAATATTAAGACAGGCCAGTGTTTAATGTTGCAGGCCGGAATTGAACTCAAGATATCAGATTTGTGGGGGGTAAAAAGGTGGGGAAGGAGATGGGACCTATGAAACAAAGATTTCACCACCATAATGATGAAAACATAAAGACAAGTAGTGAACAGGCCAGTTTTTAAAGCTGTAGGCAGGAACTGAACTCAAGATATTAGATTTCTTGAAAAAAAACCCCAACAATACATGAGTGAGGAATGGGACCTACGAAACATTAAGGTTTCACTACCAGAATGATGAAAACATTAGGACAAGCAGAGAACAGGCAGATTTTTAAAGTTGCAGGCTGGAATTGAACTCAAGATATCAACAACAACAACAACAACAACAACAAAAACCCAGGCAGGAGGCAGGAGAGGGGTCCAATGAAACTGAAAAGATAGGCAGCAAACAGCTAGATTTTAATATTACAGGCTGGGATCTAATTCAAAGATATTAGATCTTGAATCAACGGCTCTATCAAAAGAATCGACCAGCCCCGCATTACAAGGGCTGTAATCATCTCGTCTCCCTCACTTGCTAAAGTTGCTTTACACTGCCTAATCTTGAAGAGGGTTATGTATCCAGTCACAATTTTAAGGACATATGACCTCTCGCATTGTTTTTTCTACACAGGTCAAACTCGTGCGGTCAGATAGGAACCTCTATGTTAACTTTACCTGGTCCTTGAAAAATGTTTTACCCTTAACCCTTTGACTCCCGCACTCTATCCACCAACTGCAAAACCTTAACCCTTTGACTCCCTCACCCCATCCACCAGCTTCTTATGCAGGGTGCTGATGGACAGGGCATGGGAGTCAAAGGGTTTAAGTTTATGGCTAGTTTGGTTCGTTAAAGTACCATGCTATAAGGAACATGTTTTTTGTTTTTGTTTTTGTTTTTTTGGTTGTTGTTGTTGTTGTTGTTTTTTTTTGGGGGGGGGGGGGGGTACGGATGGGTGGGGATGGCTGGCTATGGTTATAGAACCATGGATTCATGACCTTATGTCTTAATTTGAATCCCAGCCTGCACCATAAATCATGGCCTCACTGCTGCCTGTCTTAATCACTGCTCCAATCATTCTGATTGTGTCAGCTCAGTATTTCATAACTTCTTCTGCCCTCCCTATTTCAAGACTTTGCTAGTGCAAAGGCTCAAGGAGTCTGACGATAGTTATGGACACACCTGGCTGATGTGCACATAAAACTGTCAAGCATGTGATGATTCCCTTTCGATCAAACTCCAAACTTTATACATTAAGATAAAAAGATAAAATTTGTCTTACTACTCAAAGGCCACTGGAAAAGCAAGCTGGTAGTAAAGACCTTAACTTTTCTTGGAGCCAGCAGTTATGAAGGTGGTACCTTTCTCCTGTCCCTTGCTGCTTTACACTCCCCGACAATAAAGTCACTTTACTTAAAAAAAAAAATTCAACATTCTGTGACCATGTGATCTCACCTGAGGTGGTTACTAGTGTCCCTGTCAGTGATCAGGTGAAAGAAGACAGGTGAGCGTGTGTTGGACACGATGCTATGGACGAGGGTCACCATACCCCCCAACGTGTTCCTGTCTGACGTGATCACCACGTGGACTGTCTGTTCCACCGGCCATGTCGTCACCATCTTTCTGGACAAGTTGCCCAGTCCGTCCACCACCTCCTTCATGCCGTCTGACAATGGCCGGTCTGTGGCAACAATAACTCCACAGCTGAAGGGCATTCTTTTTTCTTTTTCTTTTTTTTTTCTTTTAGTTCTTTAAGGTCATTGCTTTTACTGACAATGCCAACACAGCAAACATCCGTCATTTTTATTCCTGTTACCCTTCCCACACTCTTGTTCGTTTTTCATGCTTCCTTTACTTTCTTCTTTTCTTTTGTATGTTTGCTATTTTCCCTTTTATATTTCATGTCTGTTTTCGTAGTTTGAAAATAATGCATTTCACTTTTCAAGTTTCTATGCTTATATGTGCACTGCAGCATGCTCTAACTGTGTTAAACAGGTCCAGTGGGACCTAATATTATTATCCTTGGTAATAAAATGCTTTCTAAGTTAGGGGAAAAAAGTATGAGTGCACACACACACACACACACACACACACACACACACACACACACACACACAACACACACACACACACACACACACACACACACATGGCACATGTGTGTGTGTGTGTGTGTGTGTGTGTGTGTGTGTGTGTGTGTGTGTGTGTGTGTGTGTGTGTGTGTTTGTGTGTGTGTGTGTGCACTCATGGCAAGTGTGTGTGAGTGTTGTGTGTGTGTGTGTGTGTGTGTGTGTGTGTGTGTGTGTGTGTGTGTGTGTGTGTGTGTGTTAGTTTTAATAAAACCTATCCTGAATAAAGAATTGCTCAAGCACAGTTCAAAGCATGCATACACACATCATCACACCCTACACCCTCAATGGATCACTACCATGAAAATGATAGGAGGGGTTTGTGTGTCTCCATGATCAAGGAAGCTTTGCTGACTGAAGCCTTGTGCTCCTGCTAAGGTTATCCAAAGCCAGTTATATCAATGGGTAGGGTCATAGCAAATTGTGAACCACCCACAGAAGACAAAAATACACAATGCCTGCACACACACACACACATACACACACACACACACACACACACACACACACACACACACACACACACACACACAACAAGCACACACATGTACACACATAAAGAAAAACAAAAATATATATATATGCATATGCAGTCAGCCTCCTCTAAGTTTGTATATGGAAATTTCTTGTTTTTGTTGTTTTATTGTTGCCGCCGCTGCTGTTGTTTATTTTTGTTTGGTTTCCATTTATCAAGGAGTGTGAAAAACTACCATAACCACCACTAACCTTCAATGGGAAACAAGAAGAAAAAAAATTTACAAAGCAATAAACCACAACAAACAATCATGAAATGTATACCTTTGGTATTGACAGATTTACCACGGAGATGAAGAAAGTCTGGAATGATGCCAGGAAGCCAAATGTAGCTCAATGTCCCGCCCAGATGAATAAAAGCACCACAAGCACTGGAGAAACACATAAAAAATTCCAATGTTGGGATCTCCAGGATTGTAAGAATAATTACACCTTAATAAGCATAAATTGCATCAAAAGGACTTGAAGTTTTCTGAAAACATATTATTTTCAATATATCATTTGTTCATAAGATCGTGTTTTTCTCTGGCTTTAAAGGAACAGACTGTATAAAAGTTAAGTAACACAAAACCTCTTGACCTTCCAGTTGTTTACTTACACAATAACTTCAATAAGGCTTTACTCATTGTAACATCTGAATGATTACTGTTTTGTAGATCTCTCTTATATCTTTTGATGTGATTTCCTCTAATCTGTCTACAGTCTAATAATAATAATAATTACAATATTTATATAGCGCAAAATCTTGATAGAAATCAAATCTAAGCGCTGAACATACACATACACATGCGCACACACACACACGCACACATGGCTATAAATGGGGAAAAAGAATAAAAGCAATGGAAAATTATAGAGAGCATATTATATACAAATATATATTACAATGTGATTCCCCTCCGAGTGGAGACAGGCTGCAGAGGGGGATGAGTGAGGTTAGGATTTTATGCGGAGGAGAAAAGGCGAGTTTTGAGAGCGGACTTGAAGGAGACAAAAGTAGGTTGCTGATGGACTGAGAGAGGAAGTTTGTTCCAGGAGAGTGGACCAGAAACAGAGAAGGCTCGTGGACCGTAGGTATTGAGCTTAGTGCGTGGAAAGCGAAAAGTCAGAGGATCGGAGGCAGAGCGGAGGGTATGTGAGGGAAGATAGATCTCAAGTAAGCTTGACAGGTAATCAGGGGCTGCGTTATTGAGGCTTTTGTAGCACATGGTGTCTAGTTTGTACTGTATGCGCTTTGATACAGGGAGCCAGTGAAGTTGTGCCAGGAGAGGAGAAATGTGGTCAGCTTTTTTCTTTTTGAGTACAAGGCATGCAGTATTGTTTTGAATGCGCTGTAGGATGTGGATGGTGGAGGCAGGAAGACCAGACAGGAGTGAATTGCAATAGTCAATGCAAGACATTATGAAGGAGAGAACGAGTTTTGCAGTTGTTTCAACAGAGAGATACTTCCTGATCAGGCTTATACGATGGAGGTGATAGTAGCAAAATCTGGCAGTTTGAGAAACAAAGTTGTTCATGGAGAGGGTAGAGTCAAGGCAGACACCAAGGTTTTTAGCTGAGTCAGAAATTGGGACTGATGTGTTACATAATGAGAGAGAAAGAGGGGGCAGCTGAGAAAGTTTCTGACGAGTGCCAATGAGGATAGCTTCCGTCTTGTCGTCATTAAGCTGGAGTTTATCGTATGTCATCCAGTTCTTAATGTCCGAGTAACACTCAGTGGTGCGAGTCAAGAGGCGCTGTACATTGTCAGGTGAGTCACTGTCTTGAAGTTGGGTGTCATCAGCATAGAGGTGGTGTTTTATAGAGTGGGAGTTGATGATAGTGGACAGGGGGGAGGTGTAAAGAGTGAAAAGATCAGGGCCAAGGACAGATCCTTGTGGGACACCACAGGTCAGGTACGCAGGTTGAGAATGAGAGTAAGTGCCATTGATGAGAACAGTTTGTTTTCTGTTTGATAAATATATTAATGAAGTGAACCAAGAGACAGCAGTGTCAGAGATGCCAAAAGTATGATGGAGTCTAGAAATGAGAATACCATGATCAATGGTATCAAAGGCTGCAGACAGATCGAGGAGTGTGAGGAGAGAGACTCTGCCAGTATCAGTTGCAAGGAGGAGATTGTTGACAATGTGTAGTAGGGCAGTTTCAGTGCTATGGCACTGGTGGTAGGCTGATTGGAAAGGATTGAGGAGATTGTTGGCAGACAGGTGAGAGTTCAGCTGGTTGAGGACAACTTTTTCAAGGAGTTTTGACAAGAAAGAGAGATTAGAGATAGGCCAGTAGTTTTTCAGTTCATTTGGGTCTAAATTGTATTTCTTGAGGAGAGGGTGAACGATAGCAGACTTGAAAGAATCCGGGACAGTTCCAGTTTGAAGAGAAGTGTTGATGATGTCAGTGATGAATGGGAGGAGAGTAGGGAGACAGTTGGAGTAGAGAGAACCTGGAAGAGGATCCAGTTCGCAGGTTTTGAACGACATGAATCTGATTGTGTTGAGAATTTCTTCTTGTGAGACTGGGGTAAAAGTAGTAAGAGGTGTGCCAGAGAAGGAAGGGTCAGGTGGGCATGGTTGACAGGGTGTCCTATCAAGCTTTGTCACGAAGAGTTTGTATTTTGGTGGTAAAATACTTGGAGAATACGATGGGAGTTCTTCATTATCACTATCAGTAGAATAGGAAGAACAGCTCATTTTTTTAAATTAGTGAATATGTTCACAATGCGGGCAGAAAACTCAAAAAGCTAAAAGGAAAAGATTTCTAGCGTATCATTTCAGCACAAGAACTACTTAAGGCAACTGTATGTCTGCATAATTTTTCTTCAGAAAAGAAAACTAGAGACAAAAGGCATGGCCCAAATAATATCCAAAATATGAGAGCTACCTTCATCAGTTTCTGAAGTTTGTCAATATATTATCTTATAAAGTTTGTCAACACATAGCTCTATCTTTTTAGAATATTCTCTCTGACAAAAGAGAGAGTTACTATGTGCATGCTTACACACGCGCATGTGTGTGTACATGTGTATGTGTATTACAGAGAGACAGAGACAGAAAGAGAGAGAGAGAGAGAGAGAGAGAGAGAGAGAGAAAGAACAAGAGAAAGACAGACACAGAATGGGAGACAGAAGGAGAGAAGAAAAAAAACAGAAAAACTTGGAGCTTTTGTGTGTGTGTGTGTGTGTGTGTGTGTGTGTGTGTGTGTGTGTGTGTGTGTGTGTGTGTGTGTGTGTGTGTGTGTGTGGTGAGTGGTGTGTGTGTGTGTGTGTGTGTGTGTGTGTGTGACTGTGTGTGTGTGTGTGTGGTGTGTGTGTGTGTGTGTGTGTGTGTGTGTGGTGTGTGTGTGATTCTGTGTGGTGTGTGTGTGAAAGAGAGAGAAAGAGACAGAGAGAGAAAGAGAGAGACAGACAGACAGACAGACAGACAGACAGACAGACAGAGAGAGATTTATAGAGAAAGTGTTGATCATGTTGTCTGCATACCCTTTCATTGTGCATATAATAATATAAACAATCCTTTCATGTGAAAGGTCCTTCGTTATGGTTATACTTAAGTTCAAGTTTTAATAGTAACATAAGTGATGCCTTGTACTAGTTGTAGCTGGAGACAGAGAGACAGAGAGTGGGAGGAGGGAGGGGAGAGAGGGGGGGGGGGGCTTCCACTAATAAAGTGTTCTGCAGTCAGACGTTCGAAGCATTCACCCATTCGATTGCCATCTAGGGTGGATCGGAGAACCGAATAAAGCATCGGTTTCTCACAATGCATTAAAATTATTGAAGGCTTCTTCAAAAAATTATTTTCGCTAGTCCTCATATACTCTAAGAATGGTAGGACTTTAAAACTAACTCAACTCAACTCAACTCAACGTTCGAAGCTTTGACTAGAGCGAGTGTGTACGTGTGATCTCACATGCAGTCACACACACACGAGCAATTTCATTACACTAATTATGATCCATCAAATAGGTAAATCCCTCACCTATTTTGATATTCGATGATTTCGCCATCGTGTAATCTCTCCAGTCCTACAATCAGGAACAGAAACAAGCCGCTTACCCGCGACTTTGTTTTGTTTTTTCTCGATGTCTTGTTATCAGGGCGCAGACATCTTGAAAGTACCCGTACGAAAACATCGTCTGCTAGCCAAGACTATTTGCATGCGCATGACTCAAAGAGTGTCCCCGGCTTTAAAAACAGCATAACTGCTAATCAGTTTTTACGTCGGCACCCATCGCGAGTGATATGGCAAAGTGCTGTTGTTGTTGTTGTTGTGTAACAACAACAGAACTTTTCCTAATCACTTGATGTGGGTGCCGACGTATCGGCTGCCCATTTTTTTCAAGACTTTAGCCATATCTACCCATCCCATTTTTGTTGTTGTTTTACGTGAAGAGAGTATATCCACGCCCTTCTTCATGTAGATTGAAACTGAAAGAAAAAGGTAAATAGTTTTCAAGTACACATTGTACAGTTTCTGTTGTGCATATTGTTACCTCACACGCAGTATAAACACCGACAATTTCGTTTTCTGTTGATCTAGTGTACTTGTAGGCCTAACATATAATTTTGTAAGTGTGTGTGAGTGGGTAGGGTATGCATTATTAAAGATTTGCCAAGTTTCAGTACATTAAAAAAAAAAAAAAAAATTTATACTTACTGCTCATTATACCAGGGGCAGCAACGAAAGTTCTCCACTCCTATCTGTCCTGTATAGAATCCCAGGTGTATTTCAGGGTCATAATGTCTCCTGTTTTTCGTCGCCTTGTAGATGTTCTTGGATTTTTCTCATATGTCTGGTGTCAAATGGTTCTAAAGGGCAATCCTTAAATCATGCCGTCTTCTTGTGATGTGCCATACCCATCTCTGTCGTGTGCTCAGGACGACAGTCCATATTCTTTGATCACATTGGGCACTAAGTAATTGTTGAGTGTACATGGTTTTGGCTGGAACCAGTGATAAGATTCACTGATGAAGATGAACAAAGAACCGCATGCACACCTGATCTGATGCTGCAGTTTCGTTCTGTTCAAGAAAGGCTTCACAGCATAGGAGATCAAAAATAGATTTCAGTGATGTTATTCCCTGTATATACATAAATTCAGCTGTTCGTAATTCGACTAGATTTTGCCGGAACATGTATAAGTACATATATTGGAGGTAAGGGATTCCTCTGATGGACTATACTAACCTAGACTAAAATGGTACATGTTATTCTATAAACTTGACATCCTTGGTGAGTGAGGTGGTGGATAGGCCTACTACTTTTCTCCAGGCTAGCATTAGGAAAACAATATCCGTGAAGGTCTTCACGAACATCTCCAAGAAAACCCGACAAACTGTCAACAAACCTATAACACTCCAAATCGCACGTGAACATTACAAAATATTTTAATTAACTGTCAAACCTATGACATTGTCTATTCGATCAGCTCCTCTAAATGTTTTCAACTGTGCATTGGTGAAACTGGACGTACCCTTGATACACGTTTCAAAGAACACTTGACTGATATCCGACATCAAAGAGATAAAACTATCTCGAATCATTTCAACCAATCGGACCACTCTATCAACAACATCCGAGTGAAAGGTCTGTGGTTTCTATACAGTAAGAGCACCATCGACAGGAAAGACAGAAAATCCCATCTCATAGATATACTTGGAACACGCAAACCACATGGCCTCAATGATAAGCCATAAAGATTTCCTCAACAGAATCCAGCATCATGCCACTTCATGTACTTTTATCTGGACATGGCTCTTTGTGCGTATATTTTTACCTTGGTTTTATGTGTGTGTGTGTGTGTGTATTCGTTCGAATATAGGAATTAGCTTCCTTGTCCTTCATGTATGAGTTATGTTTATACTGCTTGGATGAATTTAAGAATACAATCTTCTTTTAATGTGCCTTTGAGTCCATGTAGGCCTATGTTTTACCTCGATGATGATTAAATTACTGAAATAGACCATATTATCACCATTTTCCCATCCCAGTGAGGTCTTGGCTTTGCAGCTGCACATATGCCTTTTTTTTATTTTTTTTTCTTATTTTTATTTTCATTTTATGTCATTATATATATATTTGTTTATTCAGAATGTTTTAATTCTCCTTTCACAAGACAGGCCTAGCGCGTCTGACTAAGGGTTTTTATCTCC
>JAPXFY010000015.1:72641684-72646684 GCA_030674185.1 Monoplex corrugatus
TTCTAAAGTTTATCAACCGTTCCTCATGAAGACGTGTGTAGTAAGTGATATCAACATTTTTCAGTGGAACACTCGTTCCATTGTTAAAAACATCTCATATTTGAGTAACTATCTCTCTTCTAAAAACGTCCATGTCATGCTTCTACAGTCGCTGAATACCATCAAAACCAAATTACCTAAAATATCCGGTTTTTATTATCCACCAATATGTGACTCTGTAAATGACGGTGGCCGTGTACAAACAGCTATATACATTCGGGAAGGACTGAACTATTGTGAACGAACATCGCCAGTACCTAAATCTACCGCATTTATTTCATCATGTGCAATCATTATAAAATTTTCCTCATCGTTAGTTGTGAATATGGCCTCTGTATACTTACCAAGAGGCCCAGATTCTGTGAACACTGAATGGTTAAGACACTTTCAAGATCAGGATGACAAGTGGATAATTGGAGGTGATTTTAATGCACATGCCCCATTTTGGGAAAAGTATTGCACAAACATAACAAGCAACAGGTTGATCGAAAATATTGTAGATTCCAATTTATATTTACTTAACAACGGACACGTTACCCGGATCCCCGATATACCAACCCACAGACCCACAGCTATCGACCTCACTTTAATCTCACCATCCCTAGCCCCAAACGCCACGTGGCAAACAGAGGATGACTTGTTGGGATCAGATCACATCCCCATACGTCTTACCCTAAACCATACTACTAAAATAGACGCCATGCCACAAGATAGTTTACCCAAGTTTAATTATAAAAACGCAGACTGGATCAGTTTTAAGGCAATCCTTGAAAAGACAAGAACAGATCTATCTGAAGCAATGAACATAAACGACATGTACGAAGTTTTCTGTAACTCACTGTTAAGAGCTGCTAACATTTCAATTCCAAAACTTACAGTGTCGAAAATAGGAAAACATCATGGAAATGTCTGGTGGAATGAGGATTGTCAAAAGGCAGTGAACGAAAAGAAAGAAAAATACAAAATCTATTTAGCAAACAGGTCACCTGAAAATCATACAGCGATGAAAAGTGCCAACATTAAGTGTAACAGAATCATAGAGCAAGCCAAAGAACAACACTGGACGTCTTTTTGTAAATGTGAAGTAAATGACCACAAAGACATGATAAAGATTTGGGAAAAACTAAAATTAATGAAAAACGGGATTAAGTTGCCATCAATTCCAGTAAAGCTAGACAATAACCCTTTTCCTAGCTCACTGGAAAAAGCAGAAGCTTTTGCAGACGTGTTTGCTGAGACCTGTCGTGTAGAAGGACTTCCTGTCTCTAGTAGAGACTATAGGGAACGAGAAGAAAAGAAAGATGTATATAAGGATCCTGCCTCTGATAATACTCACTACATGAATGTATCACTCACACTTCAAGAATTAAAAGATGCCATTCAGTCCCTTCCAAGTAAAAAAACGTCAGTTGGACTAGATGCAATTTCCAATGAGATGCTGAAAAATTTACCAGAAAATTTTATAATTTTGCTACATGACATATTTCAAAAATGCTGGAATAGTGGGAAAATGCCCAACAACTGGAAAGAAACGATAGTGGTTCCTGTACTAAAATCAGGTAAATGTAATACCGATCTGAAAAACTACAGGCCAATTGCATTAACATCACACGTATGTAAACTAATGGAGAAAATAATCTTAAAGAGACTGATGCACTATTGTGAAAAGAATAAAATAATACCAGTAAATCAGGCAGGATTTCGAAAAGGCAGGTCACCAGTAGAAATCCTAACAAAGCTAACTACTAACATAAAACAACAATTTGCAAGACGTCAATGTGTTTTAGCTACATTTTTTGATATAACGAAAGCATACGATCAAGTGTGGCACTCCAGATTGTTATTTAAATTTAAAAGTATTGGGCTGACAGGTCACATTTATGACTATGTTAAGTGTTTCTTAGAAAACAGAGTATTTCAAACGAGGATTGAAAATGTATATTCCACGAAACGAATTCTTCAAATGGGTATCCCTCAGGGATCCGTTATAGCTCCCCTTCTTTTCATGATATTAATGCATGACTTACCCAGTAAAGTATCTAAGCATGTAGTTTTAGCTCAATATGCTGACGATTTATGCATGTGGATGCAGGTAAATATGAAAAGGAAAACTCCTTTGCGCTGTATTAATTATACACGCAAATGCTACCAATTAGAACTTGATAAAATAGCACGATACATGGTAGAAAATGGGTTACATCTATCCCTGGAAAAATCGAAAATAGTTTTATTTAATAATGGAGCTAACCCAGTAAATCTTCCCACTTTCAAACTGGGAGATACTCTTCTTCAGTTTAATGAGTCAATTAAATTCTTAGGAGTTTTTCTTACGGCAAAATTATCTTGGAATCAGCATATTGAATACTTATTAACCAAAGCTCAAAAAAGTTTAAATTTCTTAAAAATAGTTCGCAAACAGGCATGGGGTCAAGATTCATCAACACTTGTTCATCTTTGTAAATCGCTTGTTAGATCTAAATTAACCTATGCCCACGAAATCTTCTTCAGTGCACCGAAACACTTAATGAAAAAACTGCAGAGCATAGATTGTAAAGGTTTCAAACTTGCACTGGGTCTTCCAATGCATGCTTCCTGTCTTCGCACATATACTGAAATCAAACTGTTGCCACTTGATGAGCAAAGGAAAGTCGCTTCTACTAAATTTTTGTTAAGACACACCACTGTAGAAAACATCTCTGAAACAGAAATTAAACTGAGATCAGATATCGACTTTCCAAAAAGAGCTAAATCAATATCTTCACAGGTCACTCTTGCAACATACACATCTGACGTCATGAAAGGTTCAGGAATTGATCTACACGTAGATCCTGTATCTATAAGACCTTCCTTTTCGCCAGTACCCAGTTGGGAACTCCAAAGGGCACAATTTGACGTACATCACACTAACTTAAAAAAAGGAGACAATGTAAACTTACTGGCAAGTCAGGTTAAATGTCATATAGACGACTTATATTCCGATCATTTGAAAATTTACACTGATGGATCAGTAATTGAAAGAAAAGCAGGCTCAGCGTTTTTAATACCTGCTCTCAAAATTGAAAAATCTTTCTACATAGGACTTGATAAATCTATCTTTACAGCTGAACTTTTTGCAATATTAATGGCTTTAAACTTTATGATAAGTTTTCCTAGGACAATTTTTCAAACACTTTTTTGCGTGGATTCAAAATCAGTACTTCAGGCTCTTGAATTATCAAAATTACAAACAAGATCAGAAATGATTCTGGAAATTAGTCACTTGATTCATAATTTATCTTTAAGAGGCACTGATATTACTTTCTGCTGGATACCTTCTCATAGTTCTTTTCGTTATAATGATAAAGTTGACAGGGCTGCCAAACGGGGAGCTAATAACTCACCAGATTCAAACAATATCCAGCTTTCTCTCTCGTTGCACGAGAATTACACTTTAGTAGACAACTACGTCTGGAAGCAGTTCCAATTAAAACAGAAAAAGTATGATAAATGTCACATGAACTTTGAAATTAGCAAAATACTTAAGCAGCTTCATGCCAGCAGAATTATACAATCCCTTATGTATAGATGGAAACTTGATGCATTCAAAACAAAATACACCAAGAACATAGTATGTCTGTGTGGAAAGAAGATAACACATAGTCATATTCTTTCTTGCGTTAAGGTAAAACGACATATTCCAACACTATCTATGAGTACAGTTTCTGATATATTTGCCTCATCATCATTACTGTATGAATTTTTTGTTAGCCTGTCAAAAAGTCCTATAGCGAATTACCTTTAAAATGTTATTTCACTTGTTCACTGTTATGGTTAGTCAATTATTAGTTTTATTTTTTTCTTCGTTTCTTCCAGATATTTATCAATTTTGTTTGTTAGTTTGTTTAAATCGTTAATTATGGTAACATTATTTGTTAGTTTTACCTTCCCCTCTTCAAAACAGTTGTTTTTTGGATCATCTTTTCTCAAGTTCAAAATTGACAATTTTCAAATATTCTCTTCACTCCTCTTATCACCCCCCCCTTTTTTTGTTTTGTTTGTTTTTTGTTGTTGTTGTTGTTGTTGTTGTCTAAAATCACTTTAGTGAATAGACATTAAATCAAAGACCACCACACAGACACACATACAGACACACACACACAGACACGCTTACAGACACACACACAGACACACACACGCGCGCAACACACACACACACACACACACACATACAGACACACACACACACTCACACACACACACACACACACACACACACACACACACACACACACACACACACACACACACACACACACACAGAGGATTGCATGAGTGTTATACCTTAGTGGACTCCTATGTATGGAAGCAGTTTCAAGATAAACAGAAAAAGTATGAAAACTGTTATATGAACTTTGAAATTAGCAAAACTCTTAAGCAGTTTCCTGCCAGCAGAAGTATACAATCCCTTATGTATAGGTGGAAACTTGATGCATTTAAAGCAAAATACACTAGGAATATAGTATGTCTGTGTGGAAAAAAGATAACACATAGTCATATTCTTTCATGCGTTCGGGTGAAAAGACATATTCCTGCACTATCTAAGAGTAAGACAGTTTCTGATGTATTTGCCTCACCATCCTTAACATATGAATTTTTTGTTAGCCTGTCAAAAAGTCCTATAGCAAATTATCTTTAACACGCCGTTATTTCACATGTTCAATGTTATGGTTAACCAATTTTATTGTTTCAATCGTTAATTATGATAACGTCTTGTGATTTTGTTCCTTCTCGTCTTCGGCACAGTTGTTTTCTGGTTCATTTCTTTTTTCTGAAGATTAACCATTTCCAAGTATACTCTTCACTCCTCATGAATTTTTTTTTTTTTTTTTTTTTTTTTTGGTCTAAAATCACTTAAGTGAATAGACATTAAATGAAAGACCACCACACAGAGGATGTTGAGCTAGGGCACACCCAGGCTGTAA
>JAPXFY010000015.1:72656684-72659184 GCA_030674185.1 Monoplex corrugatus
ATATATAATTCTGTGTTAGCATGTGTTCGTGACAAAGATATGTACTCCAACTTCGAGGAGTGAAACAAGGATGTCTCCTCAGCCCCTTACTATTTTCATTAATGAGTTAGCGTTAGAAATAGCCAAAAAAGGGAGACATGGTGTACAGTTATTGCCTGGTGCTGTTGAAGTTTTTTTTACTGCTATTTGCTGATGATGTGGTGCTTTTGTCAGACACTGTCATAGGGTTACAAAATCAACTAAATGCTTTAAAACATGAATCTGATAGGTTATTACTGTCTGTGAACCTAGAAAAGACGAATGTGATGATTTTCCGTAAGGGAGGACATCTTTCGGCTCGAGAAAAATGGTTTTATGGTGACTCTGAAGTTAAAGTAACAAACTCATATAAATATCTAGGTATTATTTTCACAACAAAACTGAGTCTCCAAAACGCATGGGTGGAAAGCAGCAAAATAGGAAAAGAGGAACGATGGAAATTTTAAGATCTTTAAGAAAATTGAACTGCACTGACTTCTCGATTTTTTTTGGAAACTTTTCGACTCGCAGATTGAACCAATCTTAACGTATGGCTCAGAAATATGGGTTTTTTCGAGGAATCATAAAATGGAAAAGGTACATACATTTGCCATCAAACGCTTCCTTTCGGTACCATTGCATTCATCTAATAAAATGTTATATGGAGAAACTGGCCGTTATCCTTTGTTTTGGAAAACTCAAGTGAAGTGTATTCAATACTGGTTGAAATTAACCCAGCCCCCAATGTCAAGATTGTGCAAACAGGCATATGAGATGTTACTGAATCAATTAGATTCGGGTAAACAAAACTGGGCATATTTCGTTAAAAAAATGTTAACCACACATGGATTTGGTATTGTGTGGATGTGCCAGAGAGTTGGTTATGGACAAGGATTTATTTCAGAATTTAGGGATAGACTAGGTTGATTCGTACAAACAAAACTGGCATGCTCAAATGGAAGAATCTGAGAAATATAATTGGTTCCTTTCCTTTAAAAGTATATTTCAAACCGAAAAATATATAAAGGCCGTAACAAATAAATGGCACAGAAGCAATCTTGCTCGTTTTAGACTAAGAGCCCTAGGGCTAAATGCAACAACAAGATGGTTTTACTCAAATTCATCGGCACACTCTATTTGTCCCATGTGTGATGAAGAGGCAGAAGATGAAATGCATTTTGTGTTTGTTTGCAGGTCGTATGAAAGTATACGACAAAAATGCATAATCTTTGATGAGGACATTTCGAGTCAAAGGGTCATTACAGAATACTCATGACTGAAGATGAAAAATATCAAAAATACCTCGCGAAATTTGGGAAAGTCGAGAAAGAAAACAACACAGCAATAAATTAATGTAAGTTTATCTCCAGTGAAGATATCACTTTATACTGTTCTTATGTTTATTTGCCGGATTTGGGTTTTCCTCTTACTTATATGACTAATTACGTCGGGTGGTCAACTGTTTCTTCAACTTTTTGTTCAACTTTTTAAATTAATATCAACCAAAGGACATAACTCTTGAGAGTCACGTAGGAATTATCTCCCATGTTGTGAACTTCTCAAATCTAACATAGTTTGCGCTACCCATTCAGCTAGCATAGAGGCAGACACAAAGCACAAAAACGGCAAGCTCAGAACACTCCTCAAAAAAGGAGCGCCCAAGCCTACCTTTATACTCTGCAACTACCCTACACACAACCATGAGAGAGGAGAGAAATACATACAATATATTGGTCTTATGTTCAAGATTGACTTAGTCTTTTATTCTTGAACTGACCAAACACACACACACAGACAAGACAGAACATATACAGGGTTGCTTCCAAGGCATATAGGTAATACCAAAGAAATAAGAGGGAAGCAGGGAGAATTTTTATAATATCAACCAAAGGACATAACTCTTGAGAGTCACATAGGAATTATCTCCCATGTTGTGAACTTCTCAAATCTAACATAGTTTGCGCTACCCATTGAACAAAAAGTTGAAGAAACAGTTGACCACCCGACGTAATTAGTCATATAAGTAAGAGGAAAACCCAAATCCGGCAAATAAACATAAGAACAGTATAAAGTGATATCTTCACTGGAGATAAACTACATTTATTTATTGCTGTTTTGTTTTCTTTCTCTGACTTTCCCAAATTTCGCGAGGTATTTTTGATATTTTTCATCTTCAGTCATGAGTATTCTGGTAATGACCCTTTGACTCGAAATGTCCTCATCAAAGATTATGCATTTTTAAATTAATGCAAGTTTATCTCCAGTGAAGATATCACTTTATACTGTTATGTTTATTTGCCGGATTTGGGTTTTCCTCTTATTTACATGACTGATTACGTCAGGTGGTCAACTGTTTCTTCAACTTTTTGTACAACTTTTTCGTTCTATTTTTTCTTCATCATTAGAAAAAAAAAAAGTAAATGGATGTAATGTCAGCCATGACTATGTTTATAAATCTTTATTTCGCGAAAACGTCGCCGTA
>JAPXFY010000015.1:72686684-72696684 GCA_030674185.1 Monoplex corrugatus
AAATCATGTCTTCCTGATTCCTTAATCCTTTGACTCACGTACCCTGTCCACCAGCGTTCTGCACTGCTGATCTTGCTAGCAAAGTAAAAACGAAACCCACTGACTCCCTCATCTTATCCACCAGCTTCTTGCAGGAAGCTGGTGGATAGGGTGAGGGAGTCAAAAGGTTGTCTTTGCAGTTGGTGGATAGGGTGCGGGAGTCAAAGGGTTAAAGTGATTTTTTCCTAAAGTTTCTTGCAGTTGTTGATTTCAGTACACGTATATCGAAGGTGATCTTCCACAATAACGTACCTGCCTTATTTATTCCTTTTGCGACTCACTGTTCTGGCCAGTAACCCTCGATACTAGAAACGAAATAAGCGAACTCATTTACAGCTTTACATTTCCTTTTTCAGACCGCCTTCAAGTAAAAGTTCAAGAGGATTGCACGTGTCCAACCCCATGTTCCTATAGCATCTATGATCCCGCCATCTCTTTCGCCACCACTTCCGTTTTCGCCACAGAACGCCTTCTGGCGGCAGCTTCACGAACCAGCGACCTGGAAACAAAGTACCTGACAGCTCTGGAAACCACCCACAGAATGGAAGGCCTCAAGTTCCAGGAATTCGTGCAGAAAGAGGAAAGAGCCAGAAACGATCTGCAGACGCTCAGTGATCTGCTGCAGAACGTTCGGAGCATCCTTCTGAGGACGGAGAAGACCCTTCAACGGATCCACAGCCAGACGGAGGGAGTGTGGAAAGAGAAGGAACACCTATACCGCTGGCAGGCGTACACTCTCTACAAAAACTTCATGAGAGTCAGGGACGCCATGAACGAACGGACGTTCGACGTTCTCACTGTAGGCTATCAAGAATTCGCTAACCTGACAGAATCCAGAATCCAACTCCTCTTGAATCCAAACGTGACGTCACCGGTGGTCAGAGAATCCCTATACTCGTTCCTTATGACGTCACTGAGGGCGAAAATAGATTTAGCGGAACGAACGATGGCTAACTATACCGAGCTGATGTCAGTGTACGCAAAGGGGCTGGTTCTGTTTCAATATACGTACCTTGATGAGCCAGAGGAGGATAATCAATACATCACGCCTAAACCTCTCCTCAAACGAGCTCTGACACGCTCTGAGTCTGTGAAACAGGTCTGGACGACACTGGGCGAGAACATCGTCAACTTCACGACCGCTTTGCAGACACTGACAGACTTGGTGTCAGCAGCGTATGAAAACAGAACGCTTGAACCGAACCAAGTTCATTTCGCGAGTGTGAACTTTCTGTCGAGAGGTCGACAGTACCTCACCAGCAAAACCATGTTCGATACCGAATGCATCGACTATCCCTACTACATACTGCAGGCAAGGATAGAAGAGTTTGAAAGATTGTGGCGAACTTACCACAGCACTGTTCAAAACAGTCTCGATGATATCAAGGGCCTGGAAATATCTTCTGATAAACTCGAGACGTCCGTTATGAAAAATTTCAACAACAGCATGCAGTTGGCCAGAAGTTACGTCATGGGTGACAGTGACGTCAGAAAAGTTGACGTGGCGCAAGAATTGACGTCACAGATTATACAGGTAGGAAAGGCACGCCTGGAGGTCTTCTTCCACACTTTGCGGACTCGAGGTCAGAGCATGCACGACAACTGGAACAAGATTGTGGAACACACCAACGCAATCTGGGAGGTTGCCATCAACGACAATGACACACATGACTTCTACGTGTACCGAAACCTGACCCATTTTCTACGTTACGCAGGTGAAGTCACAGCTGAAGTGACGGATGAATACAACGACTATCGTCAACGGTTCGATATCCGCTATGTCGTCAAGAGCAGTGACAGTCAGTTCCTGGCCAGTCTAGATGATCTGATGTCAGACATGGACGAGTATTTGAAGAGGACGGTCATCGGAACCGATTTTGTCAGGTAGGTAGTTTTGCCCTTGTTTTCTATCTCACGTTTGAAGTCTGTTGATTCGCTCGGTAAGAGTGAAAATGACGATAATCTGGCGCATACAGGCAATATTTCGATGTTGATGTTTGAAGTCGGACTTGACCCTGATAAGAGTCGGAGTGACTTTACTAGCACTGGCGATCGTAAAAACGAAAATACTACTGCTCCTGGTGTATACCGAACAAGAAAATATCTAGTGTTGTGGGGTTCTCTGGGCTGGATGAAGAGATATGATTTTTTTTTTATTTTAAGTTAAAACGTTTAAAATTCCGTGGCACAGGCGACTTACCTCTTTATGTACACTTTGGCACTTAAAGGGTTTTAATCCCAGCCTGAAACATTGAACACTGACCAGTTTGCTGCCCATCTAATTGTTTCCATTGTTCTGGTGATGTCAGCTAACAGCGTACTCTATCGTAAGTCCCAGTCCCCCCCCACCCCCCCATCTTCCTCATTTTAAGACTTTATCTGTTTAGGGTTTTGTAAGGGCTAAGGTGTCTGCCAGACCGTTGCTGGCAGAATCAATCGTTTAAATGTGTGTTTGCTTGTTTACATGTCTAGGTGTCTGGGTGTGTAACAAACATATGTTGAAATTCATGGAAAATCATTCACTGTGTTTGTGTGTTTCGTCCACTTCAATCAGGATTCTGTCGACAGCATTCAATCAGCACTACTCTTTCAAACATAACGAACTCATGGTTATAGCCATAAATGATACAATTTATCAGGAGTTCTCTTCTTAGACTTGAAGAAAGCATTTGACTTCATTGACTGTAAAACCCCTCTTTTAAACCTAATGTCTGCATAAATGACCACCATATCTTTCTTTGAATCACATCCTAAAGAAAGGACACAACGTGTATATGATCATAGTAGTTCTATTCTGAAGAATGGATATCATTTGGTGCATCACAAGATCCAATTCTAGGTCCTATCCTTTGTTGTATCTACATCAATGACTTACCCTTAACGCTCAATATCAAACTCAGTGGTATGTCATATGCTTGCTGGTGACATCACTCTAGACATCTCCAGGAAACATACTACTGAAATTCAAGAAACATTATAATTATGTATTAACAAAGTATCTGGATGGTGTAATGGAAACCATGTGCAGATCAATCCTATAAATACAAAATCAATGGCAATACCAGCTCGCCAAAAAACGCCAGCTTCCAAAACTGCATCTTCAGTAAACTTTTCTTACACTGGACCAAGCAGCAGGGATGTTTCAGTCTTTTTCTCCTAATTTTTGTGTTTGGTGTTTGTTTGTTTGTGATCTTACGCTTAACAAAGGCCAGTTGGCCGAAAATTTGCACCTGTCTTGTCTTGTTGTATTAAATACGCGTTCTTATTCTTCTTTCGTGTTTTTTTCTGGTTCCTGTTTGCTTGAACGAGGGCAGTCACATTTGTATTGGATTTAGATGGTGTGAATATAGAACATTTTTCTGAGCACCCTGTGTTTTGATGTATACATACACAAAACAACAACAACAACAACAACAACTAACCTGACAGGGGAAGTCCGCATTTATGCTCTCAGTGAAAAGTATCTCTAAGAATCTATTTGCTCTTAGCAAGCTCTCATATTTTATAAACACTGAAGCAAAAAAGGCTATTTTAACTGCCTACATCAAATCCCATATTGACCATGCATCAATAACATGAGATGGTTGCAGTTAAACCAATTGAAAACAAAATTCACTGCACAGAAGAGCGGGGAAATTTCTCGTAACTTTCAGCTATTCCCTAACCAAAGACCAAAAAATTATATATAAAAAAAAAAGAGGGGGGGGGGGGGACAGGGGTATTATTTCTCAAAAACCAACTTAGATGCAACAAAAGCACACAAATGTAAACAGATTATGGACAAATCCGCCCCAAATTATCTAACAAAACTATTTATCTCAACCAAAAACCCTACACCCACCCAAATTCAAGACGCAACCTTTATCTTCCAAAATCAACGTTAGACATATTCAGCCTAAGCATATCCCTTTCTGGTACGTAGCCTATCTCTGGACTACATTACCCACCAGCATCCAGTCATGTACATCACTAAACAGCTTTAAACGAAAACTTCACAAATGTCTGCTTGAAATCTCGTAAATAAATATTCTAATTCAAATCCCTTTTCTAGGTCTACATACATTGTGCAAATAAAACCTTTAGTCCGCCATTTCTATCACACTTCTTACATCTTTCTGTACAAGAAATACTAAATCTCTCTTCTCTTTATTTCTTATTGATTTAATTTGATTGTGTTGTATTTACGATTTGTTTTGACTGCTGCATAAATTATTATAGTTCACCTATTTTCATCATAGCGTTAGAATTGGATTGTTGTCTCCCCACCCACTCCTCTTCCCGCCTTGTTTGTTCTTTATTGCTTATTTTACTTTCTTCTTCTCGTATGCTGTTTAGTCATTAATTAATTTCTTGCTTTTGTAATACACATGATCGATTGACATAAATGGAAATTGATATTTTATTAGAATTCTTTTTATTATATCTGTGATGTGGCATCTGATATTCTTATCTGTTTTCATCATCGCGTTAGTTCACGTGTTTTCCGCCCCCTTCTTTTATTTGTTCTTAATGCTTCCTTCATTTCTTTCTTTTCCTTTGATTCTGTGTCTGTAGTTTACTCTTTTTAAAAAAAAAAAGATACAACTACTAGCAATATTGTTACAATATCGTTTCGTTCTCGTTGTTGTTGTTAAAGTTTGACATGTACATTCATTTACATATGTCTACTGTTTTGTGTCATGCTTTTCTAAAGCTCACGAGCCATTGACGTATATGTAACAGTCAATTTATTATCACAACGTATTTTATCATTTCTTTTCGTTTTAATGTGATATGGTTCATTTTTTTATGCTTCAATTTTGTGTGTGGAGGAACAAAGACTAGCTGTAAGACAGGTACAATGGGATCTAATGCTACTGTTCTTGAGTAATAAAGTGTCCTTAAGTCTGAAGTCTAAAGTTGGTCTGTGTTAAGTTTTTACGTCGACACCCATCTCAAGTGATATGGCCGAAAAGCAGAAAACACAGAGCTGAGCATACAGCAATATGCTTACATAAATATATGTGTGTGTGTGCGTGCGTGGTGTGTGTGTGTGTGTGTGTGTGTGTGTGTGTGTGTGTGTGTGTGTGTGTGTGTGTGTGTGTGTGTGTGTGTGTGTGTGTGTGTTCATTCGTTCTTTGATTTAACGTCTTTTCACTATGAGTGATATTAGATATTATATATTAGTGATATTAGATAGTACTGATATTAGTATGTGTGTGTGTATGTGCGCACGTATGTATGTGAGTGTGTGTGTGTGTGTGTGTGTGTGTGTGTGTGTGTGTGTACGTGTGTGTACGTGTGTACGTGTGTGTGCCTGTGTCTGTGTGTACACGTATGTGTACGTGTGTGTGTATGTGTCTGTGTGTTACAGTAAATCGAAAGTGATATATCAGAATAGCGTCTCGCAAAACGAATTAATTTAAGAAGCCAGATACACCTGTCTGACTGATAACTCTGTCTGTCTGTCTGTGTACACAACGACAACCTCTACAACACCAAACTGTTCTCTTCTGTTGACAGAGAGAACCTGGTACAGCTGGATGTGTTCTACAGAGAGAAGCACGTGGAACATATCACCCAGCAAGTGGCTTACGATGGCTTTGCTCTGCTCTGTGAGTGTTTTCTGCTCTGTGTGTTTATGTAAATATATTACTGTATGCTCTGTGAGTGTTTTCTGCTCTGTGTATTCATGTAAATATATTACTGTTTGTTCTGTCATGTGAGTGTTTTCTGCTCTGTGTATTTATGTAAATATATTACTGCATGTTCTGTCAGGTAAGTGTTTTCTGCTTAGTGTATTTGTGTAGATATATTACTGTATGCTCTGCTCTGTGAGTGTTTTCTGCTCTGTGTATTTATGTAAATATATTGCTGTATCCTCTGCTCTGTGACTGTTTTCTGTCCTGTGTATTTATGAAAATATATTGCTGTATGCTCTGCTCTGTGAGTGTTTTCTGCTCTGTGTGTTTATGTAAATATATTGCTGTATGTTCTGCTCTGTGAGTGTTTTCTGCTCTGTGTGTTTATGTAAATATATTACTGTATGTTCTGCTCTGTGAGTGTTTTCTGCTCTGTGTGTTTATGTAAATATATTACTGTATGCTCTTCTCTGTGAGTGTTTTCTGCTCTGTGTATTTATGTAAATATATTACTGTATGCTCTGCTCTGTGAGTGTTTTCTGCTCTGTGTGTTTATGTAAATATATTACTGTATGCTCTGCTCTGTGAGTGTTTTCTGCTCTGTGTATTTATGTAAATATATTGCTGTATGTTCTGCTCTGTGAGTGTTTTCTGCTCTGTGTATTTATGTAAATATATTACTGTATGCTCTGCTCTGTGAGTGTTTTCTGCTCTGTGTACTTATGTAAATATATTACTGTATGTTCTGTCATGTGTGTGTTTTCTGCTCTGTGTATTTATGTAAATATATCACTGTATGCTCTGCTCTATGAGTTTTTTCTGCTTTCTGTCATCATCATCATCATCAAGTGCCTTGCCACATGGCGTTGGCGATCATGGCCCTCCATATATTTCTGTCCCTTGTTGCCGCAAGCACATCTTCCACCGTCTCTGTCTTCAGCCACTCTGCAAGTCCGTCCAATATTTTTTCCCTGGGTTTACCTGGTGCTCTCTTTCCCTCCAGCTTTCCTGTTGTGACCAGGTGCTCCAATTCCCTTTTCCTCATAAAATGGCCTATAAATGTTTCCTGTCTTTTCCTAATCTTCCTTATGAATGATCTTCTTGGGTCTGCCTTCATCGAGACTGTCTCGTTTGTTTTCTTTGCTGTCCATGGAACTCTCAACATTCTTCTCAGAAACCACATCTCGGCTGTCTCAGTCTTGCTCTGGCTTTGCTTGTTGATTGTCCTCGCCTCACAACCGTTATAACATTATCGGTTCTATATAGCATTCAAGAACTCTCTTCCTGATGTTAATTGTGTACCAAGGCCATGAGGTTCAACTATATCCTCCACCCCATCCTGTCCCACCATAGCATTAAAATCTTCCATTATCATTGTAACTTCTTGTGATTTACATCGGGCCTTGTGTATTTATGTAATTATATTACTGCACGTTCTGCTGTGTGAGTGTTTTCTGATTTGTGTATCTATGTAAATATATTACTGTATGTTCTGTCATGTGAATGTTTTCTACTCTGTGTATTTATGTAAATATATTACTATGTGTTCTGTCATGTGAGTGTTTTCTGCTTTGTGTATTTATGTAAAATATTACTGTGTGTTCTGTCATGTGTTTTCTGCTTTGTGTATTTATGTAAATATATTACTGTGTGTTCTGTCATGTGAGTGTTTTCTGCTTTGTGTATTTATGTAAATATATATACTGTGTGTTCTGTCATGTGTTTTCTGCTTTGTATATTTATGTAAATATATTAATATATTACCGTATGATTTGCTCTGTGAGTGTTTTCTGCTTAGTGTATTTATATAAATATATTACTGTATGTTTTGCTCTGTGAGTGTTTTCTGCTTTGTGTAATTATGTAAATAATATATTACTGTATGTTCTGTCATGTAAGTGTTTTCTGCTTTGTGTAATTATGTAAATATATTACTGTGTGTTCTTTCATGTGAGTGTTTTCTGCTTTGTGTGATTATGTAAATATATTACTGTATGTTCTGTCATGTGAGTGTTTTCTGCTTTGTGTATTTATGTAAATATATTACTGTATGTTTTGCTCTGTGAGTGTTTTCTGCTTTGTGTAATTATGTAAACATATTACTGTGTTCTTTCATGTGAGTGTTTTCTGCTTTGTGTGATTATGTAAATATATTACTGTATGTTCTGACATGTGAGTGTTTTCTGCTTTGTGTATTTATGTAAATATATTACTGTATGTTCTGTTATGTGAGTGTTTTGTGTATTTATGTAAATATATTACTGCATGTTTTGTTCTGTGAGTGTTTTCTGCTTTGTGTATTTATGTAAATATATTGCTGTATGTTCTGTCATGTGAGTGTTTTCTGCTTTGTGTATTTATGTAAATATATTACTGTATGTTTTGCTCTGCAAGTGTTTTCTGCTCTGTGTATTTATGTAAATATGTTACTGTATGTTCTGTCATGTGAGTGTTTTCTGCTTTGTGTAATTATGTAAATATATTACTATATGTTTTGCTCTGTGAGTGTTTTCTGCTTTGTGTATTTATGTAAATATATTGCTGTATGTTCTGTCATGTGAGTGTTTTCTGCTTTGTGTATTTATGTAAATATATTACTGTATGTTCTGTCATGTGAGTGTTTTCTGCTTTGTGTATTCATGTAAATATATTACTGTATGTTCTGACATGTGAGTGTTTTCTGCTTTGTGTATTTATGTAATATATTGCTGTATGTTCTGTCATGTGAGTGTTTTCTGCTTTGAGTATTTATATAAATATATTACTGTATGTTCTGTTATGTGAGTGTTTTCTGCTTTGTGTATTTATGTAAATATATTACTGTATGACTTGCTCTGTGAGTGTTTTGTGCTTTCTGTAATTTCATAAATTTATTAGTGTTATCTCTGTTCTCCCTGTGTGTAGGTTCTGACTTCGTGAGTTCATAGACTATGTGAGACTGAGCTCGTGCAAAATGTCTGTTGCTGCTATAATGATTATTCTCATTATTGTTATCATCATCTTAAAAAAGTATCATCGTTAACAAAGTCAGCAACCAACCAACTAACCAACCAAGAAACAAACCAACTCATTATCATGACAGTAATACATAGTGGCTACCTGGCTGAACCTGTCTCTCAGTGACAAAAAGCTACTTACTGCGTAGCTTTCATCGGCGATCCGGCCGACTTCTTCAGCGCAATTGCTGGGTTGAGAACTGGCTTCAGTGCGCACCGCCGTGAGCGAACTCACGACAGTGCGACTGAATAAGTGAGGAGTACACCGATGGCAGGTTGTGTCGGCCCCAGTCACGGCTGAGGGTGGGGTTCCATGCGGCGATGTAAACTGCCTCCTTGACAGTAATACTCTTTTTTTTTTTTCTCACAGAATGAATTGTCCTGTTTGATTTGTTTGTTGGTGGTGGAGGTGTTGGTGTTGGTGTTGGTGTTGGTGGTGGTGTTGGTGGTGGTGATGATGTTGATAATCATAATGATGGATATCACGATGATAATAACTATTACGATGACAACGACGATGAGAGGAGGAGGAGAATATTCATGATGGCAACTATCACGATGGTAATAACCATGACCACGATGACGATTATGCTGACAATGATATAGTCATAGTGACGACTATCATGATGAAATGACTAGGAACACATTGATGACAACGATGATGACAATTGCAACGATAACTGTCAGATGATAACAACGATAACGACGACGACAATGATGATAATGATGACGACTATGACGGTGAGAATGACGATGATGACGGACAACGACGACGATGATAATGATGATGATCACAATGACGTCTATCACGATGATAATGACGATGACAATGATGATCGTAATGACGACGACAATGACAATGACAATGATGACGATGATGAGGATGGTCATGATTACGACGATTGTCACGATGATAACGACGATGGTGATGAATAAGATAAAGGCGTTGACTGTGGCAGGTGACATCGGTGGGTCCATGGGCCTGTTTATTGGAGCTAGCCTACTGTCCATTGGGGAGCTGGTGGATTTATTCCTGCATCAGGCCTTCAACCGATGTACCTCCCGCGTCACAGGCTGACTGATCTGTTCTGACGTCATCTACATTCCACTTTACGACCTGCTGCTGTGTTCTGACGTTATATACGTTCCCACGTTTCTGACGTCATCTACATTCAACTTCACGACCTGCTGCAGTGTTCTGACGTTGTATACGTTCCCACGTTTCTGACGTCATCTACATTCCACTTCACGACCTGCTGCAGTGTTCTGACGTTGTATACGTTCCCACGTTTCTGACGTCATCTACATGCCACGTCTCGGAGTTGATCATGTTCTTTACGTTTA
>JAPXFY010000015.1:72704184-72709199 GCA_030674185.1 Monoplex corrugatus
AATTATACTGAACACAAGAAACTTAACCCTTTCACTTCTACACCCTATGTGTTGAATACTAGTGTGGGTGTGGGTATGAGGGGGGAGGGAAAGGGTTAACAATAATGCACCCGCCAACTCCACAACCGTGGCGATTCTTTCACTCTTTCTGCAGAAAGCTGGTGTGAGTGTATGTGTGGGGTGAGAGAATGAGAAGGGTTAAAATTGTTGTTATTGTTGTTTAAAGCCCAGCCGACCGCGCAGAGCCAATCAGACAATAACTGCTTCAAAAACATAAAAAAATTCAACAGCAAAAAAAAAAAAAAAAAAAAAAAAAAAAATTAAGTACACATATCAATGCATTCGCGCACACAATCTAAGGACATGCCCCGGCGTTCACCGCTCCGTCCAATTTACCGCACAGGGGAGATTTAAAAAACACACCTGAATACAAAGTTAAGCATACTAAGGACACCAAAACAGATATGAAAACAGGCATAAATTACCAAAAATTGCTTCCGCATATCTCATCTCCCTAGAGCCAAAAATGCACTTAATGCACATACCCAATTATCAATCCTAACAAAAAGTACATAAAATTTTATCGAACACATACAGGTGAATGGACCATTTATGCAGAAAATGACAGGTAAAAATGACAGAAAGCGAAGCAACAAGGGAGAAACAAAAGTGACAGAAAAGAGGAAATTTCTAGCACAGAATATTTCCAGAAGGTGGGAATACTATTTATACTGAAAGAGCCCCCGGCATTCCCACGGGGGGGGGGGGGGGCAAGTGTTAAAATGATGTACCCACCAATTCTATTATTGAGGCCGATAGACGACATTACATAATGAAGAACAGCTACAAAAATGAAAAAGAAAACAACAACAATAACAACAAAACAAAAACAAAACCAATACTGGAACAAAAAATATGAAATAATTAATGCTGTTGTTTTATTCATATATTTAAGGGGCGGATTATTTTTGTTGTTGTTTTATGCTTCTACGTTGTTTGTTAGTTTTTTTGTTTTTTTTTTGGTTGTTTGTTTGTTTGTTTTGTTTTGTTTTGTTTTTGTTTGTTTTTGTTTTTGTTTATTTGTTTGTGTTTTTGTTTGTTTGTTTTTTGTTCACCTTCTGCACTACTCCTGAGTCACAACCTGTCACTTTCCATGCTGCTCATCGTGACACGCCGACACACTTGTCAACCCATCGACACTGAAGATACCATGAAAGCACATCATTAACCCTTTGACTCCCGCACCCTCTCTACCAACAGCAAAAACTTAACCCTGTGATTACGTCACCCTACCCACCAACTTCCTGCAGGAAGGTGGTGGATTGGGTGAGAGAATCAAAGGGTCAAGTTTTAGCTTTGCTAGTATGGTTGACAATGCAGGATGCTGGTGGACAGGGTGCGGTAGTTAAAGGGTTAAGGAAGGAAAACTACGTTGGTATGGCCATGTAACAAGATCCAGAGGCTTTTGTAATTGAATCTTCCAAGGAACTGTTGAGGGAGGGAGACACAAGGGAAGCAGAACGGAAAACTGCCAATGAGAAACCATTTGCAGAGACCCAGGCTTTGGCACACAGCCGACAGAGCTGGCGGGACCTGGTGAACAGTTCTTCACTGCTACTACTCTGGAATTAAGGGAGGAGAAGAAGCAGAAGAACACAGAATACACGTTTGTAGGCGATCACCAATACAAAACAATTGTTTGTGGACAATTTAAAAACACAGCAATAAAGGTTTTATGCGATCAAAAGAATATGTTTTTTTTCTTTAAATCTTAAATCTTGCTTAGAATCTGAATGATAAGCAGTCAGGCACAACAGGCAGCATGACATGAACCATTACTGTAAACAATCGTCAGCAAAAAATACGGGTAATATAAACAAGGAACAGAATAAACACATTTCTATGCACAACCAGCAAACATACCAACAACGAAAACAAAACAAAAATCAGCATGATTCTTAGGAATAGAATACAAATGGCTAATCTAGAAATAGAGTACAAATGGCTAATCTAGAAATAGAATACAAATGGCTAATCTAGAAATAGAGTACAAATGGTTAATCTAGGAGTAGAATACAAATGGCTAATCTGGGAACAGAATACAAATGGATAATCTAGAAATAGAGTACAGATGGTTAATCTAGGAGTAGAATACAAATGGCTAATCTGGGAACAGAATACAAATGGATAATCTAGAAATAGAGTACAGATGGTTAATCTAGGAGTAGAATACAAATGGCTAATCTGGGAACAGAATACAAATGGATAATCTAGAAATAGAGTACAAATGGTTAATCTAGGAGTAGAATACAAATGGCTAATCTGGGAACAGAATACAAATGGATAATCTACGAACAGATACAAATGGTTAATCTATGAACAGAATACAGATGGCTAATCCATGAACAGAATCCAGATAGCTAATCTAGGAACAGAATACAAATGGCTAATCTAGGAACAGAATACAAATGGCTAATCTAGGAACAGAATACAAATGGCTAATCTAGGAACAGAATACAAATGGCTAATCTGGGAACAGAATACAAATGGCTAATCTAGAAACAGAATACAAATGGCTAATCTAGGAACAAAATACAAACAGTTAATCTAGGAACAGAATACAAATGGCTAATCTAGAAACAGAATACAATGGCTAATCTAGGAACAGAATACAAATGGCTAATCTAGGAACAGAATACAAATGGCTAATCTAGAAACAGAATACATATGGCTAATCTAGAAATAGAATACAAATGGCTAATTTAGGAATAGAATACAAATGGCTAATCTAGAAATAGAATACAAATGGCTGATCTAGAAATAAGATACAAATGGCTAATTTAGGAACAGAATACAAATGGCTAATCTAGAAATAGAATACAAATGGCTGATCTAGAAATAAGATACAAATGGCTAATTTAGGAACAGAATACAAATGGCTAATCTAGAAATAGAATACAAATGGCTAATCTAGGAACAAAATACAAATGGCTAATCTAGGAACAAAATACAAATGGCTAATCTAGAACAGAATACAAATGGCGAATCAGACCAGAACAGGAAACTAACGTACAGACACCAATCACGATCAACACAGAAAACCCTTCCACAACATTCAACATGGGAAACAAGCACTGTTTCTAAGTAACAGCTTTAGTCCATTAAGAATTGCGTCCCTTGTCAAACACTCGTCCGCCTCCTTGCGGAAATTGATGATGTTAGACGTTGCAAGTTTTCAAAGCAACATCCAACTTTCTTCTTGCGACCAAAAGTTCAATCAGAAGCATTGACAACATTTCAATGAGGCGGTCAAACCATTCAGTCTCCTTTTACATATATAAAGTGGTTTGCGAGCTTGTATCTTCACCACTAAAATATAGTTTCATTTTATTTCTCAATAACATTTCATTTCATTTCAGTTTTTTAAGTTTGCCCCAAAACACTTCACACAGCCGAGAGAGAGAGAGAGAGAGAGAGAGAGAGAGAGATAGAGAGAGAGACAGAGCCAGCAAGAGACAGAGACAGAGAGACAGACACAGAGAGACACAGAGAGAGAGAGACAGAGACAGAGAGAGACAGAGACACATCGAGAGACAGAGAGACAGAGAGAGAGAGAGAGACACAGAGAGAGGCAGCGACTGTGGAGAGACAGAAGAGAGAGAGAGACACAGAGAGAGAGAGAGAGAGAGATACAAAGAGACAGACTGAGAGAGAGAGTCACAGAAAGAGAGAACACATTTTTGTACACTGTAGTAAATGAAAACGCAAAAACAAATGTTTCCGTTTAACATGCATCGGGAATAAAACTGCAGCAGAATTAAAACACTTCAATATAACTCAAACATCTGACACACAGACTGGAACAAGAATAAGACCGAGAACGAGTATGATGCTCATTTTCCGCGGATAGAAGATATCAGCTTCAAACTCCTTTTTTTTCAAACTTGCCATAGCTTGTGTTTTGGGGCCTTCATGTTTCCATAAGCCAGCCATTCGCATCACTTACAGGATCATTAACGCCCATACAGAACATTCTGTATGCCTATACGGACCTCATGGCAACCATCTTTCGAGGAAAAACAGTGGCAAAAAGGAAGATAGTAAGACCTGCAATCTCATACAACGAGAACATAACCAACATCAGTGGCTTAAATATTCAAGAAATTGTCCACCAAAGTCAAGACAGAGCGGCCTGGAGGGAGATGGTGGTGTCCAGGTGACGCCGACATGTGAAACAGGTGAGACAGGTGAGGTGTATGCATATACACACGAAAGGAGTTTTAGACACCAAAAGGTATGCATACATGTTGACATTGAAGATTCGAAAAATCCCCATCATTTGTCCACCTGGTGGAGATAGTGTCTACGTGAATCGATTCAGGTCCTAAACATATCACCACCATCACCATCACCACCACAACCGCTGCTATCACCATCATCATCGTCATCATCACCACCACCACCATTACCATCACCATTATCATCATCGTCATCATCATCATCATCATTATCATTTCATGTGTACAGCGTAAAACAAGTCTATATCAAACTGTGCTCGTTACACTAAGGGGAGGAGGAAGGTGGCTGCTTTACCCACATGTTTATACTATATACAGTAAGTCGGATACGTACATACATTACTGCAGTGTAAACGTAATCTGATACACACATTAATGCAATGCAGTATAAACATAGTTACTTAATCAAAAACAACAACAGAACATAACGTGAAATTTGAACCAGGTTATAACACCCAGTCCAAATTTTCTTTTCTTTTTATGAGGAAGACAAAGGTATACATCTTTGGATAAGTACAGTGTTTCACACACACACAACACACACACACACACACACACACACACACACACACACACACACACACACACGACACAACCACACACACACACACACACACACACACACACACACACACACACCACACATGAAAACGAACATAGGCCTACACACTAACATACACATACATACGCTCAAACAAATACTCACGGAGAGAAATT
>JAPXFY010000015.1:72709299-72714299 GCA_030674185.1 Monoplex corrugatus
GGACAGTGAGAAGGACAGTTTTAATGTAGCGCACCCCGCGATTCGAACCCACAACCATTAGCATGTGAATCTGACGCTCAAACCAACATAGCTACTGGGGCCCGACATATGTGATGAAATGAATAAAAATCCCCTACTAATTCTTGACTTTATATTGATGAAATGAATAAAAAAAATCCCTTACTTATTCTTGACTTTATATGTGATGAAATGAATAAAAATCCCCTACCTATTCTTAACTTTATATGTGATGAAATGAATGAAAATCCCCTACGTATTCTGAACTTTATATGTTATGAAATGAATAAAAATCCCCTACCTATTCTTAACTTTATATGTGATGATATGAATAAAAATCCCCTACCTATTCTTAACTTTACATGTGATGAAATGAATAAAAATTTCTTACTTATTCTTAACTTTATATGTGATGAAATAAAAACAATTTCTTATTTATTCTTAATTTTATATGTGATAAAATGACTAAAAAATTCTTATTTGTTCTTAACTGTATATGCGACGAAATGAATAAAATTTCTTATGTATTCTTAACTTTGTATGTGATGAAATGAATAGAATTTCTTGTCTATTCTTAACTTTGTATGTGATGAAATGAATGAAAATTTCTTATTTATTTTTAACTGTATATGTGATGAATGAATGAAAAAAAATCTTATTTATTCTTAACTTTATATATGATGAAATGAATAAAAATTTCTTATTTATTCATAACTTTATATGTGATGATATGAATAAAACAATATTTATTCTTAACTTATATTGTGATGAAATGAACGCAATTTCTTATCTATTCTTAACTTTATATGTGATGAAATTATCACAATTTCTAATTCATTCTTAACTTTCTATGTGATGAAATGAAAATTTTTTTTCTTCACTTTACATGTGATGAAATGAATAAAAAAGTTCTTATTCATTCTTAACTTTATATGGAATGAAATGAATATAATTTCTTATTTATTTTTAACTTATATTGTTTAAAGACTAGCCGACTGTGCCGAGTCATATCAGGTCTATAACCATTTCAAAACGTACAAAACAGCTCGTTGAAAAAAAAACTGGAAAAGAAAATCAAGTACGTATATAAAATGAACTCACACATAACCTATGGATATGACCCTAGTACTGATCACTGCCCACAATTTATCATGAAAGGTTTTATAAAAACAAACCTGAATACAAACATATAACCAAAATCATAGATGCTAAAACATATAAAAACTGGCCTAAAATAATCGAAATTGCTTCTCACATCATATTTTGTTAGAGCCAAAACTACAGTAAATACACGTGCCAATGATCAATCGTAAGATTGTATGGAAGGCTTTACGGAAAATTTGTATGGAAGGTTTTATGGAAAAACATACAGGTGAAAGGGCCAACAAGACAGAAAAGGATAGGAGAAGATGATAGAAAACAAAGGAGAAACAAAGAGCGACCAAAAAATAGGACATTTCCAGCACAAAAATTCATCGTCATTATATTCATTATCAGCAGCAGCAGCAGCAGCAGCAGCAGCAGCAGCAGCAACAACAACAACAACAACATCACCACCATATTCCTCCTCCTCCTCCTCCTCATCATCATCATAACCATCTTCATCATCATCATCATCATCATCATCATCATCATCATCATCATCATCATCATCATCATCTTCATTATCTCATCAACATTGTCACCACCTTTACTGTTATTGTTATAATCATTCTTATTTTTCTTTTATATTAGTACTGTTATTATTGTGAGCATTACTGTTATTGTTATAATCATTGTTATTTTTCTTCTATATTAGTACTGTTATTATTGTGAGTATTACTGTTATTGTTATAATCATTCTTATTTTTCTTCTATATTAGTACTGTTATCATTGTGAGTATTACTGTTATTGTTATAATCATTCTTATTTTTCTTCTATATTAGTACTGTTATCATTGTGAGTATTACTGTTATTGTTATAATCATTCTTATTTTTCTTCTATATTAGTACTGTTATCATTGTGAGTATTACTGTTATTGTTATAATCATTCTTATTTTTCTTCTATATTAGTACTGTTATCATTGTGAGTATTACTGTTATTGTTATAATCATTCTTATTTTTCTTCTATATTAGTACTGTTATTATTGTGAGTATTACTGTTATTGTTATAATCATTCTTATTTTTCTTCTATATTAGTACTGTTATTATTGTGAATATTAGTTACTGTTATAATCATTCTTATTTTTCTTCTATATTAGTACTGTTATTATTGTGAGTATTACTGTTATTGTTATTATCATTCTTATTTTTCTTCTATATTAGTACTGTTATTATTGTGAGTATTACTGTTATTGTTATAATCATTGTTATTTTTCTTCTATATTAGTACTGTTATTATTGTGAGTATTACTGTTATTGTTATAATCATTGTTATTTTTCTTCTATATTAGTACTGTTATCATTGTGAATATTACTGTTATTGTTGCTGCTATCTCCACCCAGGTAATTCAAAAGGGCGATTCAAGGAAAAGAATAACAACAACAAGGTTAAGAAAAAGATGATGGCGAAGATGATGATGGAGGATGAGGAGAATGAGGACAACGATGATGATAATGATGAGCACGATGATGACGATGACCATGACCATGGCGACGACAACGATAATGACGATGATGATGACGACGACGACGATGACGACGACGATGATGATGATGATGACGACGATGGTGATGACGATGACGACGACGACGTCGTCGATGATGATGAGAAGAAAGGAGAAGAAGAAGAAGAGGTAGATGATGATGATGAAAAAGATGAGGATGATAATGATGAGGATGATAATGATGACACACACAAACACAAACAAGAGAACAGAGAGTGTCACTACCATAGCCAGTCTGCCACCAGTTGTAGACGATGTACAAACTGATGATGATGATGGTGATGATAATGATGATGATAGTGATGATGATGACACAAACACAAACAAGAGAACAAAGAGTGTCACTACCATATCCAGTCTGCCACCAGTTGTAGACGATGTACAAACTGATGATGATGGCTCCTACAGGGTCCACGAAGATGAACCCTTGTTGTCCCTCAAACTCAACCTGCCCCTGGAACTCTCTGGAACCTGTAACCCACCATTGTTTTTTCATGCAGACAAGCCCTTTTCTTTCAAGACTGTGAAACGGAATAACAGGTGGCGCGATAAATAAACCTTACAATGAACAAAATACAATGTTATTTGAATTATCAGTGTGAAAACAAACATAACTCATAACAACTGTGTAATTGAATCATCAGTCTAAACTAATATCATCATGTAAACATACTTAGTAACAAACTTTGAATCATCATGTGAAACATAACTTCACGTACAAACGTATATGAACACTGTGAATTAATTTAACAATCGAGTGTATGAAACATCATGTAAAAACCTTCACACTACAACAACACAAGTGTTATTTGAATCATCAGAGTGAAAACATAACCTTCACACAACGAAACATAGTGTTATTTGAATCATCAGAGTGAAAACATAACCTTCACATAACGAAAGTATTATTTGAATCATCAATGTGAAAACACAACATCACGTAAAGAAACACATTGTTATTTGAATGATCAGTGTGAAAGCATAAACTTCACGTAACCAGTGTTATTTGAATCATCAGTGTGAAAGCATAACCTTCACATAACCAGTGTTATTTGAACGTGAAAACATAATCTTCACTTAACCTTTTGACTCCCACGCCACGTCCACCAGCATCCTGCACTGTCAACCAGTTAGCAACACAAAACCTTAACTCTCACTCCCTCACTCTATCGACCAGTTTCAGTCTCAGTTTCAGTTTCTCAAGATGACGTCTCCGTTCTCGAAGAATTCCTACAGTGTTATTGATATGGACAGTCTTGTAAGGTGCACATTAACATGACAGTGCATAAAGTCCTGCACATAAACCCTTGAGCTGGCCTGGTCCTGAGGCCCTACCTAGACTATGTTTTACTTAGTCTATATTTTATACTGGTATTGTATCAGCCTAACACTATATTTTACCTAGTCTACATTTTATACTGGTATTGTATCAGCCTGTCAATATGTACCTAGACTATATTTTATACTGGTATTGTATCAGCCTATCACTATGTTTTACCTAGTTTATATTTTATACTGGTATTGTATCAGCCTATCACTATGTACCTATCTATATTTTATACTGGTATTGTATCAGTCTATCACTATGTTTTACCTAGTCTATATTTTATACTGGTATTGTATCAGTCTATCACTATATTTTATCTAGTCTATATTTTATACTGGTATTGTATCAGTCTATCACTATGTTTTACCTAGTCTATATTTTATACTGGAATTGTATCAGCCTATCACTATATTTTATCTAGTCTATATTTTATACTGGTATTGTATCAGTCTATCACTATGTTTTACCTAGTCTATATTTTATACTGGTATTGTATCAGCCTATCACTATGTTTTACCTAGTCTATATTTTATATCAGTATTGTATCAGTCTATCACTATGTTTTACCTAGTCTATATTTTATACTGGTATTGTATCAGTCTATCACTATGTTTTACCTAGTCTATATTTTATACTGGTATTGTATCAGCCTATCACTATGTTTTACCTAGTCTATATTTTATATCAGTATTGTATCAGTCTATCACTATGTTTTACCTAGTCTATATTTTATACTGGTATTGTATCAGTCTATCACTATGTTTTACCTAGTCTATATTTTATACTGGTATTGTATCAGCCTATCACTATGTTTTACCTAGTCTATATTTTATATCAGTATTGTATCAGTCTATCACTATGTTTTACCTAGTCTATATTTTATACTGGTATTGTATCAGTCTATCACTATGTTTTACCTAGTCTATATTTTATACTGGTATTGTATCAGTCTATCACTATGTTTTACCTAGTCTATATTTTATACTGGTATTGTATCAGTCTATCA
>JAPXFY010000015.1:72721799-72751799 GCA_030674185.1 Monoplex corrugatus
TATATATCTATATCTATATATATATCTATATCTATATATATCTATATCTAATATATATATATATATATCTCTCTCTCTCTCTCTCTCTCTCTCTCTCTCTATATATATATATATATATATATATATGTATACATATTATATATACGATGCTGGTGTGAGCCAACGATGTTTCTTCGAATTATCACTGCATCATCAGAATCTTATCAATATTCTGAAGATAGAAACAAAACACCTTTTGTTAAGGAAACAGTAAACATGAAATGGGGACAAGCATAAGCGGTCAAGGAAAAGCCAGACTACAACTTAATGGTTAGTTCCCTACGCCTATACTCATCCTTTACATTTATCCCCGGGTCGATATCTCTGATCCACAGTGCCTCCAGGGTCATGCGATAATCCTCGCCCCTTATAGCTGAAGCCAAAATCTCAACATCTTCTGAGCCCATTGTAACCTTACATTGTGCGAGATGCTTTTTTACAGGCCCAGTGTTGTTGATGTGTTCACGGAAACGGGTTTGTAAATGTCGGACAGTCTGTCCAACATAGCACGCCTTACAGCGTGAACATGTCAGTTTGTAAACCACCCCACTCCGGATCAACTTTGGCACTTGTGCTTTCAAGGACGGCAAAACATATACATGTATATGTATACAGAGATAACGTAAAAATACATTGTTTCTTCTTTTGTTTTGGTGTTCGTTTTGTTTTCCTCCCCTTCCCATTTTTGTTTGTTTGTTGATTGTGTTGGGTTGGTTGGTTGGTTGGTTGTGTTGTTGGTTGGTGGTTTGTTGTGTTGTTGGTTGGTTGTTGGTTGTTGGTTGGTTGGTGTTGTGTTGTTGTTGTTTGGTTGGTTGTTGGTTGGTTGGTTGTTGGTTGGTTGTTGGTTGTTGTTTGGTTGGTTGTTGTTGTGTTGGTTGGTTGGTTGGTTGTTGGTTGTTGGTTGTTGGTTGGTTGTTGGTTGGTTGTGGTTGGTTGGTTGTTGGTTGGTTGGTTTGGTTGTTGGTTGGTTGTTGGTTGGTTGTTGGTTTGGTTGTGTTGTTGTTGTTGGTTGTTGGTTGGTTTGGTGTTGGTTGTTGGTTGGTTGTTGGTTGTTGGTTGGTTGGTTGGTTTGGTGTTGTTTGGTTTGGTTTGGTTGTTGGTTGTGTTGTTGTTGTTGGTTGTTGTTGGTTTGGTTGTTGGTTGTTGTTGGTTGGTGTTGTTGGTTGTTGGTTGGTTGGTTGGTTGTTGGTTGGTTGTTGGTTGTTGGTTGGTTGTTGGTTGTTGGTTGGTTGTTGGTTGTTGGTTGTTGGTTGTTGTTGGTTGTTGGTTGGTTTTGGTTGTTGGTTGGTGTTGTTGGTTGTTTGGTTGGTTGGTTGGTTGTTGGTTGGTTGGTTGGTTGTTGGTTGGTTGTTGGTTGTTGGTTGGTTGTTGGTTGGTTGTTGTTGGTTGGTTGTTGGTTGGTTGGTTGATTGGTTGGTTGTTGGTTGGTTGGTGATTGGTTGGTTGTTGGTTGTTGGTGATTGTTGGTTGGTTGTTGGTTGTTGGTGATTGTTGGTTGGTTGTTGGTTGTTGGTGTTGGTTGGTTGGTTGTTGGTTGGTTGTTGGTTGTTGGTTGGTTGGTTGGTTGTTGGTTGGTTGGTGTTGGTGTTGGTTGGTTGTTGGTTGTTTGGTTGGTTGGTTGTTGGTTGGTTGGTTGGTTGTTGGTTGGTTGGTTGGTTGTTGTGGTTGGTTGTTGGTTGGTTGTTGGTTGGTTGGTTGTTGGTTGGTTGGTGATTGGTTGGTTGTTGGTTGGTTGGTGGTTGTTGGTTGTTGGTTTGTTGGTGTTGTTGGTTGGTTGTTGGTTGGTTGGTGATTGTTGGTTGGTTGTTGGTTGTGTTGTTGGTTGGTTGGTTGTTGGTTGGTTGGGTTGTTGGTTGGTTGGTGATTGGTTGGTTGTTGGTTGGGTTGGTTGTTGGTTGGTTGGTGATTGGTTGGTTGTTGGTTGGTTGGTGATTGTTTGGTTGTTGTTGGTTGGTTGTTGGTTGGTTGGTGTTGGTTGGTTGTTGATTGGTTGGTTGTTGGTTGGTTGGTTGTTGGTTGGTTGGTTGGATTGGTTGGTTGTTGGTTGTTGGTGGTTGGTTGGTTGTTGGTTGGTGTGTTGGTTAGTTGGTTGGTTGGTTGGTTGTTGGGTTGGTTGTTGGTTGTTGGTGGTTGGTTGGTTGTTGGTTGGTGGTGATTGTTTGGTTGTGTTGGTGGTTGGTTGGTTGGGTTGGGGTTGGTTGTTGGTTGGTTGGTGGTTGGTTGGTTGTTGGTTGGTTGTTGGTTGGTTGGTGGTTGGTTGGTTGTTGGTTGGTTGGTGATTGGTTGGTTGGTGGTTGGTTGGTGATTGGTTGGCTGTTGGTTGGTTGGTGATTTTTTGTTCGTTTTTTTTTGCGTTTTGTTTGTTTGTTTCTGTGTTTGTTACTTGGTTGTTTAGCGATCGATTTTCGCGGAGGCACATACTCACGTTATTTTGTCCACACGATGCAGGCAGTGTGTTGCTGCACATTCTGCATAATCCGACTTCGGTGGGCGTGTATGCTATTTGTGTGTGTGGTGTGCGTGCGTGCGTGCGTGCGTGCGTGTGTGTGTGTGTGCGTGCGTGCGCGCGCGCGTGTGTATGTGTGTGTGTGTGTGTGTGTGTTTCCATAAGCAACAGAACACAGACTTCGTTTATAGGATGTTTAACGTGCGTATTTGATGTTTTACACAAGTTCACCCAGAAGATGGGCAAAAAATCTACACCCTTCACCAACCAGACCAAAGATACCCAGGGAGGCTCGAACTCCAGACTCCAGACTGAAAGTCCGACGTTTCACCCACTTGACTGAGGTGCTCCAATTCGTCATTAACTACTACTTTTCTGTACTTCTTCCTCCATCCCCCTCCCTTTTGTTGTTGTTGTTGTTGTTGTACTTTTTAAAAATTCCTTCACTTTCTTTATTTGTACGCACATAATTCATGTTTTTATACAATTTATTTCTATATCACTTGTTTAACCCTTTGACTCCTGCACCCTGCCCTGTCCATCAGAATCCTGCATCACCAACCAGGCTAGCAAAGCAAAAACTTAACCTTTTGACTTCCTTACCCTACAGGAAGCTGGTGGACAGGGTGCGGGAGTCAAAGGGTTAAAGTAATGCATTTTATTTTTGTGTCTATATATTTATGTTACATGTGTGACGTATTAAGAACTGGCCGTAAAACAAGTCCACTGGGACCTCATGCTACTCTATCATTGAGTGACAAAATGTCTTGAAGTTTTGAAGTCACCACCGTGTCTGTATTCTCTCTTGTCATACAACGTGTCTTGGGCAAGCTCAACTTGACAAGGCCCATAACCTCTCTCCAGGTCGAATTTGTTGTTGTTGTTATTGTTCTTGTTGTTGTTGTTGTTGTTGCTGCTGCTGTTGGCTTCAGTACCCACGTGCAGTAGGTAGAACTGGGTTACATGGTTACCAGTGACAGGTGACGACGCCTAACCTGACTGATGGACTGACAATATTGCGGGATGGACAGAAAGACCATTTGCAGACGACCCAGGCTGTGGAACACAACCGACAAAGACGGAAGAATCTGGTGAACAGTTCTTTAATGCGGCTTCCAGATGACGCCTCATGGAGTTTAGGGAGAAGAAGAGACGACGAAAACGACGACGACGACGACGATGAAGAAGAAGAAGAACAACAACAACAACAGCAACGACAACAACAAGGACAGAAGCAAGAACAAGAATCAGGAGATGAAGATGAAGAAGAAAAAGAACAAAAAGAAGAACAAGGAAAGGAAGAACAAAAGCAACAACAGCAACAACGACATTAACAACAAGAAAAAGAACAACACGAACAAGAACACGAACGATAACAAGAAGAAGAAAAATAAGAACAAAAAAAAAAAAAAAAAGACGAAGAAGAAAAAACAGCATTCAAGAAAATGAAAAGCATTCTTGCAGCGAGCACATGAAAGAATCATGCTTGGTATCACCTGGACAGATCGCAAAACGGCTCAGTAGATCATCAGAGAGAGAACAAAAGTGCGAGACATCCTGGAAACCATCAGCAAACTGAAACGGAACTGTGCAGGACATCTCACTCGGAGAATGGACAATCGTTGGACAACAAAAACCACGTTCTGGATACCAAGAGACGGCAATTGTAATAGAGGAAGACAGAAAACTAGATGGACAGACGACCTAGATGGATTTGACAAGAACTGGAGAGGAAAGGCGCTGGAACGAAATAAATGGAAGCAGCCGTTGAAGGCCTACGTCCACCAACGGGACTTTCAATGGTTGAAAGACAGGACAGAAAAGGGGTCAATACAGAGAATATAAGAACATATCAAAAGAGGGGTCAGGCAAGGTTGTGTTCTGTCACCAGCTTTCTTTCTCACTTTACAGCGAAACCATCATGAGAAATTCAGAAAAATGCCCTGGGATAAAAGTTGGAGGAAAAATGATAAACAACATTCGTTAAGCAGATGACACTGTGCTGATTGCAGAAAATGAAAGGGACCTACAAAACTTTGTGAATATGATAAAATAGAAAGCAAAAATAAACGGTTGGAGCTAAATAGCAAGAAGACTGAAGTCATGGTAATCGGTAAAAAACATGAAATCCCCTCATTCAAAAAAAACAGCAAATGGAACAACTTTGAGACATGTTGATAAGTTTAAATATCTGGGAACGGTCATCTCACCAGACGGCAGATGCACAACAGAAATAGCCAGCAGAATCGGCCAAGCCAAAACAGCATTCAAGAAGACGAAAAACATTCTACCTAGCAAATGCCTGTCAATTAAGAGAAGAGAGTTCTTGAATGTAATATAGAACCGATAATGTTATACGGTTGTGGGGCGTAGACACTAAAAACGCGAAGAAAGAACAAGATTGAGGCAGCCGAAATGTGGTTCCTAAGAAGAATGTTGAGAGTTCCATGGACAGCAAAGAAAACAAACGAGACAATCTTGATGGAGGCAGACACAAGAAGATCGTTGATAAGGAATATTAGGAAAAGACAGGCAACACTTATAGACCATTTTGTGAGGAAAGGGGAATTAGAGCACCTGGCCACAACAGGAAAAAGAACACCAGGTAGACCCAGGGAGAAAATACTGGACAGACTTGCAGGGTGGCTGAAGACAGAGAGGGCGGAAGATGTGCTTGCCGCAACAAGGGACAGATGCATATGAAGGTCCATGATCACCAACGCCATGCGGCAGGGCTCATGATGATGATGATGATGACAGTCAACTCACCATGTTGACGGCCAGTGTGATCTTTGAGAAGAGTGTGGCCATCTTCCTCTGCTTCTTGATGTCCTCTGTGTCCAGGAGATCATCATTGACCTTCAGACAGATGTCTTCATAGGCTGTGATCAGCTGGTCCTGGGCTTTGTAGTACGACCTGGTGGTACAGCACACAAATACACACATAAACACACATACACGCACGTTCATGCACATACGCATGCGTGGTCGTGCGTGCGCGCACGCGCACACACACATAAATGCTCATAATCATCATCATCATCATCGTCAACGTCGTCGTCATCATCATTATCATTATCAATGTTTGATCACACACACGCGCGCGCGCGCGCACACACACACACACACACACACACACACACGGATACATATATGTATACGAGCACATCATAATGATTGTTTATGCACACACACACACACACACACAAACACACACACACACACACACACACACACACACACACACACACACACACACACACACACACACACCCACACACACAGAGGCACACACATGTTCACATACGCACATGTTCACAACCGCACACACACACGCGCCCGCGCATACGCACACACACATACACACACACACATACACACACACGCGCACGCACACATTATATGCTAATAAATGTTTCAATACACAAACACACACACATACGCACACACAAAAACACATACATATACACACACGCAATAACCTAATGAATATTTCAACATACGCATACACACCCACACCCACCCACACCCACCCACCCACACATACACACACACTACATACACACACACAACTCACACCACACTCACACCACACACACACACACATACACAAACACACTCACACACACATACACACACACTCACACACACATACACAAACACACACACATACACAAACACACATACACACACACTCACTCACACACGCACACACATACGCACACATATACACACACACACTCACACATACACACACACGCACGCACGCACACACACACACACACGCCCACACTTACATACACAACTTTATGAATAATTGTCTAACTCTCCTCCCTCAGCTCTTTACCTTCCCCATCCCCCATGGGGATGCTGGGGGCTCTTTCGGTATAAATAGTATACACATCTTGTGGAAATTCTGTGCTAGAAAGTTCCTCTTTTCTGTCACTATTTTTCTTCCTCCTTTGCTTTCTGTCATTTCTTCCTATCATTTTCTGCCTTGCTGGTCCATTCACCTGTATGTGTTCGGTAAAGTCTTAGGTACTTTTACTTTGGATACATGTATTAAGCGCTTTTTTCCCCCGCAATAGTGAAGTGTGGAGGCAGACACAAGTAGATCACTCATAAGGAAGATTAGGAAAAGACAAGCAACATTTATAGGCCATTTTATGAGGAAGGGGGTTTTGGAGCACCTGGTCACAACGGGGAAGCTGGAGGGAAAGAGAGCACCAGGTAGACCCAGGGAGAGAATGCTGGACGGACTTGCAGAGTGGCTGGGGATGAGGAGGGATGGGGAGATGCTGGGGGCAACGAGAGGTAGAGATGGTTGGAAGTCCATGGTCGCCAACGCCATGCGGCAGGGCACCTGATGATGATGATGAATAGTGAAGTGAGATATGCGGAAGCAATTCTAGGTACTTAGACCCGTTTATATATATGCGTTAGTGTCCTTAGTTTTGTTTCAGTTTGTATTCAGTATGTTTGTTTGTAAATCCCGTGTGCGATAAATTGGACGGAGTGGTCAGCTCCATGGGGCATCTCCTTGGATTATGAGCGCCAATGCATTGGCATGTGTACTTAATTTTCTTTCCTCTTTTTTTTGTTGAAGTATTGTGTATACTTTGAAACGCTTATAGCCCTGAATTGGCTCTACACAGACGGCTGGGCTTTAAACAACAGTAACAGTAACAGTCATCTTCCCCATATCCTAAACAAGAGTCAAATGATCTTCACGGCCAAGTTGAAGAGACACACTACTGACATCAAGTTTCGCCGGTACAGCCATGGAGTCGTTGGGAAAACTGGACCACTCGGTTCAGTCTTATCCATTTCACAGACGCGTCCATGAAAAAGCGCTGCTAGCATTTCCTGCCCAACAGGTGTATGTATCTCCCAGGCCCGGTTGACATCAGAATACATTATGAAAGAAAGCGTAGTAGAATACAGCTCTGTCACGCAGTTTGTCCGAAATGGACTTCCATAGCATTACATCTCCGTTCTCATTATCATCACTGTGAAAATCGTGTCCACAACCGACACTCCGGCCTTTCATGCTTTGCTCTCTTAGTGACCGTGATATTTGTGGATGCTGTAGTATATTAAGGCGGAGAAATGAAATGGAATGTTTCTCCCATCGGTATAGATAAGATAAATACGAATGACTGCAGGTAAGACGAAAAATAGTTGGTGAAAAGGGAACAGACTGTGTTTACATTAGGACTTGTACATTGTTCACACAAACACAAAAACAAACAAAACACTAACAGGTTTCGACTGTTGAGTCTGTTTCTCTACAGAGACACCGGTAAATGATTTGTTCGTTCTTGTGACTGGCCTGTTTGCAGCCCATGTTATTAATGACACAAAAGACACAAAAGAAACTGATACACAAAACTTTGGATAAAAATATTCACAACAACAAAACAACAACAATAACAGAACGTTCTGGATATCTCCTTTAGCAGAAGAAAATGATACTCAAGCCTGCTTGACACCGGTATACATCACGAAAGTCATATTATGAGAGTCTGCCTTCTGGCTGCGCACGCTAAAGATCCCACGGCAGGTGAAAATCGCGAAGAGCACGGCATTCGCTCAGCTGCCCTAGTATAAAACACAGGAGAGATAGGCTGATTTTCCAGGTCCCTCCCCAAAAAGACCAATTAGCCTTCTTGCTTTTCTGAAGTCTTGATTAAAAAAATTAGGTGGCGCTGCATCGCGGCGACGTGCTCTCAACGGGAAGAACAGCCTGAGTTTCACATGGTAAATCCATTGTAGCAACAACAACAATATATATATATATATATCTGCAGGAAGCTGGTGGATAGGTGAGGGAATCACAAGGTTAAGTTTTTGCAGTTGGTGGATACAGTGCGGGGGTCAAAGGGTTAAACGTCCCATGGGCGGGAGTTTCAGTTTCAGTTTCAGTTTCAGTTTCTCAAGATGACGTCTCCGCACTCGGAACGAATTCCATATGCACTAATGTCACAGGTGCCACGTGTATGGTGACCGAGGCACATACTTAAGCCTGCACATAAACCTAGGGGCTGGCCAAGTATTGAGGCCCTACCTAAACTACGTTTTACCTAGTCTATATTTTATACTGGTATTTTATCAGCCTACCACTGAATAATCTTGGTTACATATAAATGACATGTGTATGTGTGTATGTTACCTTCAAAAATGGAACATATATATCAAGTAAATATATAAATCATTAAAGGTCTGAATCACAACAGAACTAGCTATTCTGTATAAACTCGTCTCATATGACAGATCCACCCCAACCCCCTATTCAATGCTCGAATGCTCAGACCAGGGACCTTTACATCGGGAGACAAAGGGTTAAGTTTTTGCTTTGCTGGCATGGATGACAATACAGGATGCGGGTGGACAGAGTGCGGGAGTTAAAGGGTTGATAAAACAGACCTGATCCGCTTTGACAGACGCTGACCAGGCCTTCTCCCCTGTTTTTTGGATGTGAACAGATGCAGAGGCATCCTCCACTGGTCTTCCTCACCTGAACACAAAGACAGATATTGTTAACGTCATCATAAACAATTAAACAAAATAATAATAAAGAAAGAGAAGAAGAGAAGAAGAGAAGAAAGAAGAGAAAAAAGAAAGAAAAGAAGAGAAGAAGAAAGAGAAGGAAAAGAAGAAGAAGAAGAAGAGAAGAAGAAGAGAAGAGAAAAAAGAAGAAGAAAGAAAGAAGAAAGAAAAATGAAAAGAAAAAAAAAGAAGAGAAGAGAAGAAAAGAAGGAGAAGAAGAAGAAGAAAGAAAAGAAAAGAGAAGAAGGAGAAGAAGAAAAGAGAAAAGAAGAAGGAGAGAAGGAAGAAGAGAGAAAAGAGAAGAGAGAAGAGAAAGAAAGGAAGAAGAAGAGGAGAAGAAAAGAAGAGAAGAGAAAAGAAGAGAAGAAGAGAGAAGAAGAAAGAAGAAGAATGGAAGAGAAAGAAGAAGAAGAGAAGAAGAAAGAAGAAGAGAAGAAGAAAGAAAAGAAGAGAAGAGAGAAGAGAAGAAGGAAGAAGAGAAGAGGAAAAGAGAAAAGAAGAAAGAAGAAAAAAAGAAGAGAAGAAGAAAAAGAGAAAAGAAGAAGAAGAAAAAAGAAAGAAGAGAGAGAAGAAGAGAGAGAAAGAGAAGAAGAGAGAAGAGAGAGAGAAGAAAAAGAAAGAAAGAAAAGAAGAAGAGAGAAGAAGAAGAAGAGAAGAAAGAAAGAAGAAAAAAAGAGAAAAAAGAAAAAAGAAGAGAAAAGAGAGAGAAAGAGAAGAAGAAGAAAAGAGAAGAAGAGAGAAAAAAAAAAAGAGAAGAAAAAGAAGAGAAGAAAGAGAGAAAAGAAGAAAAGAAGAGAAGAGAAAGAGAAGCAAAAAGAAAGAAAGAGAGAAGAAGAAAGAGAAGAGAAAGAAAAAGAAGAAAAAAAAGAGAAAGAAGAAGAAGAGAAAAAAAAAAAAAGAGAAGAAAAAAGAAAGAAAAAGAGAAGAGAGAAGAAAAAGAAAAGAAAGAGAAAAGAAGGAAGAAGAAAAAGAAAAAGAAAAGGAAGAGAAGAAGAAGAGAGAGGAGAGAGAGAAAGAAGAAAAAAAGGAAAGAAAAGAAAGAGAGAAAGAGAAAGAGAGAAAAGAGAAAGAGAAGAAGAAGAAGAGAAGAGAGAAAAGAAGAGAAGAGAAAAGAGAGAGAAAGAAGAGAAGAGGAAAAGAAAGAAAGAAGAGAAAGAAGAGAAAAGAGAGAAAAAAAAAGAGAAAAAGAAGAGAAGAAGAAGAAGAAAGAAAAGAGAGAGAAAGAAAAAAAGAGAGAAGAAGAAAGAAGAGAAAGACGAAAAAAAACAAAAAAATGAAGAAAACGAAGAAGAAGAAAAAAAAGAAGAAAATAGAAAAGAAGAAAAAAAAATGAAGAAGAAGAAGAAGAAGAAGAAGAAGAAGAAGAAGAAGAAGAGAAGAGAAGAAAGAAGAAGAAGAAGAAGAAGAAGAAGAAGCGAAGAGAATGCGAAGAGAAGAAGAAAGAAGAATGCGAAGAAGAAGAAGAAGAAGAAGAAGAATGCGAAGAAGAAGAAGAAGAAGAAGAAGAAGAGAAGAAGAAGAAGAAAGAAGAAGAAGAAGAGAAGAAGAAGAGAAGAAGAATGCGAAGAAGAAGAGAAGAAGAAGAAGAAGAAGAAGAAGAAGAAGAAGAAGAAGAAGAACGAAGAAGAAGAAGAAGAAGAAGAAGAGAAGAAGAAGAAGAAGAAGCGAAGAAGAAGAAGAAGGAAGAAGAAGAAGAGAAGCGAGAAGAAGAAGAAGAATGCGAAGAAGAAGAATGCGAAGAGAAGAAGAAGAAGAAGAAGAAGAAGAAGAAGAAGAAGAAGAAGAATGCGAAGAAGAAGAAGAAGAAGAATGAAGAAGAAGAATGAAGAGAAGAAAGAAGAGAAGAAGAAGAAGAAGAAGAATGAAGAAGAAATGCGAAGAAGAAGAAGAATGCGAAGAAGAATGCGAAGAAGAAGAAGAAGAAGAATGAAGAAGAAGAGAATGCGAAAGAAGAAGAAGGAAGAAGAAGCAAGAAGAAGAATGCGAGAAGAAGAATGCGAAGAAAAGAATGCGAAGAAGAAGAAGAAGAAGAAGAATGCGAAGAAGATGGAAGAAGAATGCAAGAAGAAGAATGCGAAGAAGAAGAAGAAGAAGAAGAAGAAGAAGAAGAAGAAGAAGAAGAAAGAAGAAGAAGAAGAATGGAAGAAGGAAGAAAAAGAAGAAGAAGAAGAAGAAGAAGAGAAGAAGAAGAAGAAGAAGAAGAATGAGAAGAAGAAGAAGAAGAAGAAGAAGAAGAAGAAGAAGAAGAAGAAGAAGCGAAGAAGAAAGAAGAAGAAGAAGAAGAAGAAGAAGAAGAAGAAAGAAGAAGAAGAAGAAGAAGAAGAAATGCGAAGAGAAGAATGCGAAGAAGAAGAAGAAGAAGAAGAAGAAGAAAGAAGAAGCGAAGAAGAATGCGAAGAAGAAGAAGAAGAAGAAGAAGCAGAAGAAGAAGAAGAAGAGAGAAGAAGAAAGAGAAGAAGAGAAGAAGAAGAGAAGAAGAAGAAGAAAGAAGAAGAATGCAGAAGAAGAAGAATGCGAAGAAGAAGAAGAAGAAGAAGAGAGAAGAAGAAGAATGCGAAGAAGAAGAAGAAGAATGCGAAGAAGAAGAAGAAGAAGAATGCGAAAGAAGAATGCGAAGAAGAAGAAGAAGAAGAAGAAGAAGAAGAAGAAGAAGAAGAAGAAGCAGAGAAGAAGAGAGAAGAATGGAAGAAGAAGAAGAAGAAAGAACGAAGAAGAAGAAGAAGAAGAAGAAGAAGAAGAATGCGAAAGAAGAAGAATCGAAGAAGAAGAAGAAGAAGAAGAAGAAGCGAAGAAGAAGAAAGAAGAAGAGAGAAGAAGAAGACGAAGAAGAAAGAAGAAGAAAGGAAGAAGAAGAAGAAGAAGAAGAAGAAAGAAGAAGAAGAAGAAGAAGAAAGAAGAAGAAGAAAGAGAAGAAGAGAAGAATGGAAGAAGAAGAAAGAAGAAGAAGAAGAAAAGAAAGAAGAAGAAGAAGAAGGAGAAGAAGAAGAAGAAGAAGGAAGAAGAGAAGAAAGAAGAAGAAAGAAGAAGAAGAAAGAAGCAGAAGAGAAGAAGAATGCGAAGAAGAAGAATGCGAAGAAGAAGAAGAAGAATGCGAAGAAGAAGAAGAAGAAGAAGAAGAAGAGAGAAAAGATGAAGAAGAAGAAGAAGAAGAAGAAGAAGAAGAAGAAGAAGAAGAAGAAGACGAAGAAGAAGAAGAAGAAGAAGAAGAAGAAGAAGGAGAAGAAGAAGAAGAAGAAGACGAAGAAGACGAAGAAGAAGAAGAAGAATGCGAAGAAGAAGAAGAAGAAAAAGAAAAAGAAGGAGGAGAAGGAGGAGAACAAGAAGACGAAGAAGAAGAGCAAGAAGACGACGACGATGACGACAAAAAAAAAAAAAAAAAAAAAAGAAGAGGAAGGAAGGAAAGAATGAGGAGGAAGAAGAAGAAGAACAACAAGAAATAACAACAACAATATTTATAATGATGATAATGTTGATGATAATGAGGATAATGGTGATGATGGTAATGATGATAATGATGATAACAATGATGATGATGATATGATGATGATAATAATAATAATAATAATAATCATAATCATACTCATACTCATAATAATAATAATAATAATGATAATAAGTATAGCGATCAGACGCCATGCAAAGGGGTTAGGCAACAGATTACTGACTAGGATTTCAAAAGTTCGAATTCTTATTGGTTTCCAAAAATAAATGAGGGGGTTTTCCTTTTATAATGTTGCTCTGTTTAGATACACTACGATGTTCGGCTTGTTTTTAGTCCTATTTTCATAAACATGCGCACCTCTCTCCTCTCTCTCTCTCTCTCTCTCTCTCTCTCTCTCTCTCTCTCTCTCTCTCTCTCTCTCTCTCTTTCTCTTTCTCTCTGTGAAGACCTGCGTGTGCGACTTTTATGTTAACCTGACAGTAAATAGTTCATGATGAGGGTTTTTCTACCCTCCTCGGTTCCTACCCACAGCTGAGCGTGCTATGGGCTGATAGAGAAGACTAGGTACCACAGTGTCGAGTCTCATTCACGTCACGGATGCGTAATTCAGGTTACAGAACATTCGCTGCGGCTGTGCAGCGGACCTATTCCACAGTAAAATACTCGAATGAGGTTTTCTCATTCTTGGGGAACCTGGACGAATGCTAGCCAACAAATGCCTATCAATTAACATCAGGAAGAGAGTTCTTGAATGTTATCTAGAACCGATAATGTTATAGGTGATGAGGTGTGGACAGTCAGCAAACAAAGCCAGAACAAGACTGAGGCAGCCGAGATGTGTTTCCTAAGAAGAATGTTGAGAGCGCTATGGACAGCAAAGAAAACAAACGAGACAGTCTTGATGGACACAGACACAAGATCATTCATAAGGAAGATTAGGAAAAGGCAGGCAACATGTATAGGCCATTTTATGAGGAAAGGGGAATTAGAGCACCTGGTCACAACGGGAAAGCTGGAGAGAAAGAGCACCAGGTAGACCCAGGGAAAAAATATTTGACGGACTTGCAGAGTGGCTGAGGACAGACAGGGTGGAAGATGTGCTTGCGGCAACAAGGGATAGATGAATATGGAGGGCCATGATCACCAACGCCAAGTGGCAGGGAACTTGATGATGGGGAACCTAGAATCGTTTCTGGTTTGCAGTGGAGAGGGTGTGGGTCTGGGAGCTTCCCAAAGTCTTCAATACCTGTCTGAAATTGTGTCGGCACTGCTTCACCCTGCTGACATCAGCACGTCACTTTCCTCTGCACCAGCTGAGATGGACGTAGTCTGTACCTTCGGCATTTCACGCGCCCGACAGATTTCAACTGTTTCCTTAAGCATCAGTGTCGCTTTCTCTATCAGCTTTTCGCTCACAGTATCATCACGTATACCAATGACTATACGATCTCTGATCATTCTCTCTTCTTTCCCAAAGTTACTTGTGCAAAACAGCAACACGAATAACCAGAAGAACAAGTAAACCAAAGTGAAACGCGTATTCAATACAACAAGACAAGACAAGCGCAAATTTTCGGCGAACCGGCCTTTGTCAAGCGCGAATGCACGGTCACAAACAGACCACAAACAACACCAAACAAAGGACCCTTTTTATCCACTGGACGAGGCGGCAGGGAAGTTTTTAGTCCTCTTCTTATTATCCGTTGTTTGGTGTTGTTTGTGGTCTGTTTGTGACCGTGCATTCGCGCTTGACAAAGGCCGGCTGGCCGAAAATTTGCGCTTGTCTTGTCTTGATGTATTGAATACGCATTCACTTTGGTTTACTTGTTCTTCTGGTTCCTGTTTGTTTGGGCGCGGGCAGTCGCACTTGTTTTAGCAACATGGTGTCAATGTTCTCACCTTCTGCTGGGTTTCTTGCGTGGAACTTGTACGATTCGTACACGTCATGTGTTTTGCCTACACACAACTCTTCCAACTTTTTCTCCGCTACATCAACATCGTCTTTGTTCTCACCATCGTCAAAAGGCAAACTTTCATAGATTTCTCGCCCTTCTGCCCCTACACAGGCCAGAAAAACGGCACACTGGTAGTCCGGAGTTTCTCCGTCTAGCCCCATGGTTTTCTTGTACTGGTTCCACTGCCTGGAGATTTTTCTCCAGTTCTGCTCTATTTCTAGCTGATTACTGAGATCCAGTCTTGACGGAGGTGGTACATCTGCTCTAAACTGTTCTCCCTGTTTATTTGAAGACATAGCTATACTCCTTCATTTTTCTTTTTCCTTAACACGACGATCTACGGCTGTTGTTTTCTTTATGACGTAATCCGATAGCTTGAAACTTGTGTTATCAACAAAATTACGTCCACGGCTCAGCCGGGCCAAGAAGTAAATTACAGTTTATTCCCTGCAGAATTTTCACTGATTTTGTTATTTTTGTTTAAAGCCCAGCCGACTGCGTAGAGCCACATCAGGGATATAACTGTTTCAAACATACATAATACTTTAATAGTAAAAAAAAAAAAAAAAAAAAAAAAAATAAAAAGGAAAGGAAAGAAAATTAAGCACACATATCAATGCACTTGCGCTCATAATCTAAGATGTCCCTGGCGTTGACAACTCCCGTTCAATTTATCACACAGGGATTTAATAAACATACCTGAATACGAATTTAACATAAGTACGGATATTAAACGATATATAAAAACGGGCCCAAAATAACTCAAAACTGATTCCGCATATGTTATATCCCTAAAGCCAAAAGCGCACTGAATACATGTGCCCAGTCGTCAATCCTAAGAGAAAGTAAGTAAGACTTTATCGAACACATACAGGTGAATGTACCATTAAGGCAGAAAATGACAGAAAGTAATGACACAAAAGCAAAGGAATAAGGGAGAAATAACGAGAGTGACAGAAAAGAGGAAATTCCTGGCACAGAATAACCAGGAGGTGGGAATACTACTCATACTGAAAGAGCCCCCGGCATCCCTACAGGGGAATCTTTCCACTGTTCTGAGTGTAAATGTGACTTTCCACCACGAAATGAGTCACTTGTCCACTTCAGGCAGTTTTCACTTTTTCATTGCTTCTAAATGTACATTTACTGCTCTTTCTAATGAAGAAAACCATTTTAAAATCGGACAATAAATACCTGAGGTACAGCCTTCCAAACATGGCACTCTTCCAAAACACAGTTGTGAAAAATCAAGAAAAACGAAAGTGAAAGTTCAGCATCAGCATGTTGGGTAGGGTAATGCAAATAGCTTTTTCACTAAGAAAGAACCACAATATGCGTAATTTATTGAATGTAGAATGTGTAGGAAGGGTTCCAGCATCCGCTAAAATCAACAACTCCATAACGAGCCCTGACACCCCTCTCGCTTATTTTGCCCCACTGTGCAAAACACTGCCAGTGGACAAGCGACTCATTCCGTGATGGAAGGTCACAAATCATTCTGCCATGTAGGATTAGGACTGAGAAATGTATGGGCATGGGCAGTATGCCTCACAGTAGATCATGCACATTAACCCTTTTGACTCCCGCACCCTGTCCACCAGATCCTGCATTGTCAACCACGCTAGCAAAGCAAAAACTTAACCTTTGAATCCTCACCTGTCACCAGCATCCTGCATTGTCAACAGCTAGCAAAGCAAAACTTAACCCTTTGAATCCTCACCCTGTCCACCAGCTTCCTGCATTGTCAACAATGCTAGCAAAGCGAAAACTTAACCCTTTGAATCCCTCACCTTGTCCACCAGCTTCCTGCATTGTCAACCATGCTAGCAAAGCAAAAACTTCAACCTTTGACTCCTGCACCCTGTCCACCAGCTATCCTGCACTGTCAACCATGCTAACAAAGCAAAAACTTTTTTGTTTTATTTGTTTGCAATAGGTTTCAAGTATGTAGTATGAAACACTTACAATCATGTTGAAATGTATACAATTTACGATAAGTATCTGTTATCTAGTATTTATTGCAATATACGCATGTACCGAAATATACCAGGTGAAGAGATATAGGTAAATGAGGACTACAACAGAATGATAAACAAACGTACAAAAATGTTCAAAATACACAGACACACACACACAGACAGACACACACACACACAAATACACATACACACACACACACATACACACACACACACATACACACACACACATACACACACACATACAACACACACACACACGCACACACGCACGCACACACACACACACACACACACACACACACACACACACACACACACACACACACACACACACACACACACACACACACAAATAGACGAACAATATCAAAAATGAATCACATTTACGCGTCAAAGATGACTGCAAGCTAGTTTATGTATATGTGGATTATTTTTGTTGTTGTTTTTTGTATTGTTTTGTTTAGTGAGGGTTTGTTTTTTGTTTTTGTTTTTGTTTTGTTTTTTGTTTTGTTTTCGCTTTTGTTTTTGAGTTTGGTTTGGTTTGGTTTGGTGGGTTTGGGATTTTTTTTCCAGTTCCGACGATCTCTATGAAAAAAAAAACACTAAAAAAAAACCCACACACAAACAAACAAACAAACAAACAAAGAAAACCCCAATGAGATAACCGATATTTATGATCAATGAAACAGAAACAAGCACATCGTCTCCGCGTTCCATCACAGCACGCCTTCATGCTGCGTTGTAACACGACCTTCATTCGTTCATTCGCGCCAATCCGTTTCTTAGCATCACAAAACGCCCCAACAGAACGCCCCCTCCCCTAGATAAAGAAACGCACCACTTGTTCTTACCGTCAACAAGACTGCTATTGGTCGGTGCCACTTCCGTCATGCGAGTCATGCGCACGTGGGCTTCGTCACCACGTGGGCTGGCTCGACCAATCAGGTAGTTCTCGCTGGGGCTGGGCACGATCAAGGTGAAGGCGTTAGTGTCTGAACCCGCGTCCTGGACAAACGATGCAAACGTTGTAAAGTTTTTGTGAAATGGTCAATGTACTCACAGGATTTAAATTTCTGGTTTCTGTAAAAACTCCCGAATTACTACTGTCCATACTGTGTTGGTGTTTGTTTGTGTGTGCGAGACAGAAGATTTCATTCTCAACAGCTCAACCATTTACAGTGTGTTCGGGGGGGACTACTGACAGAACTCATTCCTGCCACGTACCATCCAGGAGTGGAATGAAATTTTGACAGAGGCTGCTGTGTCATCAGAAACTCTTGACCTATTCCGGGCAAGAGTTTGCAGCCTCCTACAATAATTTTTTTTTGTTTTTGTTTTTTGCGTCTGCTCCCCATTAGTGTCAGAATAATCAACTGGTTGATTGTGGACACTGAACGGATGAAGATGAAGAAGTGTGTATGTGTGTGTGTGTGTGTGTGTATGTGTGTGTGAGCGTGTGTGTGTATGTGTGAGTGTGTGTGTGTGTGTGTGGTGTGGTGTTGTGTGTGTGTGTGTGTGTGTGTGTGTGTGAGTGTGTGTATGTATGTGTGTGTGTGAGTGTGTTTATGAGTATCTGACTCGACTAGACCATTGGTATATGTTTAGTGTGTGTGTGTGTGTGTGTGTGTGTGTGTGTGTTTATGTGTGTGTGTGTGATTGTGACTGTGAGTGTGTGTAGATCTATCTATCTATCTATCTATCTATCTATCTATCTATCTATCTATCTATCTATCTATCTATCTATGTATGTATAAATAATAATAATAATAATTACAATATTTATATAGCGCAAAATCTTGATAAAATCAAATCTAAGCGCTGAAGCAGACACACACGCAGGCACGCACGCTCGCACACACACGCACGCACACATACAGACACACACACACACACACACACACACACACACACACACACCCACCCACACACACGCATGGCTATAAATGGGGAGAAAGAATAAAAGCAATAAAAGCAAGAATAAAAGCAATGGAAAATTATAGAGAGCATAGCATACAATTATATATTATAACCATGTGATTCCCTCCGAGCGGAGACAGGCTGCAGAGGGAGGGTTGAGTGAGGTTAGGATTTTATGCAGGAGAGAAAAGGTGAGTTTTGAGAGCGGACTTGAAGGAGACAAAAGTAGGTTGCTGACGGACTGAGAGAGGAAGTTTGTTCCAGGAGAGTGGACCAGAAACAGAGAAGGCTCGTGGACCATAGGTATTGAGCTTAGTGCGTGGAAAGCGAAGAGTCAGAGGATCAGAGGCAGAGCGGAGGGTACGTGAGGGAACATAGATCTCAAGTAGGCTTGACAGTAATCGGGGCTGCGTTATTGAGGCTTTGTAGCACATGGTGTCTAGTTTGTACTGTATGCGCTTTGATACAGGGAGCCAGTGAAGTTGTGCCAGAGAGGAGACATGTGGTCAGCTTTTTTATAACATAATATACATATATTCTCTCTCTCTACGTCTGTTTGTCTGTTTGTCTGTCTGTCTGTCTCTCTCTCTGTCTCTCCATACACACACACACACACACACACACACACACACACACATACATATATATATATATATATTCTCTCTCTCTACTTGTTTACGTGTGTGTCTGTTTGTCTGTCTGTTTGTCTCTCTCTCTCTGTCTCTCTCTCTCTTTCTCTCTCTCGCTCTCTCTCTCTGTCTCTCTGTCTCTGTCTCTCTGTCTCTCTCCCTCTCTCTCTCTCTCTCTCCCCCTCACCTGTGATCGTTGCCAGCAGGGAGCATCCCCAGAGCTGTGACGTCGACAGGCTTTCCTGTGTTCGTCCCCTGCTGTGACGTCCAGCCTGTCGCCCCTTGTGGCTGGGGCTTTGTCCAACAACACACAGTCACTGGTCAGACTCCGGGTCACACCGTCACAACTACCACTACCCTGACGAGCCCTATGGGACGGCGAGGAGCCCACTCCGTCCCTGACGTCACCTTTCCCTAAGACGTCATCTCGTTGCCCGCTTGTGACGTCATCGCACCCTTCTCTCTGTCGACTTTCAGCGTTGGGCTCAGCGTAATGTAATACGTCATTCTGTCGGCGCCTGACGTCACCGGACACTACGTTATGTGGTCGACGTCCTACGCGTGTGACGTCATCGGCCTGACCTACATCGCCGAGTGGGTTTCTGACGTCACCGGACACCACTGACGGGCAGTCGCTAGTGACATGTTTCACATGATTATACGTTGTCTCTTCATCAAAGTCATCAGAGTTCCCTGAGCAAGTAGTAGAGTTCGTTCCCTGAGACAGCAGAGGTTCTTTCTCTGGGAGTCTGTGGTGATTCACAGCGGTAGGCTGGCCGTCCTGGTTCCTGCTGTGATGCCTGTGTCCGTGTTGTCAGGGGATCTCTATCCGAATCCCAGGGATGGAGACTGGAAGATTCCTGCATCTCATCGCTCCTGCCCTCCAGCGACATCCTGGGTGCTGCTGTTCTGGAAGATGCACCGGCCCCAACCCCTGCCCCCTCTCAACAACGCGTCATCGCCTGAAACAGTTAAAAATTTGAAAATATGATAATAATGACATCAATAATTGTTGTTATTGTTGTTGTTGTTTAAAACCCAGCCGACTGGGCTTCAACCGCCTCAAAACACAAAACTTCAACAGGGAAAAAAAAAAAAAAAAGAAAAGAAAATTAAGTACACATATCAATGCATTCGTGCCATAATCCAAGGATTTGCCCCTGGCGTGGACCATTCCTTCCAATTTATCACACAAGGGATTTAAAAACACACCTGAATACAAATTAAAGCATACCTAAGGAACCAAATCATATATAAAAACGGGCATAAGTTACCTTAAATTGCTTCCGCATATCTCATCTGCCTAGAGCCAAAAATGCACTTAATACATGTACCCAATTATCAATTCTAAGAAAAAGTACGTAAGACTTTATCGAACCTACAGGTGAATGGACCAGCAAGGCGGAAAATGATAGGTAGAAAAGACAGAAAGCAAAGGAGGAAGAGAGAAACAAAGAGAGTGACAGAAAAGAGGAAATTTCTAGCACATAATTTCCAGCAAGTGGGGATACTGTTTATAATGAAAGAGCCTCCGGCATCTCCATGGAGGGACAATATTGATTCCATTTGTGTAACGCAAAGAGTCTATGTCAATGTATGGTCGTTAGACTTTAAATTAATAAAATAAAAATTTGAAAAAAAGGAAAAAAGTGCGGGAGGGGGTTTTCCCATGTCCATACATTAATACAGTATAAACATTATCGGATATATATATATATATTAGTACAGTATAAATACAGTTGAATACAATGCAGGAAGCTGGTGCATAGGGTGAGGTAGTCAAACGGTTAAGTGTTTGCTTTGCTGGCATGGTTGAGTGTGCTGGATGCTGGTGGACAGGGTGCGGGAGTCAAAGGGTTAACGCAGTATAAAACAGTGTCACTTCATCACAAATAACAACAGATCATATCATGAAACAGGTAACAGCAAACACCATCGATGGTGAGTGTGTTTCAACATATCGTCAACGCCAGCATGCAGTGTTCCAATGGTCCCGGTCCTTCTTCCTCCTCCCCCCACTCCACCCTACCCCCCACCCACTCCAATGTTCCCCATTTCAAGACCATTGCTAGCGCATAGCGTTTGAGCGTAGGATCAAGGAGTTTGCCGTATAACTGCTCGCGTATTTGGGTGGAGCGTATATGATGATACAGTCCAAGTGCAATAAATCCCGCTTGTGCAAATTCCCAATTCAAACCCCCACCTAACTGCCTGGAAGTTTGGATGTAGCACGTAACACATTTGAAGGAGTCCCAATAACGCATAAACTACGATTCATTTAACCCTTTGACTCCCGCACCTATCCACCTACAACAAAAACTTAGCCTTTTGACTCCCTCACCCTATCCACCAACTGCAAAAACTTAACCGTTTGACACCCACACCCTATCCACCACCGGAAAAAAATTAACCCTTTGACTCCCCACCCTATCCACCAACGGCAAAAACTTAACCTTTTGACTTCCTCACCCTATCCACCAACGGCAAAAACTTAACCCTTTGGCTCCCTCACCCTATCCACCAACGGCAAAAACTTAACCTTTTGACTTCCTCAACCCTTCCACCAACGGCAAAAAACTTAACCCTTTGGCTCCCTCACCCTATCCACCAACGCGAAAAACTTAACCTTTTGACTCCCTCACCCTATCCACCAACGGCAAAAACTAACCCTTTGACTCCCTCACCCTATCCACCAACGGCAAAAACTTAACCCTTTGACTCCCCACCCTATCCACCAACGGCAAAAACTTAACCTTTGACTCCCTCACCCTATCCACCAACGGCAAAAACTTAACCCTTTGGCTCCCTCACCCTATCCACCAACGGCAAAAACTTAAACTTTTGACTCCCTCACCCTATCCATTAACGGCAAAAAAATAGCCTTTGACTCCCTCACCCTATCCACCAACGGCAAAAACTTAACCTTTTGACTCCCTCACCCTATCCACTAACGGCAAAAATATAGCCTTTGACTCCCTCACCCTATCCACCAACGGCAAAAACTTAGCCTTTTGACTCCCTCACCCTATCCACCGGTAGGAAGCTGGTGGATAGGGTGAGGGAGTCAAAAGGTTAAGGAAACTCGTCGTGGATTTGATGAGGGAGTCATCAAAAGGTTAAGTTTTTGAGTTGCTATCGTGGTTGACAATGGAGGCTGCTGATGGAAAGGGTGTGGGGGTCAAAGGGTTAAGATGGGCAGCGGACACATTAGTCTTAAATTGAATCCTGAGAAAAATGGCAGAATGGTTCACACGTTCGCCTGCGAATAACGAAACTCGAGGTTCCACACTTCGTTTCCCGTCGAGGTCCGACTTTTCTAGTCAGTTTGACCGGAAAATCGAACTGAACGTCTATTCCTTCAGAAGGGGACGACAAACGAGTGAGGCCAGTGTGCCTTCTGGTTTTCGCAAGCTTTAAGATCCCACGGCAGTTGAAAATCGTAAAAAGAGCAGGGCTTTCGTCCGGCTACCCGGTATGGGGCGACCGTCCCAAATCCAACGCGTCCCCAGGTGGCAGATAGGGGAATGACCCCTAGATGTGGGGATTGGCTGCGAATGAGAAATAAACAGTCGTGAACCAAACCGCGATGGACCCAGAAAGGAGGCTGGGGTGGGACCCAGAGGTGGTGGCTGTATTCTCTCAAAACGTCTCATAACCCCATGACAGGTCTGTCAAGTGATCCAGGAGCGCCTAAAAATCATCATCATCATCATCAGGTGCCCTGCCGCATGGCGTTGGCGATCATGGACTTCCATCTGCCTCTATCTCTCGTTGCCCCTAGCATCTCCCCCACCCTCCTCGTCCCCAGCCACTCCGCAAGTCCGTCCAGCATTTTCTCCCTGGGTCTACCCGGTGCTCTCTTACCCTCCAGCTTTCCCGTTGTGACCAGGTGCTCCAACCCCCCCTTCCTCATAAAATGGCCTATAAATATTGCCTGTCTTTTTCTGATCTTCCTTATGAGTGATCTACTTGTGTCTGCCTCCATCAATGTCTCGTTTGTTTTCTTTGCTGTCCATGGAACTCTCAACATTCTTCTTAGAAACCACATCTCGGCTGCCTCAATCTTGTTCTGGATTTGTTTGTTGACTGTCCACGCCTCGCATCCGTACAACATTAATAGCGCCTAAAAATAACTTCTACCATTAAACGAAAGTCCTGATAAGCAGGTGACGGATGGAGTCAGAAGGAGACCAACACAGATATGCAACAGCAACCATCTGTCACCACAGCTGTGGGCAAATGGAACAATGGCCAGAGCCTCCACACAGTATGTGCACTGCCACTCCAGAAGGGAATGACAAACCGCTGGTTATATTTCTGTCAAAAACCACGTGAGAAACTGGTGATGTCAAGCGTGGCTCCTACCGCTGATTCCGACGAGGGAGAGAATGAGATGAGACGAGAACCCTGGTATAAAACATTGGAGAGATAGGTTGATTTTCAGGTCACTCCACTTGAAGGCCAATTAGCCTTCTTGCTTTTCAAAAGTCTTGGTCCAAAAAAAAAAAAAAAAAAAAAAAAGGGTGGGTGGGTGGCGCTGCACTGCGGCAACGCGCCCTCAAAGGAGACAGCAGCGCGAGTTTCATATGGTAAATCCACTGTGACAAAAGAAATGAATATAAATGAATAGAATATGAATTCCAAACCCAAACGCCGGAAAAGTCTTGAAACAGGGGAAGGGAAACAAAGCCAACACCGCCAAAATGATTGAACATTAACATGGGCAGAAAACAAACCAGCTGCTATGTTGCAGTTTGGGACTGTTACTGTTTTGTTTAAAGCCCAGCCGACTGTGTAGAGCCATATCAGGACTATAACCATTTCCAAAACATGCACCATACTTCAACAGGGAAAAAAAAACAAAGAAAAATAAAACTATAGTACACAAATCAATGCATTTGCGCACATAATCTAAGGAGATATTCCTGGCGTTGACCACTCCGTCCAATTTATCGCGCAGGGGATTTAAAAAAAAACTTATCTGAATACAAATTTAAACACAACCAAGAACACTAAAATGTACATAAAAACGAATTTAAATTACTTAAAAAGGCTTCCGGATATCTCACCTCCCTAGAACCAAAACTGCACTCAATACATGTACCCAATTATCAATCCTAAGAGAAAGTATGTAAGATTTTATTATCGAACACATACAGTAAATGGACCAGCAAGGCAGAAAATGATAGGAAGAGATGACAGAAAGTGAAGGAGGAAGAAAGAAACAAAGAAAAGCGACAGAAAAGAAGAAATTTCTAACACAGAGTTTCCAGAAGGTGGGGAATATTATTTATACTGAAAGAGCCCCCGGCATCCTCACAGGGGGGGGGTGGAGGTGGGGCGGTTTGGGACTTAAGTTGAGACTAACCGACATCTTGGGATCTCAAACACCCCCAAAACGTGTTGTATGACAATGTACTGTCATAACTAATGTTGAGCTAACTAATCGGTATGAACAGATGTTGCTCATTGTCCGTGTACAACATCTGTGTGCGTGTGTGCGTGTGTGTGTGTGTGTGTGTGTGTGTGTGTGGTGTGTGTGTTGTGTGTGTGTTGTGTGTTGTGTGTGTGTGTGGTGTTGGGGTGGTGTGTGTGTGGTGTGTGTGTGTTGTGTGTGGTGTGTGTGGTGTGGTGTGGGGTGTGGTGGTGGGGTGTGTGGTGTGGTGCGCGCGCGCGCGCGTGTGTGGTGTGTGTGTGTGTGTGTGTGTGTGGGGTCATTGGTTTAATGTGTATTCACTTAAGCGATTTGTCTTTCAACCAATGATCCGCCCCCCCCCCCCCCCCCACACACACGCACACAGATGTCGTACACGGACAATGAGCAACATCTGTTCCCACCGATTATTTATCTCAACATTAGTTATGACAGTACAGTGTGTGTGCGTGTGTGTGTGTCTGTGTGTGTGTGTTTGTGCATGTGTGTGTGTCTGTGTGTGTGTGTGTGGTGCGTGCGTGCGTGCGTGCGTGCGTGTGTGTGTGTGTGTGTGTGTGTGTGTGGGTACAGGCAAAGCTTCATTTTGAAGTTGCAGCTGTTCCATCAGTACTATAGAAAAGCAATACTGTACACATTAATCTCTCTCTCTCTCTCTCTGTCTCTCTGTCTGTTTGTCTGTCTCTGTCTCTCTGTCTCTCTCTCTCTCACACACACACACTCTCTCTCTTTCTCTCTCTTTTCTCTCTCTCTCACACACACACACGCACACACACACATACACACAAACACATACACTCACTTTCATACTCACACAGACACACACACGAGTGCTCACACATGACACACACACACACACACACACAACACACAACACACACACACACACACACACACACACACACACACACACACACACACACACACACACACACACACACACACACACACACACATAATATATCTAAAAAAAACCCGAACACAGCAGCAACCCCCACAATAATGCCCTAACCCTGCTGAACCAAACAGGCCTCTAGTGGAGGCTTTACTGACACAGAAACATTGACCCAGCTACGTGCACAAGTGTGTCACGCTTCATCACAGATTTTATCTTCACGAAATACAGTGTATCACCTGACGGATAAATCAGGGGATGAAAAAGATAAAGAAGGTTGTCATGCCATTCTAATTGTATCACTTTTAGTACAAAATCGTCAATTGTAGTTATGATAATTATTATTGTCATGCCATTCTAATTGTATCACTTTTAGTACAAAATCGTCAATTGTAGTTATGATAATTATTATTGTCATGCCATTCTAATTGTATCACTTTTAGTACAAAATCGTCAGTTGTAGTTATGATAATTATTATTATGATAATTACAAAGACAGCAATACTACTATTACTACTACTAATCATAATGATGATAATATTACCGCTGTTACTACTGCTATTATCACTATTACTATTAGTACCACCACAACTACTACTACTACTATTACTATTATTATTACTGCTACTACTACTATTACAAGTACTCCTACTATTACTACTACTGCTGCTATTAGCACTACTATTACTATTACCACTACCACCACCACTATTGCTACTACTATTACTGCTGCTGCTACTGCTACTACTACGAGTACTTCTACAATAACTACAGCTCCTACTACTTTACTACGACGACGACTACTACTACTACTTCTAGTACAACTGCTACTACTACTACTATTACTACTAGGAAGAAAAAAAGAAAAAAAAGAAGAAACAATTATGACGATGATGATAATAACAATAATGGTAAGGGTAATAATGACAGTAATGATTGTAATGATGATGATGATGATGATGACGACGACGATGATGATGATGACAACGACGACGACGATGATGACCACGATGATGACGTGTCAAGTTAGTTAAATGAACACACGGAACTAGGTTAAACTTATGAATGATTCACTGATTTAGGACTAATATAAATCATAGTCACGGTATTAGTAATTTTAGTAGTATGACGATTTTCAACTGCCTAAAGCATCTTTGAGCATGCACCGGCAAGAAGGCACATGGGTCCAACTCCTTTAAAGAAAACAAAACAAAAACAAACAAAAAGTGCCATGGACAGCAAAGAAAACGATAAAGACAGTCTTGATGGAGGCAGACACAAGAAGAACATTAATAAAGAAGATGAGGAAAAGATAAGCAACATCCCCTTATCACAAGGACCCTTTTATGCGGCAAAAGAAATTAGAGCACCGAGTCACAACCGGAAAGCTGGAGGGAAAAAGAACACCAGGTAGACCCGGGAGAAAATATTGGACAGACTTGAGGAGTGGCTGAGAACAGAGAGGGTGGGACATGTGCTTGCAGCCACAAGGGATAGATTCGTATAAAGGGCCATAATCGCCAACGCCACGCGGCAGGGCACATGATGATGATGTGTAGTATCAACAGTTGCTGTAAGATATGATAAAGGTTGTTGTTGTGGTGTATGTGTGGTGTGTGTTGTGGTTTGTGTGGGGGGGGGTGGGTGGGGAGGTACGGTACTTTAAAATTATGACTCTTTGTTACTCATGCCGAATGTTTGTAAAGCCAAGGGACCAAAACATCCCACTTGATACACGGTTATTTGCATAATGTATCATGATCATATGATTTCCGTCAAGCATATATTATGTATGTCCTCATTTATCTATTTGTGCAGGTATGTATGTATTGTCATGTTTGCGTTTATTGATGTATTATGGGTGTGTTAATGTATGTATGCATGTATATATTGTATATGAATGTTATTATTATTATTAATGTATGTATATGATGTATGTATGTATGCATGTATGTAGTATAATGTATATTGCTAGATATAATGCTGTATCTATGTGTGTGTAAGCACTGATTCATTCCATGTGTATATGAGAGGGTGGACTGGCTTTTTAATGTTGTATAGAGGTAACATTTATGTACAATTATGTCAATTATATATGGTGGCATACTCTATTATTATGATGATCTTTATGAAGTCAGTACGTTGTCACATGTATTATACATCTGTTGTATTATTATGTTATGTTGTTGTATAAGACCTCCACAGATACGCGAAATGAACAAATATATGATTGCAATGTTGTTTAAATGAATTATGCATATGTTAAAAGTCTTTGTAACAAATACAAAAACCATAAGGAAACAAACTTTTAATTTTATGATAATAATGTAATTTATTTTCACGTGAAAATTGAAACTAACTTAAAAAGCCATATTTTGACTGTTTACAACCTTAATCAGTAGTCCAAAACAAGCAACGAGCTTGTACGTTCTTAGGCCTGTCATTTGTCGACCTTATGAAAAAAAAAAATCAAGCACATGTTAGACATCCTTGGTGGGGTTGTGACTGTTCTGTGTGTTGGTTGTTGTGTTGTGTTTCGTGTCATAGCCTGTCAGTTGAGCTGGTCGTTGATACGTTAGTTGGACGATTGCTTTTAGTGCAGTCTTCCATGTCTTTCTCGTTTCATGTGCAATATTGTGATTTCACTCATCATCTCACTGTTAGTCTACTACTAAACACTGCTGCCTCTCCTTCTCACGTTGGTCGTGTGCATCAACGCGCGCACTGAACTGCAAGCGGCAAAAACACACAAACGCAAAGCTGAGAGAGCATGGCTAAAAAATCCAATCACAATAACAAAATCCATTTTCAACTCAGCAAAAAGACAAGTCACTAACATAGTGTTAAAAGCCAAATCAGACTTCTATCACAACGAGATTGCCAACGCAAAGTCATCTAGGCATCTTTTCTCAGTTTGTAACAAACTACTGGGCCGTGATGGAGGCTCTCCATTACCAACAACCCTGCCTCCTACCAAACTCCCACATATTTTCAATGACTTTTTTGTTCAAAAAATAAAAACTATTCGTGATGATCTGGATCAAGCCTCATCTGTAGCAACACCATATGATTACCCTGACCAGATCACTACCTCCAGATTCACAGCATTTGAACCAATAAATGAGTCAGAATTGAAGAACATCATTTTGAAATCAAAACCCACTTCTTGTGCACTTGACCCTCTCCCCACACCATTATTTTGCGAGTTTTTGGATGATTTACTTCCAACTCTAACTAGCATTATCAACACTTCCTTGATCTCTGGGTCTTTTCCATCAGCCTTCAAAAGATCTGTTGTCAAACCCCTTCTAAAGAAAGCCACACTTGACCCCAACACGCTAAAAAATTATCGCCCAGTTTCAAATCTCTCATTCTTGTCAAAAGTCATGGAAAAGATCGTACTTAAACAGCTTCTCGCTTATCTAAATGAACATAAACTCATCAGTCCATCTCAGTCGGCATATCGACCCCATCACAGCACTGAAACTGCTCTTCTTAAAGTGACAAATGATATACTTCTTAGCCTTGACTCTCGAAACGTTTCTGTCTTGACACTGCTAGATCTCTCAGCTGCTTTTGATACCATTGACCATCATGTCCTCCTAAAGAGACTCCAGTTTGCTTTTGGCATCTCTGGTACAGTGCTAAAATGGTTCACATCCTATCTGTCTCACCGAACACAATCTGTTTCCATCAAAGACTGCTGTTCTGGATACAAGATTTAACTTGTGGTGTTCCACAAGGATCTGTGCTTGGACCTGTTCTTTTCATCCTCTATACAAAACCTCTTGCAGACCTGATTAAGTCTCACTCAATCAATTCCCAATCATTTGCCGACGACACTCAGCTGTATGTCTCTGCTCCTCCAACCAACATGTCACCATCAGTATCTTCTTTAGAAAAATGTATTCTTGACATCAAATCCTGGATGCTTCAAAATAAACTCAAACTCAATGATGACAAAACTGAAGCATTATTTCTTCATTCATCATCAAAACATCCTTCTCATCAGCAGCCTAAGTCCATATCAGTTTGTGGCAATGATGTCACCTTTTCTCCATCTGCTCGTAATCTTGGCTTTCAAATGACAGAGAACATGAGTGTCGACTTACACATTAAACATGTGTGCCGTTCAGCCTATCTTGAACTACGTCGCATTAGTTCAATTCGTCATCTCACCTCAGCTAATACCAAAAAAACTCTGGTATCTGCCCTTGTCTTGTCAAAATTAGATTACTGTAATTCAATTCTATCAGGCTGCTCCAAACATTATCTTGATAAGCTTCAGAAAGTTCAGAATTCTGCTGCAAGAATGGTACTGAAGGCATCCAAATATGATCATGTACAACCTCTCCTCAAAATCTGCATTGGCTTCCTATCCAAGCAAGGATTGATTACAAACTTTCAACTCTCTGCCATTCCTTTTTCTCTGGAACTGCACCTCTCTACCTCTCAAACCTTCTCTCTGTATACACACCATCACGTCAACTTCGTTCCTCTTCTGATTCAAAAATACTTAACGTTCCTCATGTCAGAACTGCTACCTTTGGACAACGTTCTTTCTCCTTTGCAGCCCCAAAACATGGAATTCCCTTCCACGTGAAATTAGAGAAATCTCATCAACTCCGTCTTTCAAAAAAGCTCTGAAAACTCACCTTTTCAAGAAATACTATAACCTTTAAATTCTTCTGGCCTACCCTTTAATGTCTAGCTTA
>JAPXFY010000015.1:72764299-72766799 GCA_030674185.1 Monoplex corrugatus
AAAGAGAGCACCAGGTAGACCCAGGGAGACAATGTTGGACGGACTTGCAGTGTGGCTGAGGACAGAGAGGGTGGAAGATGTGTTTGTGAGAGGGAGAGACAGAAAGAGAGAGACAGAGAGAGACAGATAGATAGAGAGAAACAGAGACAGACAGACAGAGAAACAGAGACAGACAGACAGAGAAACAGAGACACAGAGAGAGAGAAAGACAGACAGGGAGACAGAAAGAGGCAGAGAGAGGCAGACAGATAGAGACAAAGAGACAGATAGACAGACAGACAGAAAGAGACAGAGACAGACCACACACAACAGACAGAAAGATAAAAACACGTAACAGAATGCCACAACAAAGTGACAGACAGAGACAGAGTCACACAGAAACACGTCTATAAATACACGCTATAAATGTATCACATCAAAACAAAACGTGACACACAACAGACAGAGACAGAGACAGACACAGAAAACACCGTCTATAAATACACGCTTTAAATGTCTCACATCAAAACTAAACGTGAAAACAGAACAGCAACACAGACGAGAGTCAGGACAAAAAACCTGAAGCTCATCACTAACGTCAAAACTGAATTATAAATAATTAATTACGTATTTTCCCTGTTCCACCTTAAGACATAAGATAATACCATTCTCCTATAGCATCATGAATTGCTCTCCTGACATCCGCTAGATTCCGTCTAGACGTTTTCATAATGTTTCGTTGTCCATGGTTTTTTAACCCAGCCCGACAGGCGCCGTAACCCAGTGGGTAAGATTTCGAACTTTCAATCGGAAGGTCCAAGGTTCGATCTGTCTTGGTACCTCCCGCCGGTGAATAGAGGTGGGATTTTTTTTCTGATCTCTCACTAAAAACTATACTAATAAAACCTTTTTTTTTTTTTTAAAGAACTCAGTGAAAAGTTCGTTGATGTGGAGTCACAGAGAGAGACAGAGTGAGAGAGAGAGAGAGAGAGACACGCACCCCCCCCCCCCACACACACAGATAGAGAGACAGACAGAGAGACAGAGAGCTTTTTTTAAAGAGACCAGAGAACAGTTCAGGATAGAGAGTACAGAGAGAGAGACAGACAGACAGAGAAGAGACAGAGAAAGAACGAGAGAGAGAGGGAGACAGAGAGAGACACGAGTGACAGAGACAGAGAGAAGAAGAGAGACAGAGAGTAGAGAACAGAGACGAGAGAGACAGAAGTAGAGAGACAGAGGGCAGACAGACAGAGACTGAGACAGAACAAGAGAGAGAAGAGAGAGACAGAGAGAGAAGACAGAAAAGCAGAGAGACAGAGAGAGAAGACAGTAGAGAGGACAGAGAGAGACAGAGAGAGAGAGAGACAGAGCAGAGAGAGAGAGAAGAGAGAGAGAGAGACAGAGAGACAGACAGAGAGACAGAGACAGAGAGACAGACAGACAGAGAGACAGACAGACAGACAGACAAAGACACAGACAACGACAGAACAGACCGACGGATAGAGACAGTCAGACAAACAGATAGACAGACAGAGATAGGGACAGCGACAGATAAAGGGAGGAGTAGAGAGAGAAAGAAAGACAGCGTGAGAGAGTGAGTGAGAGAGTGAGTGAGGGAAGAGAGAGAGAGAGAGAGAGAGAGAGAGGAGAGAGAGAGAGACAAAGACAAACAGACAAAGACACAACGACAGACAGACAAGGACCGAGATAGCGACAGACAGACAGAAAATATCTAAATGTCTAAGAAGAGTATGAAATCAGCAATATATATGCAGCACTCACCCATGGAGGATCTACAAGGACGCAATTTACGACGTAGAAACACCTGCATATGGTAAAACTGGAATACCAGCACAGCTAACATGTTTAATTAACCAGCGAAGGAGAGAGAGAGACACACACACACCACACACATAAAGACAGAATGACAGACAGAAAAACAGATGGACAGACAAAAAGAGACAGACAGACAGAAAGACTGACAGACAGACAAAAAAGAGAGAGGGACAGACAGAAAGACTGACAGAGAGACAAAAAAGAGAGAGGGACAGACAGAAAGACTGACAGACAGACAAAAAAGAGAGAGGGACAGACAGAAAGAAAAACAGACAGACAGAAAGACTGACAGAAAAACAGATGGATAGACAAAAAGAGAGACGGACAGACAGAAAGACTGACAGACAGAAAAAAAAGAGAGACAGACAGATAGAAAGAAAAACAGACAGGCAGACAGAAAGACTGACACAGACAGAAAGATTGACAGACAGACAGAAAGACTGACAGAAAGAAAGAAAAACAGACAGACAGACAGAAAGACTGACAGACAGACAGAAAGACTGACAGACAGACAGAAAGACTGATGGACAGAAAAAAGAGAGATGGACTGACAGAAAGAAAAACAGACGGACAGACAGAAAGACTGACAGACAGACAAACAGAAAGACTGACGGACGGTAAAAAAAAAAGACAGACAGAAAGACTGATGGACAGACAAAAAAGAGAGAGGGATAGACAGAAA
>JAPXFY010000015.1:72773885-72818885 GCA_030674185.1 Monoplex corrugatus
AACTACAAGATGGGTGATTTACATCAATAAAAAAAAAATATAACAGATCAAAACACTATAACAAATAGACCAATATAATATATTTCCACAAGGTATATTTTTCTACCTCATCAAAAAACAAAGAAAAACAACAAACAAACAAACAAATGAAAACAATCCCACCTCCTGAAACTTACACAAGAGGGAATATACACATAAGCTTCAAAACTTAAAAACATGATAACTAAATAAAAAGCAGACAACATTTACGTAAATATACAATTATCAAAGGAAGATATTCAAAAAGTTAAAACCATGACTACAAAATGGAAACAAAACAAAATTTACATATGATAGGAAGATTCTCAAAACTTAAAACCATGACTATGAAAAGAAAACAAAACCAAATCTGCATATCAAAGGAAGACCCACAAAATGACAATACAATTGTTTTCGGTGTAAACTGGTAACTTGTAACAAAGTTCCATGCAGATATACTCAACACTATTTAAAATTGTTTCTTCATAGTGTTTACTTCTATGAGGTTGAAATTAGGGGAAAAGAAGCAACTATTTGGCTACAATTTGCATGACTTAGCAACGATGTCAAAAAACAACTTTTAGTAAGCAAAAACTTACTGGCTTGATGCAACAACCTTTGCTGGATGGCCAACAGCTCTGACCCCAAAGATCGTCATGCAATGTCAAGGTCTGCTCCTGCTCTGTATAAAATCACTACAGTTTGCTAAAAATTTTCAGACTTCCAAAATACAGTAAGGGTAAAGGTTGTCCCACAATTCTCAGGTTATACAGGAGTGAGGTGGTAGAGACCTCAACAATTCTCAAGGCCAACATAATAAAGGTGGTCCCTATCTCTTCTCCCTCACTGCTTTACCTTCTTTAACTGTAACAGGGTCAGGATTGAAGGCCAAATGCATGAAATATTATTTTCTCAAGAAAGACTTGAACCTGTACAGTTAGACTGGAAGGTGGTACTGTACTCATTTGCCAACCAAGACAATAAATTTATAAAGACAGAACAATAAATTCATGAAGATGGGACAATAAGTTTGTAAAAACAGGACAATAAATTTTTAAAGACAGAACAATAAATTCATGAAGACAGGACAATAAACTTATAAAGGCAGGACAATAACTTTATAAAGACAGGACAATAAATTTCAAAAGATGGGATAATACATTTGTAAAAAGACAATAGATTTATAAAGAATGGACAGTAGATTTATAAAGACAGGACAATAAATCTATAAAAGACAGGACAATAAATTCATAAAGACAAGACAATAAATTCACAAAGACAGGACGATACATTTATAAAGACAGGACAGTAAATTTATAAAGACAGGACATTAAATGCATAAAGACAGGACAATGAATTTATAAAGACAGGACAGTAAATTCTCAAAGACAGGACAATACATTTATAAAGACAGGACAGTAAATTTATAAAGACAGGACATTAAATGCATAAAGACAGGACAATGAAATTATAAAGACAGGACAATAAATCTATGAAGACAGGACAATACATTTATAAAGATAGGACAGTAAATTTATAAAGACAAGTATAAAACTCTCGAACAGAAGATGTGACTCTTACCTATATGTCAACCAAGACTACAAATTTATATAGACAAGTATCAAAATCTGACAAATAAAATAACAAAACAAAAACAAAACAACCAAGAAAACAAACATCACCAGAATTCAACAAGGACTGAGGACGGACGGTATACATTTTGTGTTGGTCACACAACGTGCAAAATGATACATAATCAGTGTTGTTTCACAATCACACAACCACATTACATTTTTTTTTTATTTGCATGACAACTGGCTCATACACACAGTAATGACTTGACCCTTATGCCGCCTATATCGCACTAACAGACCCTGGTTTCAGCACCAATGTTGCACCGATTTGACAAACCACACGACAAAAAAACAAGCCATGCAATATTCAGCTCTCTTGTAACACAGAGCATGAAGCTAGGCAGTCACATTATGACTAGACTGTCTGCTTCATGCCAAGGTAGATTTGACATTCAAAAGAAAAGGTGTGGCATATATGGTAATGGGTATATGTGTGTGTACGTGTGTAGTGTGTCATGACTGTGGTGACTGGTAATGTGTGGCATGACTAACTGTTTAGTGTGTGTATGTAATGTGTGTCTGTGTGGATATGTGTATGGTCATGTGGTGGAGTATGTGGTAAGTGTATCATTGTGGTATGTGTAATGTGTGTCATGATGTGAGTATGTTATGTGTCAGTGTGGTGTATGTGGTAATGTGTGTCATGTGTAGTGTATGTGGTAATGTGTGTCATGATGTGTGGAGTATGTGGTAATGTGTCATGATGTGTGGTGTATGTGGTAATGTGTCATGTGTGGGTATGTGGTAATGTGTATCATGATGTGTGGTGTATGTGGAATGTAGATGTGTGGTGTATGTGGTAATGTGATCAGATGTGTGGTGTATGTGGTAATGTGTGTCATGATGTGGTATGTGTAGTGTCATGATGTGGTGTATGTGGTAATGTGTCATATGGTGTATATGAATGTGTGTCATGATTTGGTGTATTGTAATGTGTATCATAGTTGTGTATGTGGTATGTATCAAGTGTGTAGGTAATTGTCATGGTTGTGGTGTATGTGGTAATGTGTGTCATGTGTGGTGTATGTGGTAAGGTCATGTGTTGTGTATGTGTAATGGTCTGGTGTGGGATGTGGTAATGGTGTATGGTTGTGGTGATTGTAATGGTCTGGTGTGTGTATTGTCATGGGTGTGGGTATGTGGTAATGTGTTCAGAGGTGTGATGTGGTATGTGTCATGATGTGTGGTAATGTGGAATGTGTTCATGATGTGTGGTGTATGTGGTAATGTGTGTCATGATGTGTGGTGTATGTGGTAATGAGTGTCACGACGAACAGTCTACTCAAAAAAACCATCTTCGCACAACATTATCTATCTTATATTTCATAACACACCAGTTTGTTTACCAACAAAACTTCTCTTACACAGCAAGGCAATGGCCATACACACATGACAAACCATCACTTTATGCTTTCGATGTGCTTTTAACTGAAAACAACTTTACACAAGGCACAGCACATCTCCATACACTGAAGGATATAAACTGAATAATAACTGAAAGCACTTTTGACACACTGGATAAATGCTGGTTATCAATCAACTATATATGACTCAACATGATTGCAGTATAACTTGGTGGAAAAATATCTGGGGAGGCAAGAAGAAAGTGGAGGGGGTGAATAATGCCTTGTGATAGCACAATAATTCATAACAAAATCAATAATTTCACTTCTACATCTGCGTAAGCATAAATTTTCACTTCTACTGTCTGATAAGCATACATATAATTTTCACTTCTACATTGAACTTTTACTATCTACTGGCAGAGCATCTACTGGTAGAGTCAGCAGCAATGTGCGATACAAAGTGTACTATTTCATCACTAACATTATGCTCAGTGTACATAGGGTTCAGATATCTTACAATAATAATTATAATAATAATAATAATAATTACAATATTTATATAGCGCAAAATCTTGATAAAATCAAATCTAAGCGCTGACAGAACACACCGGCAACACACAGCCACGCACACACCACACACACAACGCATGGCTATAAATGGGGAGAAAGAATAAAAGCAATGGAAAATTATAGAGAGCATTACAATAGGTATGTCCCACTATATCGACCCACACAGACAAACATGACATTCAATCTTCTTATTGTTCATCCAACCATTTCCCCTTCCCTTCAACTTCCTCTCCCCCAAAACAACAACAACAACAAAGAAACTGGCAAAAGCTACAATGGTGAAATTCATTCAGCCTACCAAGCATTTCTTTTTTCTCTCCCACCCCTCAAATCTTTTCCAAGAGCAGCTAGAATGCTTTAACTCCTCTGAATCCTACACCCCTGTCCACCAGCAACCTGCACTATCAATGATGAATCACAAAGCAAAAACTTAACCCTTTGACTCCTTCACCCTATCCACCAGCTTCCTCGTGGAAAGGGTGAGGGAGTCATAGGGTTATGTTTTTGCAGTTGGTGAATATGGTGCGGCAGTCGAAGGGTTAATACGCTGAACTTTCAATTCATGGGTCTCAATTCGATACTGCTGGTACCATGGCCGGTTACAAGGCAGAGATTTTTCCAATCTCCCAGATCAACATGCGTGAGATGTGCTCATGTCTGAACCCCCCTTTCAAATGTATATCCACATGAAACATAAAAACATGTTAAAAATATTATCAGCCACATCAGTGCGTAGTGGCTGTCTAATGGAAACAAAAGAACTTCCAGCATTGCATTCCCATCAAAGACAAGAGAATGCAGACTGTGTAGAAACACAATGCATGCACATGTAAAATGTGAATACACCCATCTAAGAAAAACCTTGCTCAGTACACACACACATACGCACACACACACACATGCACGCACGCTCGCACCCACACACACACCCCTCATAAGTAGAACATGCCTTCAGAAAAGACCAAACTACTTTCAAACTTACAGAGCAAAAATAACTTCAGAACTTTTTGTTCAGCTAAATACTCAACATACATGTGGTTTGAAAGCGCACAGAAACAGATGAGTAATCCAAAACAACACATGTTTATATTTTTGGTACTGCAACAAAAGCTGTGCACACACACACACACCACACACACACACACACCACACACAATACAAAACATACGTACACACGCACACATGGAAGAAGCTTTAGATTTACCAATAAACACAACGGCTAAATATTCCTCAGTACAGAAATGCATTCTCTAGTTGCAATAAAAATATTTTCTAGCCAAACTGCAGAAAAGTACAGACATTTCTTTTAAATATTGTAAAATATAAAGCTCAAAATACTGTCAACTTCAGTGTTACACAAACAACCTAAAACTTCAATTCAGAAAACAATCCATTCTACGTATTTTCAAGGTGTCAACTATATTTATCTAAAAAATGCAAACTTACATAAATCACTTATCAAATTCATATACATACACAATAAGTAATGATACTACTTACAGAGTAAATGCAGGACATTTTCAAAGCCTCAAGAGAGGGGAAAAGCAGGGTTGTTTCCCATGCAATTCACACACTACTGCAATAATACTATCCCAATCACAACTCACTTTCTAATCTAATTCATAGCAAATAATGACTCCCTTAACGTCAACAACTACAACAATAAAAAAAAAAAAATGAAATGTTCAAGGCAATCATTTAACAAGTTACAAATGCCGGAGTGAAAGTGTGCATATGTAAGTGCCACAAAATTCAATTCACCGTTTATAACAGTAAAGAGAAACATGTAAACTCAGAAATCAGATCCATCTCACTTGTTCTTCTTCTCCCACCTCAAATTCTGGTAAAGCTCTCCAAAGTTTATGATCATGATCATAATAAAACAAAAATAATAACAAACATTTTGTAAAGCACCGCTCCAAAACTACACTGCTCGAGATCTCTTACAATCCATGTAAGATATTACAAGCAATATTCTGCATGTATCTTACAATGCATGTATAATATTACAAGCAGTATTCATACATGCAAAGTTCCCTCCAAGTGAACAGGCATCATGAAGGTAAGCACAACATTGTCAAACAGAATCAAGAAAACATATCAGAAACAAATAGACACCATATAAAAACTAATTTCACAATACAAAAAGTTATAAAGTGAAAGTAGCACTGACAAAACCGGAGAAGGGAAAAAGAGAAACTGGCAAAAAAAACCATCAGAAACAAACTGATGCAGGGGGAAAAAACAAAATAAAGGAATATAAAAGCAAAATGTTCCATTACAAAAACATGAAATTTTTATTTACAACAATGCAAAAAACATTTTAAAAAGAACAGGGTGGTGGGAAAAAACAAAAGACTGAAATATTCCGACCAGAGAGTGAGACTCCATACATTACATAATACAAAAACTAAAAGTGAGGCAAATAAACAAACCACATTAGCAAACAACCACCCACCTACCCCCCCCCCCCCCCCAAATCCTACAAAAACAAAAACAAAAAAACACCCTAAAACAAAAACAAACAAGAAAACAAACGAATAAAACTAAACACACACACACACACACACACACACACACACACACACACACACACACACACACACACACACACACACACACAAAACATTCACTAAACATCAACAAACCACACACAAAAAAATCAAAACAACACGTCAGCTATTGGGACTGACGAAAGATGAAGGATTTTGGCAATATAACTGTGAGAGAGACATCCCCACCAGCACCAGCGCCAACAGTAGTACCACCATCAGCAGAAGTTCATGGGTCAACAAAAGAGATCATGATGTAGCGGGTTCCCTTGGTTGTTCTCAGACCCTCGTGGTAATGGGTGAGACGGCCGGGATGCATGAACATCCACCCCTTCCTGGGAGACGTGATGGCGCAGTCGTAGCGGATGAAGCGACATCCTCCACCCTGAAAACAATGGATTATCATTACCTTATTGTTATGGGAAATCATGGCCACAAACAGGTCTGCATGGAGGCAAGCTATCGGCAAGGGAACAGAAGCTTATGAAAATAAAAGAAGAAGCAGCCAAGTGGAAAAGAGTGCACCAAATAAGGCCTGAACCAACTCTGCAGAGTCCTGTATGCGGCCACCTGAGTGCATCAGACTTTGGCCTGAGATCCTACATGAGGTTACACAAACAAAGTGCTAGGTTGGACTTTATCGACCACCATAATCGACCATACACATATACATACATGTTGTTGTTGTTGTTTAAAGCCCAGTCAACTGCACAGCACCATATCAGAGCTATATGACCATCTCATACACTTACATATCACAGACCCTGACAACAAAAACCACCTGGAAAAGAAAATCAACAACACATATCAATGCATTTGCATATATATATAATCTAAAAACATGCCTCTGGCATTGACCATTCCATCCTAGTCATCACCACAGGATAAAAACAAATCTGAATACAAATGTCACAGAGGACCATAACTCTACTTACTTGTTTATCTAAAACAGTATGTGGAATGGTTCATTTGTGAACAGACCTTACTAAGCCATCTGCTTGTCTAAAATTACATGTATGGATGGGTAATAGCTCTTTTAGTTATCTAAGACACATATTAACCCTTTCGGAACCAATGTCACATTTTTGTGACCACCTAGCTCACTGCCAATCTCGCATTTTTGTGATGACTACACGTGATGTTACTCTTGTGGCAATCGCTCTTTCATTTGGGAGAGATAAGAGGTCATATTTTGCACACGGCACAGGGATTTCTCTAACTTTTCAGTCTGCCAGTTTATCTGACTTTATCAAGTGAATTTTGATTGATTTTGATAGATTTTTTAGTACTTTTGAACTGCCCTGTCACCGCCATGGCATAGAATCACCCCAGCACTCTACATTCAGAACTGAGGATATTCTGAAGAACTTGAAGCTTTTGCCAAACAGAGAAGGTGAATGTACAGTAGCTGTTCTCTGCATTTCATTTGGTGTGTCTGCCTTTAGATGTAAAAGTTAACCACGCTTTGTGTGTCTCCTGTACCTGCCTATGTTTTTTGCTGAGAGAGTGTGTAAAATTTCTAACTTCTTATTAACGATTCATGAACATTAAAAAAAAGTATGCATACACAAAACCAGCTACGAAAAAAATGCAGTCGTTTTCCTTTTATTCACAAAAATCAGCAAGACCAATGCTTAACAAACGGGAAAGTTATATAAACATTTAAAGGCAGTGACAATCGTCACTGCAGCCACTGCAGAGTTTCTGCATTCCAGAATGTCTGGCAGTGAAAGGGTTTAAAGAGATTATTTTGCTGTCAATAAATACATGGGTGAAATGCACATTATTTCTCAAATCCCTGTTTAGAAAGATGCACTTACCATTTCTAACATGCGCCATGTTACCTTACTCATTTCTCTGTCCTGGCCAGATTTTCAGTCAGAATGATATCCCTGGGTGTCATTCTTCCAGCCTGGCAAATCTCCAGTCAACTTTCTTTATTTCATTCATTGGCACCCAAAAGAAAATCTCTTGAGAGAACCAGACAGATGGCTGGGCCAGTAATGAAGAGAAAGAACAAGTGTGGGTGAACAATGTAAGAGAGGAACTCATAGCAGGAAGCCAGGATCCATCTCTATGATTTGCAAACAATGCTAAGCATCACTCTGCAGTCAGTGTTTTGAAGTCTGACACATCCAAAAACAGTTTTACTGTCATTGTTGCTCAAAGCCCAGCTGACTGCATAGAGCCATATCAGAGCTATAACCATTTCAAAACATACACAATACTTCAACATTGTTATTGTTATTTCTGTCCAAAGCCCAGCTGACTGCGTACAGCCATATCAGGGTTATAAACATTTCAAAATATATGTAACAATTCAACAGGAGAAAAAAAGACAAAGAAAATTAAGTACACATATAAATGCAATTGCACACATAATCTAAAGAGATGCTCCTGGTGTTGACCACTCCATACAATTTATCGCACAGGGGATTTAAAAAAACTACCTGAACATACATTTAAACTTAACTAAGGCCACTAAAACATATATAAAACAGGCCTGAATTACCAAAAATTACTTCCCCATGTCTCATTTCGCTAGAGCCAAAAAAATATTTAATGCATGTACCCAATTATCAATCCTAAGAGAAAGTATGTAAGACTTTATTGAATACATACCGGTGAATGAACGAACCAGCACGGCAGAAATTATAGGAAAAAACAACAGAAAGCAAAGAAACAAGGCAGAAACAAAGAGAATGACAGAAAAGAGGTTCCAGCACAGAATTTCCAGAAGGTGGGCATACTATCTATACTGAAAGAGCCCCCAGCATCCCCATGGGGGGATCTAAAAACAGTCGGTGCAGGGAAACTAACACTGGACAACACAAGACTGCTGTTCTACACTAAGCAGTGATGTGCTCTTGTCTCTAACAACTTTTCTGTTTTCTTAATGAGACGCTATACTGATTTCCCTCTCTCTGTGTGTTTTGGAGAAGCTTTTGTTTTGCTTTTCAGCTTTGGGATAACACTTTGGAGAATGCACGCCTTTAACAAAGGTTCTGGAGGACATGTCCATGAAGTTCTACAGTAAAATGTTGAGTGAAGTGACTCTTGGATTCTGTGTCCAGTCTGGAATACCTGTCTTCTTCAGCAGCAAAAAGTTTTTTCTCAGAAACAGTTTGTACTACTTGTACATTGAACAAGGAGGTAAGCTGCAAGTTCACTGTTACTGTTATTTTTGTTTAAAGCCCAGCAAGTTCACTATGCACAAGTCATTAACATGTTGCCAAAGAGGGATGGCATGCATTTGATATGACAGAATACTGTGTGCGTGTGTGCTATGAAAACTTAAATTTTAACAATTTTTTTCAAAAGTGAAGGACCAGGAGACTACAGTCTCATGGAGATGAAAAATACCCAAACAAAATAAAGAAACCATCATATCTCCACCCAAACCCACTCACCTCAAAGTCGATGCCTGGTCTGTTGAGAGCGATGTTGATGGTATAGGTGGAGGAGTCGTGATGAGGTCGCAGTAAGGGCTGTTCGTCAGGTCGGTAACGCACGATGAAATTCATAATGGCGTGGGGAGGCTGCAGAAAAAGAAAAATCATCAGGATTAAGTCCACACTTGCAAAAAACAAGAACAGACCCCAAAAATTAAGAGAGAAAATGAGTAAAAAAAACAACAGAATTTAGTCAAGTCACGATCTTTACAGTCCTATACACACTCCATCATCAAAGCTGAAGACCTTGTCTGTACACACAGATCTGAGTAGGCTTCCGGATTCTGTTTTTTCTTTGTGGTTTTGCAAAATATTTTCACGATATTATATTGGGCTAAACCAAGCAGAAATGATGACTCAGATGAAGAACATCCTTGTGGCGGTGAAGAGGATTCCTGTTCTCAGCACTGGCTGGATGACAGCGGCACAAACAGTGGCACTATGGCTGTGTCAGATCCTATACCTGACAAACCTGAATGCATTTACCTTTGTCTTCTGAGACAGCCGATGAAGACTTCATTGTTGAAAACATAAGAGAGAGAGGACAAAGAGTTGTCAGAGGCAGGAGTACAACACATGCTTACAGTGGTGGCAGAGTTTGCTGTTTGTCATGACTGACTGTTTACACAACCATACATTCTTCTTTAATAATTTTCATGAATTTTCCGACTCACAAAGAACATGCTTTTCACACATATCTGAAAGAACAATCAAAACCTTATGAACCCCTTGACTGATAACCTGTGGTGACCACAGGATCATTTTCATGTTTTCGTATGCCTGTGACCGCTTAATTTGATTTTATCAAGATTTTGCGCTATATAAATATTGTAATTATTATTATTATTATTATTATTATTAACATGGGGTATTTTCATCAGCGATATTTCAGACAACTAGACAGGGTAGAATACTGTAAACTGATGCAGCCTCTTGGATGTCATAGCACAATTCTGTCTCTTTATTCATTCCAAGAATTACTACTATAACTTGTACAGTTCTGCAGAATGTTGGGAAACTCAAGATGGTTGACCAGGGTTGGACTTTAAACATACAGGCCTGTGTTCTGGTGATATTATGTTCTTGACGTTTTAGAAGAAGTTCTAAATAATCAAGATAGTGATGATGAAGATTTTGAAGGATTAAATGACAGTGATTCTGATCAAAGGGAGATGGACAAAAACTGTTGTGCATGATGAAAACACCTGAATTTTGAACCTGGAGAAAGAGAAACTGAAAATGACAACAAACAACACAATTCTGATGCTTAAACACACCACAGACAGAGGTATAAGAAAAAAGCCAAAACTCTGAGATATCCCAATAAATGATTGAGCAGTGAACAGACTGGTGGTTCTACAGAACAGGAAAATTTTGCCCTAGCACACAGCAATACCAAAATGCTACTATACTATGCAGGGAAGGGATTACACACACACACAAAAACAGACTTCAAATTAAGCTTGTAGTTCAGGGACAATCAGCTGTCAAGACAAGTGTGCATGCAATCACTTGTAGTAAGTCTCGGACAGCTGGCGCTAACACTGTCAGCAAATTCAGACAACAAAGAGAGAAATATCACACTTACTATGTGTCACTTTTGCCTGTAAAGCTCAGTCAGTGAGACAAGGTAACATATGTGTAACTGTTCATTTCTTTGTTCGTTTGTTCAAGAGGGACTCACTGCACTTGGAGAATTTTATATAAGCGTTCCATCCAAATCTGCCAGCAACTTTCTGGCAAACTCCCCAAGCCTGCACAATGTTGGCAAGGTCTTAAATTGGGGAGATGGGGGGGGGGGGGGGGGGACCTATGAAACACTACACTGACACCACCAGAATGATAGAAACATGGTGGGCAGTGCACAGATCAGTTTTCAATGTTGCAAGCCTGGACTAACCTCGAGATACCAGCTCATAAGTCCATGGTTTTATCATAAGTATCAACCAGCCTGCATAAAGTGTAATCATTCATGCGTAATTAAACCTTTATTCATAATTAAATGTCATAGTTCACACAGAACATGTTTCATTCATTCTTTTTCAATCATTCATGCGTAATTAAACCCTTTATGCATAATTAAATGTCATAGTTCACACAGAACATGTTTCATTCATTCTTTTTCACATATGACAGGTATGGGAAGAACTCACATGATGGAAGTAGCCAATGAAGACTTTCTCCTGCAAAGGACGCACGTAGGTGTCCAGAATATGGAGCCAGTGTCTCTCAAAGCCCACCTGGTTCATGTGAATGTCCACTGTGGGCACGTTCTCATAGCCTCCAGCCAGGCGAGGGTCCTGTCATGCATACAATGATTACTACTGGTCAAGATTTAACCATAATGATAACAAGATGATTTAACCATAATGATAACAAGATGATTTAACCGTAATGATACAAGATTATTTAACCATAATGATAACAAGATGATTTAACCATAATGATAACAAAATGATTTAACCATAATAACAAGATGATTTAACCATAATGATAACAAGATGATTTAACCATAATGATAACAAGATGACTTAACCATAATGATAACAAGATGATTTAACCATAATGATAACAAGATGGTTGTTTCCAAAGCAAATTTCTGACATTTCTATGCATCACTACAGTCAAATTCTGGTGTTTCTATGCATCACTACAGTCAAATTCTGGTGTTTCTATGCATCACTACAGTCAAATTCTGGTGTTTCTATGCATCACTATAGTCAAATTCTGGTGTTTCTATGCATCACTACAGTCAAATTCTGGTGTTTCTATGCATCACTACAGTCGATATTCTGGTGTTTCTATGCATCACTATAGTCAAATTCTGGTGTTTCTATGCATCACTACAGTCAAATTCTGGTGTTTCTATGCATCACTACAGTCAAATTCTGGTGTTTCTATGCATCACTACAGTCAAATTCTGGTGTTTCTATGCATCACTACAGTCAAATTCTGGTGTTTCTATGCATCACTATAGTCAAATTCTGGTGTTTCTATGCATCACTACAGTCAAATTCTGGTGTTTCTATGCATCACTATAGTCAAATTCTGGTGTTTCTATGCATCACTATAGTCAAATTCTGGTGTTTCTATGCATCACTATAGTCAAATTCTGGTGTTTCTACGCATCACTACGAATTCTGGTGTTTCTATGCGTCACTACAGTCAAATTCTGGTGTTTCTATGCATCACTACAGTCAAATTCTGGTGTTTCTATGCATCACTACAGTCAAATTCTGGTGTTTCTATGCATCACTACGAATTCTGGTGTTTCTATGCATCACTACAGTCAAATTCTGGTGTTTCTATGCATCACTACAATCAAATTCTGGTGTTTGTACGCATCACTATAGTCAAATTCTGGTGTTTCTATGCATCACTACAATCAAATTCTGGTGTTTCTATGCATCACTACAGTCAAATTCTGGTGTTTCTATGCATCACTAGTCAAATTCTGGTGTTTCTATGCATCACTACAGTCAAATTCTGGTGTTTCTATGCATCACTACAGTCAAATTCTGGTGTTTCCATGCATCACTACAGTCAAATTCTGGTGTTTCTATGCATCACTATAGTCAAATTCTGGTGTTTCTATGCATCACTGTAGTCAAATTCTGGTGTTTCCATGCATCACTACAGTCAAATTCTGGTGTAGTCAAATTCTGGTGTTTCTATGCATCACTATAGTCAAATTCTGGTGTTTCTACGCATCACTATAGTCAAATTCTGGTGTTTCTATGCATCACTATAGTCAAATTCAGGTGTTTCTATGCATCACTACAGTCAAATTCTGGTGTTTCTACATTCTGGTGTTTCTATGCATCACTACGCTCACATTCTGGTGTTTCTACGCATCACTACAGTCAAATTCTGGTGTTTCTACATTCTGGTGTTTCTGCGCATCACTACAGTCAATTCTGGTGTTTCTACATTCTGGTGTTTCTACGCACCACTATAGTCAAATTCTGGTGTTTCTATGCATCACTACAGTCAAATTCTGGTGTTTCTATGCATCACTACAGTCAAATTGTGGTGTTTCTACATTCTGGTGTTTCTACATTCTGGTGTTTCTATGCACCACTATAGTCAAATTCTGGTGTTTCTACGCACCACTATAGTCAAATTCTGGTGTTTCTATGCATCACTACAGTCAAATTCTGGTGTTTCTATGTGTCACTACAGTCAATACAATATCAAGTCATCAAAGCTTTGGGATGACAAAAACAGCCTAAGTGTCAAGTCAACAGCTTTGGGATGACAAAAACGGCCTTAAGTGTAGTTCAATAGTTCAACAGCTTTGGGATGACAAATACAGCCTAAGTGTCAAGTCAACAGTATTGGGATGACAAATACAGCCTAAGTGTCAAGTCAACAGCTTTGGGATGACAAATACAGCCTAAGTGTCAGGTCAACAGCTTTGGGATGACAAATACAGCCTAAGTGTCAAGTCATCAAAGCTTTGGGATGACAAATACAGCCTAAGTGTCAAGTCATCAAAGCTTTGGGATGACAAATACAGCCTAAGTGTCAAGTCATCAAGCTTTGGGATAACAAATACAGCCTAAGTGTCAAGTCAACAGCTTTGGGATGACAAATACAGCCTAAGTGTCAAGTCAACAGCTTTGGGATGACAAACACAGCCTAAGTGTCAAGTCAACAGCTTTGGGATGACAAACACAGCCTAAGTGTCAAGTCAACAGCTTTGGGATGACAAATACAGCCTAAGTGTCAAGTCAACAGCATTGTGATGACAAATACAGCCTAAGTGTCAAGTCAACAGCATTGGGATGACAAATACAGCCTAAGTGTCAAGTCAACAGCTTTGGGATGACAAATACAGCCTAAGTGTCAAGTCAACAGCTTTGGGATGACAAATACAGCCTAAGTGTCAAGTCAACAGCTTTGGGATGACAAATACAGCCTAAGTGTCAAGTCAACAGCTTTGGGATGACAAATACAGCCTAAGTGTCAAGTCATCAAGCTTTGGGATAACAAAACAGCCTAAGTGTCAAGTCAACAGCTTTGGGATGACAAATACAGCCTAAGTGTCAAGTCAACAGCATTGGGATGACAAATACAGCCTAAGTGTCAAGTCATCAAAGCTTTGGGATAACAAAATACAGCCTAAGTGTCAAGTCAAACAAAGCTTTGGGATAACAAAAACAGCGTAAGTGTCAAGTCAACAGCTTTGGGATGACAAAAACAGCCTAAGTGTCAAGTCAACAGCTTTGGGATGACAAAACAGCCTAAGTGTCAAGTCAACAGCTTTGGGATGACAAAACAGCTAAGTGTCAAGTCAACAGCTTTGGGATGACAAACACTGCCTAAGTGTCAAGTCAACAGCTTTGGGATGACAAACACAGCCTAAGTGTCAAGTCAACAGCATTGGGATGACAAATACAGCCTAAGTGTCAAGTCAACAGCTTTGGGATGACAAATACAGCCTAAGTGTCAAGTCAACAGCTTTGGGATGACAAACACAGCCTAAGTGTCAAGTCAACAGCTTTGGGATGACAAATACAGCCTAAGTGTCAAGTCAACAGCTTTGGGATGACAAACACAGCCTAAGTGTCAAGTCATCAAAGCTTTGGGATGACAAAAACAGCCTAAGTGTCAAGTCAACAGCTTTGGGATGACAAATACAGCCTAAGTGTCAAGTCAACAGCTTTGGGATGACAAATACAGCCTAAGTGTCAAGTCAACAGCTTTGGGATGACAAAAACAGCCTAAGTGTCAAGTCAACAGCTTTGGGATGACAAAAACAGCCTAAGTGTCAAGTCAACAGCTTTGGGATGACAAAAACAGCCTAAGTGTCAAGTCAACAGCTTTGGGATGACAAAAACAGCCTAAGTGTCAAGTCAACAGCTTTGGGATGACAAAAACAGCCTAAGTGTCAAGTCAACAGCTTTGGGATGACAAATACAGCCTAAGTGTCAAGTCAACAGCTTTGGGATGACAAAAACAGCCTAAGTGTCAAGTCAACAGCTTTGGGATGACAAATACAGCCTAAGTGTCAAGTCAACAAAAAACAAAGAAAGACATACACAACAACAACAGCAACAATACATTCCTATACATACAGTGTTGGAGCCGTCCGACCATTTGTTGGAAGCCTCCATGACGGAGACAAACTCGTCACAGAAGGTATCAGAGACAATGGGGAGCCAGTAGACGTCAGGGCATGGCTGTTCCATCTCAGTATCTGCCTTCAGAGTCTTGTGATATTCTGAGTGCAGGTAGCGTGCTTCCCAGTCCTGTAAAACACACACATACACGCACACAAGCACACACAGACACAGATACACACACACACATGCGTGCGCACACACACACACACACACACACACGCACACACACGCACGCGCGTGCTCACACACACACGCATGCAAGTGCTCACACACACACACACGCACGCGCGTGCTCACACAACACACACACACACACACACACACACACACACACACACACACACACAAGACACGACTTGTTATACGTTTTTGCATGGGAAAAGACAGGTGTGACAATCGAGTGGGTGAGACAACAAGAGTTCCAACTGTAAGATCCGAGTTCCATCCTGCCTGGATATCTCCCGCTCAGTGGATAAAGGGCGGAGATTTCTCCTCTATCCCAGATCAACATGTGCACAGACTTTTAATACCTTGCTGTTATCATTGTTATTTTTGTTTAACCCCATGAGAGCCCACGTTTTTTGACATCCAGTGTTTTCCATGTGCCGGGAAAAAACGTTGCATCACTACCATGAACAACAAAACAACTGTTGCTTCCACATTTATGGGAATCTATGCATGAAATTACACAGAATGATGCATTAGGCATGACTAAATGTATTTTCTGATGATTTATGTAGTAATTTCTTGAAATTACAACATATTTGTAATATTTTGTGGAAATTCCCTTAAAAAAATCATAACTGCTCACGATAGAAACCAAACAAAGGAAAAAATAGAAGATATGATCCACCTGACGAAATCTAAAAGTATTCAGACTTTGGCTGACCTCCTACTGACAGATCACTGACAGCTGACAAGCTACAAAGAGCTTCAGCGTACTAGTCCACTTAGTGGCTTGACCTGGTCAAGTCATCGCTGCCACCACGTCCTCCAAACCTACCATCACCCAGCTGAATGCATAAAGCCATATCAGGGCTATATCCATTTCAAAACATACACAATACTTCAACAGGAAAATAAAAGGAAAAGAAAATTAAGTACACATATCAATACATTCGCGCAGATAATCTAAGGAGATACCCTTGGCAATAAAGAGTTTGTCCAATTTACCACACAGGGAATTTAAAAAAAAAAACAATTGAATACAATATTAAACATAACTAAGGACACTAAAACACAAAAACGGGTCCAAATTACCCAAAACTGCTTCAGCACATCTCACTTCCCTTAAGCCAAAAATGCACTTCATACATGAACCCAATTATCAATCCTCACGGCTGTTTAAGGGTGATCACTTAGTTTCGTCCCGCGGCGGCAGCTGTAGCAGCGCGAAGCCCACTGAGTGCTGCCCTGACCTAGAAATACGAGCTCGTAGCTCCGCCTTGTTACCGGCGATCTCGCTACGCCGTATAAGCGCAGTAGTAACTATTACAAACAAGTAACTTCAGTTTTCCACTAATTTTCTCAAGAGCTTTGTTTGTATTGGTCTGTAATGTGCATCATTAAAAAGCTGAGATTTTTCTCAATAAAATGATATGTAACTCAACACGTTACGTGCATGTAAGTGTCCAACTAAACGCACAGAGAAGAAAGAGAATGAAAGACGGTGTTGACATGATTTTCAATCTTCGACCGTGAAATGATCAATGTTCCAACGCCGGTAAAATCCAAATGCCAGTTCTCAAATAAAAGTAAAGGCACACATTAGAAGATTGTTGTCTGTAGAGGACGGCTGTTTTTCATTTTTCAAGTTTCGGGGCTCGGGGGCCACGTATAGCGTATCGTAATAACACATGTGACAGCTAAGGTAAACAGGGATGTCGGCGAGGCGGTTGGTGGTTACTGGTTCTGGCAGCTCATTAATCTTTAGTCTTCAGTGAATGTTGGTATCATTTCAGTCCTCTGGATAACGCTTACCACGTACACACTGTGGCAGAATTCCTTTGTGCTTGATAATTGTGTATAGTGTTGCCTTGGACATTTTCGTTTGAAATATAAGTGTACTGAGACGACCAGAGTCAGGTTTTGCATGTTGTAGTCGTTGATTATCTCTGTTTATTTTCTTTTGTTTTTGTTGTGTGTGTGTGTGTGTGTGTGTGGTATGTGTGTGTGTGTGTGTGTGTGTGTGTGTGTGTGTATGTGTGTGTGTATGTGTGTGTGTGTGTGTGTGCATGCACATTTCATGAGACAATTAATAAGGGCCCAAATACATTAAGCAAAGTGCAAAGTATTCCTCTCTCTCTCTCTCTCTCTCCTCTCTCTGTCTGTCTGTCTGCCTGTCTGTCTGTCTGTCTGTCTGCTTGGATGTTTATGTGTACGCATTTCATGAATGAAATAAGTAATTAAAGACTTTTGAGTATTATTATCATTGTTAAGCAAAATACATAGTATTCTTGTGCATGTGTTTGTTTTTCTTTGATTGTTTGTTTGTTTGTGTATGTGTGTGTGTGTGGGGGGGGGGGGGGGGGGGGGGGGGGGAGGCAACAGACAGGCAGCCAGAAAGATTTCAGTGTAGTTAAGTGGGTATGATATTCAGGAGTTTTTATTTCTTTTTAATACCAGTGAACCTAAAGTTCTCATAAATGTATTAAGTTTTCTCCTCCCCCCCCCCCCCCCCCCCCCCCCCCCCCCCCCCCCCCCCCCCCCCCCCCCCTCCCCCCCCCCCCCCCCCCTCTCTCTCTCTGTCTTTCCATTTTTTTTAATGAATGGTGGTCTCGGTATCGTGATCCCAATCTTGACTCTTGCATGGACATGTGTGTATACGTTCCTACTATGGCAGTAAGGAGATTGCCGTATACAAGACTATCAGTGAAATGTTGGTGCTAGTGTGAAAGATAATGGAGTCTATGCCGTTATCAGTGATCTCGATTTACCCACTGCTACCTCCGCAAGAAGGAAAAAAAGATCCGTTTGATAAGTCAGTCTGTTAAAACATACTTTACTCTTCCTCTGTATGTGTTTCTTTCTGCTGTAATAACTGGTGAACTCTTGTTTTCGTTGTTGGAAGTTGGCTTATTTTTCTCATGAAACAGTGAAGGCGCGATATTTTCAGAATCGTTCTCCTCCTTTTCTGTGTAATCCCGTTACACATTATGGCAACACACCAGTTCGTGTTTGATATCTATGTGTAGGGGAGAGAGTCTACTTTTCGGTAAGATTGATAATTACATATATGGCTAAATGACCAAACCAGTATTGCGGGAAATGTAGAAACAGTAGTAATCACGGCACACAAAGGCAGCCACACAGTCCCACTTGCCTACCGATGACTCACAGCTCAAAACCGCTGACGGGCCGTGTAGCGCAGCGGGTAAGCAGGAAAACACGCCTCTTGCGTGCGAATCGCTGCCACCGTGTCCGAAAACTAAGTGATCGCCCGGCGGCCGGTTTAAACAGCCGTGTCCTGAGAGATAGTACTTAAGACTTATCGAACACATACAGGCGAATGGACCACTAAAGCAGAAAATGATAGGAAGAAATGACAGAAAGCAAAGGAGGAAAAAAGAAACAAAGAGAGTGACAATAAAGAGGGCATTTCTATCACAGAATTTCCAGAAAATGGGGATACTATTCATACTGAAAGACCCCCTGGTATCGCCTTAACTACTTTCCTGTATTGACACAAGCAGAACACAAACACAGAACATCAGAATGCGCACATTAAAGCTCCTGTAGAACATCAGAATGCGCACATTAAAGCTCCTGTAGAACATCAGAATGCACATTAAAGCTCCTGTAGAACATCAGAATGCGCACATTAAAGCTCCTGTAGAACATCAGAATGCACATTAAAGCTCCTGTAGAACATCAGAATGCACATTAAAGCTCCTGTAGAACATCAGAATGCACATTAAAGCTCCTGTAGAACATCAGAATGCACATTAAAGCTCCTGTAGAACATCAGAATGCACATTAAAGCTCCTGTAGAACATCAGAATGCGCACATTAAAGCTCCTGTAGAACATCAGAATGCGCACATTAAAGCTCCTGTAGAACATCAGAATGCACATTAAAGCTCCTGTAGAACATCAGAATGCACATTAAAGCTCCTGTAGAACATCAGAATGCACATTAAAGCTCCTGTAGAACATCAGAATGCGCACATTAAAGCTCCTGTAGAACATCAGAATGCACATTAAAGCTCCTGTAGAACATCAGAATGCGCACATTAAAGCTCCTGTAGAACATCAGAATGCACATTAAAGCTCCTGTAGAACATCAGAATGCACATTAAAGCTCCTGTAGAACATCAGAATGCGCACATTAAAGCTCCTGTAGAACATCAGAATGCACATTAAAGCTCCTGTAGAACATCAGAATGCGCACATTAAAGCTCCTGTAGAACATCAGAATGCACACATTAAAGCTCCTGTAGAACATCAGAATGCGCACATTAAAGCTCCTGTAGAACATCAGAATGCGCACATTAAAGCTCCTGTAGAACATCAGATTGCACATTAAAGCTCCTGTAGAACATCAGAATGCACATTAAAGCTCCTGTAGAACATCAGAATGCACATTAAAGCTCCTGTAGAACATCAGAATGCACACATTAAAGCTCCTGTAGAACATCAGAATGCGCACATTAAAGCTCCTGTAGAACATCAGAATGCGCACATTAAAGCTCCTGTAGAACATCAGAATGCGCACATTAAAGCTCCTGTAGAACATCAGAATGCGCACATTAAAGCTCCTGTAGAACATCAGAATGCACATTAAAGCTCCTGTAGAACATCAGAATGCACATTAAAGCTCCTGTAGAACATCAGAATGCGCACATTAAAGCTCCTGTAGAACATCAGAATGCACACATTAAAGCTCCTGTAAAACATCAGAATGCACACATTAAAGCTCCTGTAGAACATCAGAATGCGCACATTAAAGCTCCTGTAGAACATCAGAATGCGCACATTAAAGCTCCTGTAAAGTCATGTCAGCTTTTGATGGCTTATGAAAACATGAAAACACTCAGTGCACAAGCCCACCAAAAAAAAAAAGTTTGCAGACTGTGCAGCAACATACAGTCTGCACAGTGTAGGCAAAACAATATGAATACATGCAGATCCAAGAAAAATCAACATTAAACAAAATCAAGTTTAAAAAAAAAGAAAGAGGAAGGGGGAGGGGGTGGCATAGAAAGGGTGGGTAAAGGGGGTGGGGTTGGGATTAAATTCAAGACAAATGATCTTAATCCTAGGCCCAAACAGAATAAATCAACCACTGTGATTATCACCAGTCAATACTTACAAAGGGATTCTCAAACATGTTGAAGAGTTCGTTGACAGTGTGGAAGGTCTCAAAGTAGTCAGGGTTGACCAGATGTCCATACCGCTTCAGATTGCCCACGTACATGAAGTGACCCTGACAAATGCAGACACACATGTACTTCAGTTTCAATTTCTCAAGATGACATCCAAAACAAGTGCGACTGCCTGCGTTCAAGCAAACAGGAACCAGAAAAACACGAAAAGAGAATAGAATGCGTATTTAATACACCAAGACAAGACAGGCACAAATTTTTGGCCACTGACCTTTGTCAAGTGTGAATGTAAGATCACAAACAAACACCAAATACAAAATTAGGAGAAAATTACTGAAATTTCCCTGCTACTTCGTCCAGTGGGAGAAGAGGACTAAATGAAATCGCAATGTGTTCGTGAGTTACTGAATGAAATCGCAATGTGCTTGTGAGTTAAATCGCAATATGTTTGTGAGTTACTGAATGAAATCGCAATGTGCTTGTGAGTTAAATCACAATGTGTTTGTGAGTTACTGAATGAAATCGCAATGTGCTTGTGAGTTACTCACTCACAGCACAGTAACTCACAAGCACATTGCGATTTCATTCACTCACAAGCACCTTGCGATTTCATTCCGTAACTCACAAACACATTGTGATTTCATTTAGTCCTCTTCTCCCACTGGACGAAGCAGCAGGGAAGTTTCAGTCTTTTTCTCCTAATTTTGTACTTGGTGTTTGTTTGTGATCTTACATTCACACTTGACAAAGGCCAGTTGGCCGAAAATTGATGCCTGTCTTGTCTTGGTGTATTAAATACGCGTTCTGATTCTATTTTCGTGTTTTTCTGGTCTCTCAAGATGATGTCAACATGCATGGTAGTCCAGTGGGTAAATGTCAGATTCCAATCAGAAGATCCTGGGCTCAATCCCCTAGACATTGTCACCTAAAAGGTAAAGAGTGAAGATTTTTCCAACCTCCATGGTCAACACAGCACACACCCACCAGTGCCTAGACCTCCTTCAAATGGTTATGGATGCAGACCATCAAATATGGACATCAAAGATCCTGTAAGTCATGTCAATTACTGGCTTATTAAACAACAAAACACCAAGCATGCATGTCCACCAAAGTTGGAGTATGCAGATTATGCAGAAACGTACTGCCTGCACAGTGCCGGTAAAAAAGCCAACATCTGCATACATGCATCCAGGAAAATACCGGAACGCTAAACATCAACAACAAAAATGAGGGCATTTTCACACTTGGAATAAATTCCATATGCACTGATGCCATAGATGGCATGTAATGGATAAGATCCAAAATTATCATATGTATATAAGCTTGAATATGCACACAAACACAGCATATATACAGCAACCTATCTTTCACTCAATAAAAACAGTGTGTACAAAATGATATGAAATCAACAACAAACAAAACTGACCCATACCCAACACCAAATATACATACATGTGAACATGCCCACTGTTCTCATCATCAAAGAGTTAAAACATTTTTTGACAGACAAAAGAAGAACTTTTTTCAAACGTGATTTTGAAAAAAATTAACATCCTTTAATAAACAAAAAGAGGAATCAAAACATATTTTCAACAACAACAAAAAGAATTAACAGGTCTTTTCTGATAAATGAAAGCAAGAATTAAAATACATTTCTTTAAATATATGAAATACAAAAGTAAACCGATTTTTTTTTAGAAATATGTTCAATAACATACTTACCATGACTCAAGAGTGCTAATGTGTTTTGGTAAAATTTTCAAGAAATTACGTTTAAGACAATACTAACCATAACTCAAAGAGTGCTAATACGCTCTGACTAAAACCTATTCCCCACCTATCAGAAATGACATCGACAGCAGTGCCTCTGGCATAGCAAAAAAGGCTACCCCAGTCTTTACCCATAATGCCGAAGCAAAACGGCTACCCCAGTCTTTACCCATAATGCCGAAGCAAAACGGCTACCCCAGTCTTTACCCATAATGCCAAAGCAAAAAGGCTACTCCAGTCTTTACCCAGAATGCCAAAGCAAAAAGGCTACCCAGTCTTTACCCATAATGCCAAAGCAAAAAGGCTACTCCAGTCTTTACCCAGAATGCCAAAGCAAAAAGGCTACCCAGTCTTTACCCAGAATACCAAAGCAAAAAGGCTACCCCAGTCTTTACCCAGAATACCACACCAAAAAGCTTACGCAGTCTGTACCCATGATACCAAAGACAAAAGCTATCCCAGTCTCTACCCATAATGCCACAGCAAAAAAGACTATCCCAGTCTGTACCCATAATGCCACAGCAAAAAAGACTATCCCAGTCTGTACCCATAATGCCACAGCAAAAAGGCTATCCCAGTCTCTACCCATAATACCACAGCAAAAAGACTATCCCAGTCTCTACCCATAACACCACAGCAAAAAGACTATCCCAGTCTCTACCCATAACACCACAGCAAAAAGACTATCCCAGTCTCTACCCATAATACCACAGCAAAAAGGCTAACCCATTCTGTACCCATAACACCACAGCAAAAAGACTATCCCAGTCTCTACACATAACACCACAGCAAAAAGACTACCCCAGTCTCTACCCATAATACCACAGCAAAAAGACTATCCCAGTCTCTACCCATAACACCACAGCAAAAAGACTATCCCAGTCTCTACCCATAACACCACAGCAAAAAGACTATCCCAGTCTCTACCATAATACCAAAACAAAAAGACTATCCCAGTCTGTACCCATAACACCACAGCAAAAAGACTATCCCAGTCTCTACCATAACACCACAGCAAAAAGACTATCCAGTCTCTACCCATAACACCACAGCAAAAAGACTACCCAGTCTCTACCATAATACCAAAACAAAAAGACTATCCAGTCTCTACCCATAATACCACAGCAAAAAGACTATCCAGTCTCTACCCATAACACCACAGCAAAAAGACTATCCCAGTCTCTACCCATAACACAAAGCAAAAAGACTATCCCAGTCTCTACCCATAATACCACAGCAAAAAGACTATCCCAGTCTCTACCCATAACACCACAGCAAAAGACTATCCCAGTCTCTACCATAACACCACAGCAAAAAGACTATCCCAGTCTCTACCCAGAATACCACAGCAAAAAGACTATCCCAGTCTCTACCATAACACCACAGCAAAAAGACTATCCCAGTCTCTACCATAACACCACAGCAAAAAGACTATCCCAGTCTCTACCCATAATACCAAAGCAAAAAGAGTATCCCAGTCTCTACCCATAACACCACAGCAAAAAGACTATCCCAGTCTCTACCCATAACACCACAGCAAAAAGACTATCCAGTCTCTACCCATAACACCACAGCAAAAAGATTATCCCAGTCTCTACCAGAATACAACAGCAAAAAGACTATCCCAGTCTCTACCCATAATACCACAGCAAAAAAGACTATCCCAGTCTCTACCCAGAATACTACAGCAAAAAGGCTAACCCATTCTGTACCCATAATACAACAGCAAAAAGGCTAACCCATTCTGTACCATAACACCACAGCAAAAAAGACTATCCAGTCTCTACCCAGAATACTACAGCAAAAAGGCTAACCCATTCTGTACCCATAACACCACAGCAAAAAGGCTAACCCAGTCTCTACCCAGAATACTACAGCAAAAGGCTAACCCATTCTGTACCATAACACCACAGCAAAAAGGCTAACCCATTCTGTACCCATAACACCACAGCAAAAAAGACTATCCCAATCTCTACCAGAATACTACAGCAAAAAGGCTAACCCATTCTGTACCCATAACACCACATCAAAAAGGCTAACCAGGCTCTACCCAGAATACTACAGCAAAAAGGCTAACCCATTCTGTACCCATAACACCACAGCAAAAAGGCTAACCCAGTCTCTACCAGAATACAACAGCAAAAAGGCTAACCCATTCTGTACCCATAACACCACAGCAAAAAGGCTAACCAGTCTCTACCCAGAATACTACAGCAAAAAGGCTAACCCATTCTGTACCCATAACACCACAGCAAAAAGTCTAACCCAGTCTCTACCCAGAATACTACAGCAAAAGGCTAACCCATTCTGTACCCATAATACCAAAACAAAAAGGCTAACCCAGTCTCTACCCAGAATACAACAAAAAGGCTAACCCAGTCTGTACCCATAATACCAAAACAAAAAGGCTAACCCAGTCTGTACCCATAATACCAAAACAAAAAGACTAACCCAGTCTGTACCCATAATACCAAAACAAAAAGGCTAACCCAATCTGTACCCATAATACCAAACAAAAAGGCTAACCCAGTCTGTACCCATAATACCAAAACAAAAGACTAACCAATCTGTACCATAATACCAAAACAAAAGGCTAACCAGTCTGTACCCATAATACCAAAACAAAAAGACTAACCCAGTCTGTACCCATAATACCAAAACAAAAAGGCTAACCCAATCTGTACCCATAATACCAAACAAAAAGGCTAACCCAGTCTGTACCCATAATACCAAAACAAAAAGGCTAACCCATTCTCTACCATAATACCAAAACAAAAAGGCTAACCCAGTCTGTACCCATAATACCAAAACAAAAAGACTAACCCAGTCTGTACCCATAATACCAAAACAAAAAGGCTAACCCAGTCTGTACCATAATACCAAAACAAAAAGACTAACCCAGTCTGTACCCATAATACCAAAACAAAAAGGCTAACCCAGTCTGTACCCATAATACCAAAACAAAAGGCTAACCCAGTCTGTACCCATAATACCAAAACAAAAAGGCTAACCCAGTCTGTACCCATAATACCAAAACAAAAAGGCTAACCCAGTCTGTACCCATAATACCAAAACAAAAAGACTAACCCAGTCTGTACCCATAATACCAAAACAAAAAGGCTAACCCAGTCTTACCATAATACCAAAACAAAAAGGCTAACCCAGTCTGTACCCATAATACTAAAACAAAAAGGCTAACCCAGTCTGTACCCATAATACCAAAACAAAAGGCTAACCCAGTCTGTACCCATAATACCAAACAAAAAGGCTAACCCAGTCTGTACCCATAATACCAAAACAAAAAGGCTAACCCAGTCTCTACCCATAATACCAAAACAAAAAGGCTAACCAGTCTGTACCCATAATACCAAAACAAAAAGGCTAACCCAGTCTCTACCCATAATACCAAAACAAAAAGGCTAACCCAGTCTGTACCCATAATACCAAAACAAAAAGGCTAACCAGTCTGTACCCATAATACCAAAACAAAAAGGCTAACCCAGTCTCTACCCATAATACCAAAACAAAAAGGCTAACCCAGTCTGTACCCATAATACCAAAGCAAAAAGGCTAACCCAGTCTCTACCCATAATACCAAAACAAAAAGGCTAACCAGTCTCTACCCATAATACCAAAACAAAAAGGCTAACCCAGTCTGTACCCATAATACCAAAACAAAAGGCTATCCCAGTCTCTACCCATAATACCAAAACAAAAAGGCTAACCCAGTCTCTACCCATAATACCAAAGCAAAAAGGCTAACCCAGTCTCTACCCATAATACCAAAACAAAAAGGCTAACCCAGTCTCTACCCATAATACCAAAACAAAAAGGCTAACCCAGTCTCTACCCATAATACCAAACAAAAAGGCTAACCCAGTCTGTACCATAATACCAAAACAAAAAGGCTAACCCAGTCTCTACCCATAATACCAAAACAAAAAGGCTAACCCAGTCTCTACCCATAATACCAAAGCAAAGAGGCTAACCCAGTCTCTACCCATAATACCAAAACAAAAAGGCTAACCAGTCTCTACCCATAATACCAAAACAAAATGGACTAACCCAGTCTCTACCCATAATACCAAAACAAAAAGGCTAACCAGTCTCTACCCATAATACCAAAAAACAAAAAGGCTAACCCATTCTGTACCCATAATACCAAAACAAAAAGGCTAACCCAGTCTCTACCCATAATACCAAAAAAACAAAAAGGCTAACCAGTCTCTACTCCTAATGCCAAAGCAAAAAAGCTATGGAGTCTTTACCCATAATAACATGTGTTTTTTTGAAAAATGAAAAGAAAAAACGAAAACACATTTTTGGACAACATACGTTTTTTGATAAACGACAAAAGGATTAAAAACAAATCATCTCTCACACATACCATGTCTCGGCTTTCTGGCAGAAAGACATATCAGGGTCAAGGTCAGGTGCGTAGCTGTGAGCGTTACGCAGACTGTTCAATTTGTGGCCTTGAATCAACACCACGTTCATCACGTATGGAACATTCCACACACCCCTGCAAAACATGGCAACTGGTTGTATGTAGGCAAACATTTTGATACATCTGTAAAATTAGAATATCTTCGAAAAACAGAATAGGAATAATCAAAATAAATGAAGACATAATTTCTGTTTGCATTTAGCATTTTAATATGTTTGGTTTCAATGTATGCTAAGAAAATCACTAGAAAAACTGAAAAATCACATCTGCAAATTTTGTTCTCTCATATCTCCAAAACTGAAAAGAATACATATAAAATGAATTAGAAATGAGCAAAGATTCTTTTTGTAACAACACAATTTGTAAATATTGAACCAGATTGTCTTGCGATCTTCTGGAAATGCCATGCTCTTTTTATTCAGGTGCTCTCTCTCTTACACACATAAATGCACCGCACACACACACGCACGCACGCACGCACGCACGCACGCACGCACGCACGCACAGCACGCCACACACACACACACACACACACACACACACAGCAGAGGTGAGGATGCAGAGAGAGAAAACTCAAGTTCAAGTTTATACTGCTTATAGCCCAGCCGACTACTAGAGCCATATCAGGACTAACACCACGTCAAAAATGACAACCAGGTTCTGGGCCTTTTCATTCGCAACCCTTCATCACTTACTCAGGAATTATTCTGTAACTGCTTTAAGTCCCTACATGTGCAATGAGCATGTGCTACACATGGGATCTTGGTTAACCACTTCAAGCAAAAGGCTAGCACCCAGACCATCACTCCAGGTCTAGCGAAGGTAGGAGAAATGCATCATTAAATACACAGTCTTTGTGTGTGTGTGTGTGTGTGTGTGTGTGTGTGTGTGTGTGTGTGTGTGTGTGTGTGTGTGTGTGTGTGTGTGTGTGTGTGTGTGTGTGTGTGTGTGTGTGTGTGTGTGTGTGTGTGTGTGTGTGTGTGTGTGTGTGTGTGTGTGTGTGTGTGTGTGTGTGTGTGTGTGTGTGTGTGTGTGTGTGTGTGTGCGCGCATGTGTGCTTTGTTCGTTCTTTGATTTAATGTCTTTTCACTATGAGTGATATTAGACGGGAATGTGTGCATGTGCGTGTGCGTGCATGCATGCGTACGTGCGTGCATGAGTGTTTGTGTCTATGTGATTGTGTATGTGCATATGTGTACGTGTGTGTCTCAATCTATGCCAAAGTCCATACATTATTGCTATTACAGTATTAAACGTAATAATTATACAACAGACACCACAGGCAAAACTTACATTTTCTTGTCTTCCACAATGTCCATGTAGTCTTCAGACCGGGCGTAGTAACCCTTGTTGTTCAGCGCCCCCCAGAAGTTGGACCACAACTTGTAAGGACGGGACAACAATGGTGCTATGATGGACCTACACACACATATCATGACCAGTGAGGATACAAAAGAAAACCAATTGTTTGTATTTGATATTTTTTAAGGATCATCGCACTCAGGGAGGTTATCTTTGTGCTCAACTTTTTTTTTCCAATTAACTTTTCCCCATCCCATTTTCTATGTTACCTTAACTCTTTGAAGACATAATATAGTGGCCTTGCACAACCACTGTGGACGCAATCAACGGGACCTGCCACAACCCTTGGTGATGCACGATTTTGGGGGGTTTTCAAAAAATTCTCAAAAATACAGATTTTACAGCACAAGAACATATTTTATATCAAAATAAAATTCAGTTTACGCTCTTTGAGCTGAAGCTACATACAAGGACAATACATCTATTCTACTTACATTCCTAGAAGGTGAAATGGGGTAGGGTTTTGGCTCTGGGAAAACAGTTTTTGATTGCAGCCGACGACAGTAATCCAACACATAAAGTCAGTGAAACACCCATTCTTGACCAGGTAATCCAGAAATCCAGGTAATCACAAGTCCTTGGTATGACCAGAAGATATAAAAGAACAAACACAGCTTTGTTTTCACACAGGTGAAGCAGCAAAGTGATTATGATGATCCTTTGAAGAAGAGAAGAAGAAGAAGAAGAAGAAGAAGGCCTAAATGTCGCCATTTTGGTGCAAGGACGGTCACTCCGGTTGGTTTGGATAAAGGCAAGAAACTGTGACTAATTGGGATAAAATCGATGCAAGGGAAGTAACAAACACTTCAGAAGATACCAAAGAGCGTTCCTATATGTGTAGTTAGTTCCCTTAGACCAGCGACCGGCTTGCATCTATTTTTAAAAACCGCAGCGGAATATCCGCTGTCACGTCTCTAATGGTTTGGCCAGCTGCAGTGGAATGTCCGATGTCACGTCTCTAACAGCCTTGCTGGCTGCAGCGGAATATCTGCTGTCATGTCTTCGAAGAGTTAATGACCACAGAAGCTGGCACAGTTTTTACAATATGATGATAATGATGTTGATAAGGATGCTATTCATGATGCTATAGAGTTCCATCTTGGACTGAGACTGCGTAACAGGGCTGTGCTCTATGCTTACTATCATAATATGTCCTGGCGTTAACTAGGCCTGAGAGACACAGACACCTGCAGTGCTGGTCAGAAGACTTGAGCAACACCCTCAAAGACGTTTCTATGAAGTGCATGAGACTCGACTGTGTGGTTCCAGTCGCCCCAATGAGCATGCCCAACTCTGGGTAGGAGCCAGTTAGAGCCGTAAAATCCGAAAAATCCCGCAATGATTTTTGAAGGGACTGATGGGGAACAAAATCCACAACCTTCCAGTTGGTAGTCTGTTGCATTAAAATACTACACTACGGCGAATGGTGTTTGTATCTGAATTCATTTCTTTTTTTGTTGTAACAGATATACCACGTCAAATTCCACCTGCTCTTCCCAGGGAAAACACATCACAACAAAAACCAGGGTTCACGCTAGGAAATTTACCAACCGGTACCCTTATCAGAAGCTGCCAAACAAGGAGAATCCAACCAATACCAGGGGGGAAAAAATCAGTCACACTCTCCATCCCATTCAATAACCTCCTTCCCCATTCCTGTTCGCTGGCAAAATCTACTCATGAACTGCAAACTATCACAAAAAGTACTAATCAACAGCAAACTTACGAAGAAAAAAGTATTCATTAACTGCTAACTTATGACAAAAAAAAATCATTAACCGCTAACTTATGACAAAAAAGTACTCATTAACTGCTAACGTATGACAAAAAGTATTCATTAACTGCTAACGTATGACAAAAAAGTACTCATTAACTGCTAACTTATGACAAAAAAGTATTCATTAACTGCTAACGTATGACAAAAAAGTACTCATTAACTGCTAACTTATGACAAAAAAGTATTCATTAACTGCTAACTTATGACAAAAAAGTACTCATTAACTGCTAACTTATGACAAAAAAAGTGCTCATTAACTGCTAACGTATGACAAAAAAGTACTCATTAACTGCTAACTTATGACAAAAAAAATTCATTAATCCTTTGACTCCCGCACCCTGTCCACCAGCGCCGTGCATTGTCAACACACCAACAAAGCAAAAACTTAGCACTAAGCTGGTGGATCGGGTGAAGAAGTCAAAGGGTTAAGTTTTTGCAGTTGGTGGGTAGGGTGCAGGAGTCAAAGGGTTAACAGCCAACAATAAGAATAGAAATTAGTCAGCAAGCCACAGTTCTTCAGAACGTGAACAAAAAGTGTTAACACACAACCTGCTGCCTTACCTGTTCTGCTGGATAAGATCAATGAGAACCTCAGGGTCTGTCAACTGGGCGATGGCATCCACAGTCAGGTAATACTGACAGCTCCTCTTTACGCACTCTTCTCTGTCAACACACAACAGGACATTTTCACTGAATGGAAAATAAAAAAGATAACGTACAGGCTGTCACATAATCCCGCAACACAGGTGAGCGAAGTGGTAGAGATCTCAACCATTCTTCACACCAGTGGAATGGAGTGAGGAACCTTTCTCAAAATGCTGGCCCTTCTTTTCTTTCTTTTCATTTTGTTGTTGTTGTTTCAAAACAACACAAAGTGAAATGAAAAAAAAAGAGGTCAGCATTATAAGGATGGCATCCTACTCCTTCCCACTGATGCTTTACCTTCACTAACTGAACAGGATCAGAAGGATCAGATACCCCTTGAAAGATTAGTAGACTGAAAGCCATTTCATAAAGTTTTGTTTTCTGAATAAGAGTCAAACTCATGCAGTCAGAATGGAAGGCAGGATTGTACCTGCCAGGTCCAATGGAAAATGTCTCCTACTCAGAATCCTGTCCCTGGAGACTTTTTCTTCCCTTTTTTGGAACGAGTCGTATGTTCTGATTCTATTGTAAGATATGCTGATGAGATTCTCTCCTCTGTAAATCTGTCTTGAGGAATATATGCCTTCTTTTTAAGTGCATGCATGCATGTATGAGCCCAAATGCACGCAGACAAATGCGCACACACACACACACACTATGTACACACACACGCATATATATGTATATATATATATATATGTATATATATATATATTATATATATATATATATATATATATATATATATATATATATATATATATATACACATATATATATATACATACATATACACATGCAAACACACGCAAAACACACACACACACACAAGATATATGCTCACATGCACACACACATATGCAAGTACATATGTTCATACACACACACACACACACAAACATGTACATATGCATACCTATAGGCACGCACGCGCACATACACACACAAAAGATATATACTTATATGCACACACATGTACGCAAATACATATGTTCATACACTCATACACACCACGCACACACGCACACATGTACATATGCATGCATCAGGCTGGGTAAGAGAAGAAAATAGTTTCCTCTGAAAATATGCCGGGGTCCAGGGGCAACATCCCTGCTGGGGGGTCTGGGTGGCGAAACCCCAGAAGATGAAGAATTTCTGTAATTTTGAGGCATTATGGATGCATTTGCTGATGGCAAATACAATAATTCAGTAATATTTCCTCTGAAAAAAAATGTTTTCCCTCTGAAACTAGTTCATCCGCTGAAATTAGAGGATCCACTGAGAGTTACCCAGCCTGATGCATATAAGCATGCACACACGCACACACACCACACACACACACACACACACACACACACACACACATGCACTCACATACACACACAAACACACATACGCACACACCACAAAACATATCCACCCACACACACAGACACACACACTCACATGGCCCAGTTGCGTCCCATAGTTTCCCCGATATTGTCAGATGGAGACACATGGGTCAGGGAATGGTACTTCTTGCCGTGTTCCTCAATGAACTTGCTCACATCCTCACGGTGGTACTTCTCCTGGCAAAATGCATGCAGACATGATATACACTCATGTAAAGCAGGCTGACACACACAGACACACACGCTGAGAAACACACACACACACACACACACATACACACACACACACTGAGAAACACACACACAACATACATACACTTTTACACAACCTAACACAAAACACATACACACCACATATGTGCACACCACTCTTACACAACCTCACACCACACACACACACACACACACACCACACACACCACACACACACACACACACACACACACACACACACACACACACACACACACACACACACACAGAAACGCTCTCTCTCTCTCCCTCTCTCACATAAATTTTATTTACTCCAATTTTTTCTTTAACTAACTGAAAATGAAAAAAAAGTACCACGCTCCTTTCATCCAGTTACTCTCCTTGCTTCCGTAAATACATCAAGAGTTCCACATACATAATGAGAACAACTAGATTCTTATTGATTTTGTGTTCATATTTCGTTTGGTTGATGGGTTTCTTTTTCCACCCCCGCAGTAAAATCCTTCAAAATCAAAATAAATGCTGACAGGCATAATAGTAAGACATCAAACCAGTCGCCGTGGTGTAATGGTTAACGCAACAGACTACCGACTGGAAGGTTGTGGGCTTGAATTCCCATCAGTCCCTTTAAAAATCATTATGGAATTTTTCAGCTCTAAGCAGCTCCTACCCAGAGTTGGGTGTGCTATGGACTCATTGGAAGGCTGGGACCACACAGTCGAGTCTCATGCACTTCACGGATGCGTCTTTGAGGGTGTTGCTCAAAACGTCTTACCAGTACCACAGATGTCTGTATCTCTCAAGCCTTCTTGACGTCAGGATATATTATGTCAGTAAGCGTAGAGTACAGCCCTGTCACACAGTATCAATCCTAGATGGAACTCCATAGCATCATGATTATCATCGTCATCGACATCATCAACGCATTGTAAAAAAAAAAAAAATGTGCCAGCTTCTGTGGCCATTAAAGTGGCGCAGAAAATGGCACGAAAAAAAATAGGTGAGCACATAGGTAACCTCCCTCACTGTGATGATCCTAAAACTTCTTTTTTATAAAGAAATAATATTGAGACATCAGACTTCCAACCAGGAAGTGTGGGTTCAATCCTGTCTGGATATATCTCCCTCTTGGTGTGTGAAAGGTGGAGATTTTTCTGACGCCCACATCAACATGTGTACAGGCCCGTTACTGCTTAAACCTGCTTCATATTTTTACACACAGAGAATATCAAATACAAGTATCAACCCACTTGGGACAATGAGCCATGATCGTGGCTTTACTGTCCAAACATGATGAGCCACGATGTGGCTCCATTTGTATCTCCCTCAGAATACTGTCTAGTCTATAAAGCGAATACAAACTGACCAACCAGAAGGCTTCTTCTGCATGGCTTCTGCCTTCTTTGTTTCACACGGTCACCATTTTGCAGTTCTTCGATTGATTTCTACAAGTTTTTGCACAAAAATGAGTGAGATTGGGACTGACTGTGAGGTTGACAAGTTGGGATTCTTGTTGACAGTGATCATGAGGTAAATATGGCTTTGTTTTTTTATTCTAAATGAACAAGAGAGGTTCGAGCACATGAAGAACGGTATTTTAGCACATCAGTCATTGATGGAATGTGGGATGTCATTCTGTTTAGTTTGTTCACATTGTACTTCTCATTGCACTGTCGCAGATGTGTTTATTATTCTAACACTGTAATTTCACTTTCTCCTGCAAACAGGTGTTTATTTCACTTTTATTGTGCAGTTAAGGATTTCTCTTTGCTAAACATATGTGACCTCCCACCACGAAATCAATCTTAACTCGCAGTCAGTCAAACAGCAATAGGAGCTGAAAAGGTGACTTGAGGGCCTATCTGGGGTGATTTGACTTTTTCTCAAAAATTGATTTTTGTAGACTATAATCTATCCACCACAGAAATTTTTTCATGAAAAAAATATTATTAATCAATTTAAAACGGTATTTTAATGTACTGATTGCAACAGAAACAACACAATTTCCTACCAAAAGTACCTATTTTTGTCTCTTATTATGAACCATAACCTGTACAGTACCCGCACATGTAATATACTGACGGAAAGCTCTTTGGTGCACCTTTCAGATAATGACAGCTAAAATTAGAAACAAACTGGGTCAAAGCCACCAAATAAAGAAATTTAAGGAAAATGTGTAGGAGAGCATAGAAAAACTTTAAGAGTCCGCTTTCTCAAAACGGCCGTCATATAACTTAATGACTTTGAACATACATAACTTCTACATTTTTTGGAGTACAAGCTTTCTTCAAGTACCAAAATAATCAGCAGAAATACTTTCCAGTGATATGTATATCTCAAAATGCCCAAAATGCTAGTTAACACTGATTTCATGCTGGCAGGTCACATATGAATACTTTTCTAGGAAATGTTTACATGAGCAGTAAAACTTAAAACCATGTAGTATCCGTTGACAAGTTGGCTCCCTTACGTATACGCCTTTGTCTTACTGTAAACTTTCAATTATGTATCGTGCCAAGGGGGTTAAAGATCCTGGAAGTCATGTCAGTGTCTTGGCTTATGGAAACATGAAAACACCAAGCATGCATGCCATCAAAGACACAAACTGTGCAACAATATAGCAGAATCAAGTTAGCTCGTCTAACAGCTTGAGTTCTTCATCTCCACTAAAGCATCTGATTATGTATGATGAACAGTGAGTCCACAAAAGTATGGAAAATAGTGTTATACAAGAACAATTAAAAATACCAATAATAGTAACTAACCATTACTCATTAAGTATAGAAAATAATGCCATACAAGAACAATCGAAAATACCAGTAATAATGACTTGCCATTACTAAGTATGGAAAATAATATTATGCAAGAATAATTTAAAATACCAATAATAATATCTTACCATTATGCGCTAAGTATGGAAAATACTGCTACATAAGAACAATTTAAAATACCAGTAATACTAACTTACCATTACGCTTTAAGAACGATTTTAAATACCAGTAATAATAACTTATCATTACTCACTAAGTATGGAAAACAGTGCTATCCAAGAACTATTCAAAATACCAGTAATAATAACTCATCATTATGCTTTAAGTATGGAAAATAGTGCTACATAGGAACAATTTAAAATACCAGTAATAATAACTTACCATTAAACACTAAGTATGGAAAATACTGCAATATATGAACAATCTAAATACCAGTAATAAGAACTTAATTTACAACACCAGTAATTGTAACTTACCATTACTCACTGTTATTGTTGTCCATTGTGTGAATTCATTCTGTGAATGTACAAGTTGATAATGTCCTCGGATAACACATAAAAACCTGGGCATTAACCATTTATTCAGAGAAAAAAAACATTCTGTCATAACACTTCCCATGACAGAAACGTACAACTAAATTGACAGAGATCTTGTCGTCCACATGGTAAACTGACCTTGTTGTGAATGTACAGGTCAATGCGATCTTTGGGATAGTTCAGACCGGCAACATGCTGAAAGAATTCCCGGATGAAGGGTGTGGGCTGCTCAAGGAACAGACCAATCAGCACTGTGGGGTAGTCCTCTTTCTGTAAACACACACACATGTAGCAAGAGTAAGACTTCAGAAACAACATTTTCAATGGGGGTTCCAAAAAAAGAAAAACCCCAAACCTACCATTCTTAACTGGCATGAAAACTTACTACTGTTACTGTTATCGTTGTTTAGCGCTGACAGCGTAGACCCATATCAGGGCTATAACCAGTTCAAAACACACAGTGCTTACAAATTCAAACATAACAAAGGACATCAAAATATCTGTAAAAATGGGCATAAATTACCAAAAATTGCTTCCGCATATCTCATTTCCCTAAAGCCAAAAATGCACTTAACCCTAATAACCGTACAGCGCCCGCCAGCGCCCGTTGTAAATCGTAATAGCGTTTACCACGGAGCGCCCATCAGCGCCCGCTGTACACATGGCCACTACGGACACGGCCATCATTGTTTACATAAACGAGAATCCCACGAGAGTCAGAGCCTCGTTTTGGCGACTTCCTGCCCCGCATTTAGAACTTTACAGTGTCAAAATCGATCAAAATTTCACTGTGCTACGAATTTTTAAAGTTTGGAAAATGAGATCTCATGACCGATGAGGAGTTATGGCGCGCAGCGTCTGTTGAATGATGACGGAGAAGAATTTGAAGGATTTACGGTAGAGGATCTTGTTAATAAAGTTGATCCATGTGATGTAGGAAGTGACCTAGATATCGACTTGGAAGCTGTTGCCGCCGAATTCGACGATAGTGAGAGTAAGACTCAAAGAGTGACAGCGAAGGTGGGTCGAGTGTCGATCGATCGATTGCCTGACCTCCAAACCGAAAATGGCAGGACGTTTTAGGCTCGGTTTCAGTAAAGGAATTTTCTGAAAATTTTGGTGTTGTGCATGATCTGCCTGTTGATAGATCTGCATTTTCATAAGTATACCACCCCCCCTCTGTGTGTGTGGTGTGTGTGTGTGTGTGTGTGTGTGTGTGTGTGTGTGTGTGTGTGTGTGTGTGTGTGTGTGTGTGTGTGTGTGTGTGTGTGTGTGTGATTGAAAAATGATGTTACTGGTATGTAAGTGAGATTATTTGTTTATGTAAAAGTGCAGTGAGTCGAACTGAGAATAGTGCTATACAAAAGCTACTTATTATTATTACAATAATATTATTATTATTGGTGCAAGCTCTGCACAGTTTCATGCTCAGCTTCTGCACTAGACTTTGTTCTGGGTCATTTGCAGGCCATTAACTCTTAACAGTTCGTTCCATTGAATTTCGATTGCCGATGATCGAAAATTACGATCGGAAAGTTTTTGTCTTCTAACAACACATTTTTGGTATCAACATCAACCATTGACTAAAAATCACTTACAAAAACGAATGTATAAAGGAAAAAAGGCAATATTTTAAGATTTATAAGCTGAATGTTGCATAAAAAAGTGCGTGACCACGTGTCTTCCCGTCCGACGCCATCTTGAATTCATTTCACTTTACTGAGCTGCCCGTGCCAAGTTTCTACGCGATTATGACTTCCAGCAACTCTTTTTCCAACACTGAGTACCTCGACAGCAGTGATGAAGAAACCTGGGAGCTGGAAAATGCTGTTTCTGACTTGGACACAGATGATGATTCCGATGTCCCTTCGATAAATCCAGACCGAAGCAGACGATCCCAAATGTAAGTGTTTGTTTACATTCTTCGATCTTAGTAAAACTAAAAAAATCGCTATCGTGATTGAGTAATAATGAAGAGTGGTCACTAGAATTCATTTTTGACTTACTTTTGGTTTGTATGATTGATCATTTATCAGTCAAAAGGATGTAATGTAAATTTTCGCTTCGACAAATTACTTGAGCAGACTGACCTACTTTTGGCTGTCGGTCGACACCAAGTACTAGCAGACAAAATCTCAATGAACAGTCTGTTCAGTTTACATGGTCAGTGGTACAAATTATATCGCTTGCATGATGATCAGAATCATGTGTGTCATTGATTCTAGCATTTTTCACATGATAATCTATATGTGTACACTATTATTTTCCTGCATGAAATTACAAGACTCTTGTGTGTGTGTGTGTGTGTGTGTGTGTGTGTGTGTGTGTGTGTGTGTGTGTGTGTGTGTGTGTGTGTGTGTGTGTGTGTGTGTGTGTGTGTGTGTGTGTGCAAGTGTGTCAGAGAGAGACATTTTGTGTGTGTGTGTGTATATGTGTGAATGTGTGTGTGTGTGTGTGTGTGTGTGTGTGTGTGTGTGTGTGTGTGTGTGTGTGTGTGTGTGTGTGTGTGTGTGTGTGTGTGTGTGTGTGTGTGTGTGTGTGCACAAACATGTTTTTTATTTGTATTTCATGATTGTGCTTTACTTTTGTTCACATTTCTATCAGTTGAACAAAAGATGATGTTTTTCTCTTTTTTTTTGTTCCAGAAATGAAGGCTACAATACAGAGGACCCAGGTTTGGAGACCCCTCTCCCCGACTTCGATCCTGCCCGTCCTTCTGGTGTCTACCTGGAGGATGTACAGACGAGGGCTGACATCAGACGTTATTTACGGCCATTGGATTTTTTTCAACTTTTTTTTACTCATTGTCTAGTACATTGGTTATGTACACATACAAATAATTATGCAAAAGTTGTAGGTCCTAGTAAGCCTTCCATGTTTCCATCTTGGTTTGACACATATCCAGATGAATTCTATCGTTTTCTTGGTCTTTTGATGTATATGAGTATTGTTCAAGCTCCAAACATAGAAAGGTACTGGTGTTCAAAAACTTTGTATAATGGGTTATGGGCAAGAAGTTTTATGTCAAAGATGCGATTCAAGCAGTTAATGTGTTTCCTAAAAATTTCTAACAATGAAACTGAAGATCCTAATGATAAACTTTCTAAAGCAAGATTTCTAATGGAATATATAAGGAGTAAGTGTCAAAAATTGTTTCAGCCTTCTCAAAACATATGTATTGATGAACGCATGGTGAGAAATAAAGGAAGATATAGCTTTAGACAGTTTATTCGAGATAAGCCTACAAGATGGGGGATGAAATTATGGGTTTTAGCTGATTTTGAAACAGGTTACACTTATAACTTTGATGTATATTTGGGGAAAAAAACTGTTTCTTCTGGTTTTGGCCTTGCATATGATGTTGTTATGAAGATAGTTCATTCTCTTGTGGGTCAAGGCTACAGACTCTTTTTTGATAATTTTTATACTAGTTTTCAGTTGTTGAGGGACTTGATTAAAAAAGGTATCAGAGCATGTGGTACTATCATAGTTAATAGAAATGGGTTTCCTCAGCAATTGAAAAATGTTAAAGAATTTGAAAAAAGGTCACAAAGGGGTGATGTAAGATGGATGAGGGAGGGAGACATACTTTCTATGCAGTGGAGAGACAACAAAACTGTTTCATTTCTGTCATCCATTCACACAGCTAATAAGTCTGGTTTTGTTCAACGTAGATCAAAAGTTCAGGGGCAGTTTAGAAAAATCAATGTCAGACAACCAGAGTTAGTAAAAGATTATAATGAAAGTATGGGTGGGGTGGATAAAAGTGATCAGCTGATCAACAAATACAATGCGTTGCGTAAAACTAACAAATGGTGGAAAACACTTTTCTTTCATTTCATTGATATTGCGCGAGTAAATGCTTATATTTTATTTCAAGATTTTAGAAAAAAACACCCAGACATTCCTGAATTACAAAGACATGATAGATATTGCCAGTTAGATTTTACTGAAGAGCTTATAAGACAACTTGCAGGTCTGAGTGAATATGGAAAAGTTCCGGAAGCATCTGTGAAAATTGTATTTACCAAACATTCTATTGTTCCTGTAAAAACAAAAGAAAGAAAAAATTGTAGAAAGTGCTATGATGATAAAAAGAAAGAACAAAAAACCAATGTGATGTGTGCTACCTGTGGTCACCACCTGTGTTTTGTGGATGACAGAAACTGTCTTTTGAGTTCTCATGCAGGCTAAGGGTCAGGCATGGATGTGGGTGGCTCTGAATACAGTAGGGTTGTGGTGGGGGTTGGAGTCTGACTTTTGTTCCCTGTATGATTCTATGATAACAATTGTACTCTGTCTGTTATAACCAGCTGTGTTATGAAAAGGGGGTAGATTTAAAGGATAATGATTTGAAAAAAAACATGATGGGTTTGTCCAATATGGAAAATTTTCTACATTATCCTCAGAATACTCTGTGTTCAGTCTGCTAATTATTTTTCTTTGTAGAAGATGCCTAAAAAAAGAAGAAAACTATTTTCATACCTTTTGTTTTTCCTGTTCATCACCTGATGTGTTTATCCAAAGAACCAAAATAATTGTATCCGCCGTGAAATAAGGTTGGTCGTGCTTGAGGGAGCGACCAGTCTATTTTTAGTAACAATATCAGGATATATATTCATGACAAAGAAATTTAATAAGGATTGTCAATATATTTGTATTTTTTGTATATTTGGGATGCTACAATAATGTTTACTATGTAAAAACTTGTGTTCTCCTGCTAAACAGGAAGTCTGTTGTGACATGACTGATTTGTGTAAATAACAGTGAAAAATCTGGAAATTCGGTTATGTACAAATTTTGAGCACTAAGCATGTAATATTTGACACATTTGAGTGAAATTTGTTTCAGATAAAAGAAAAATGATTGCTTTGTCAATAAAATTTAAAATTGTAAACTTGAACTCATTATCTTGGATTTTTTGTTCATTGAGAATGTGTGAATTGCTGAAAATGCTCACAATTTCTATTTTTAGCATCAAAGGTCAAAGGTCATCAAAAAGGGTACGTTCAGCAAGTGTGAAAAAAAATGTCATGTTAAAAAAATTCAGTTTATTCTGAACACACTGGTATATTACACTTGAACTTTGGTCAATAACTGCACATTTTACAAGCATTTTAAAAATACTATACTGTTATTTGTTAAAAAGTGCAAAAAAAACAGAAACTGTTAAGAGTTAAGAAGCATTTCTGGACTGCATCTTCGACTTTGAACTATCACACATATAAATTTTTGTTAACATTCACCATCAAATCCGACTTTAATTTTTTCTGCGAGTAAAACCAGAATGAACCTGGAAAAAAAACTCTTTCTGTGAGTACTTCATTGTATGCACCATGCCAAAAAAATGATTCCTTAAAACAAAAAAAGGTAATTATATTTTTAATTGATTTCTTTAGTTAGTAACTATCGAAAATTACAAGAGTTACTTTCCTTGACATGGGATTTCATAGTATGGTTCATGTTGGGTGACGTGGGGGTATATGGGTTAACACATATACCCAATTATCAATCCTAAGAAAGTATGCAAGACTTTATCAAACACAGTCATGCAGGTGAATGGGCCAGCAAGGCAGAAAATGATAGGAAGAAATGACAGAAAACAAAGGAGGAAGAACGAACCAAGAGAGTGACAGAAGAGAGGAAACTTCTATCACAGAATTTCCAGAAGATGGGTATACTATTTATACTGAAAGAGACCAAGGCATCCCCGGTATGAATACTGATTAAATTCTGGTCTTTTGCTGTCATGCAAATAACAACAAATCAACCAGACAATGTAGCAAAGAGATTAGCACAACAGAATAATGACTGGGAGGTCATACATTCCAACCCCCATCAGTCACACACACACACAAAAAGAAAAAAAAAACTGGACGTTTTTGGCTCTCAAAAACTCCTACGCAAAATTAAGTGTTCTGTGGGCTCATTGGGAAGACTGGGACCACACAGTCAAATCTCGTTCACTCTACGGATGTGTCACTTAGGAACTGCCCAACTTTCTCGACTAACATTGCCGGTGTCTGTATCTCTCAGGCCTGGTTGGTGCCAGGAAATATGAAAATAAGTGCAGAATACAGTCCTGTCACACAGTCTCAATCCTAAATAGAACTCTACAGTATTGTGATCATCATCCCATTATCATGAAATCACCAATCATCACAGCATCCAGTACATTAACGGTAACAGCCCTTACCTTCACCCCTTGAAGCGAGATGGTATCCTCCTGACAAGCGAGACAGCCAGCACTGGCGGTCCAGCCATCAGCCAGGTAGTTGGCAAGTCGGTTAAACTCCACCTGCAGACACAACACAACACAACAAAACTATTACGTTACAAAATCTATACCAGAACAATATAAATGTAATGTTGGTAAAGGTATTTATACAACTGAAGGGGAGTTAGTGGTAATGACACTTACACAACTGAAGGGCAGTTACTGGTAAAGACACTTACACAACTGAAGGGCAGTTACTGGTCAAGATACACAACTGAAGGGCAGTTACTGGTAAAGACACTTACACAACTGAAGGGCAGTTACTGGTTAAGACACACAACTGAAGGGCAGTTACTGGTAAAGACACACAACTAAAGGGCAGTTACTGGTAAAGACACTTACACAACTGAAGGGCAGTTACTGGTAAAGACACACAACTGAAGGGCAGTTACTGGTAAAGACACACAACTAAAGGGCAGTTACTGGTAAAGACACTTACATAACTGAAGGGCAGTTACTGGTAAAGACACACAACTGAAGGGCAGTTACTGGTAAAGACACACAACTAAAGGGCAGTTACTGGTAAAGACACTTACACAACTGAAGGGCAGTTACTGGTAAAGACACTTACACAACTAAAGGGCAGTTACTGGTAAAGACACTTACACAACTGAAGGGCAGTTACTGGTAAAGACACTTACACAACTGAAGGGCAGTTACTGGTAAAGACACTTACACAACTGAAGGGCAGTTACTGGTAAAGACACTAACACAACTGAAGGGCACTTACTGGTAAAGACACTTGCACAACTGAAGGGCACTTACTGGTAAAGACACACAACTGAAGGGCAGTACTGGTAAAGACACACAACTGAAGGGCAGTTACTGGTAAAGACACTTACACAACTGAAGGGCAGTTACTGGTAAAGACACTTACATAACTGAAGGGCAGTTACTGGTAAAGACACTTACACAACTAAAGGGCAGTTACTGGTAAAGACACTTACACAACTGAAGGGCAGTTACTGGTAAAGACACTTACACAACTAAAGGGCAGTTACTAGTAAAGACACTTACACAACTGAAGGGCAGTTACTGGTAAAGACACTTACACAACTGAAGGGCAGTTACTGGTAAAGACACTTACACAACTGAAGGGCAGTTACTGGTAAAGACACTTACACAACTAAAGGGCAGTTACTGGTAAACACACAACTGAAGGGCAGTTACTGGTAAAGACACATAACTGAAGGGCAGTTACTGGTAAAGACACACAACTGAAGGGCACTTACTTGTAAAGACACACAACTGAAGGGCAGTTACTGGTAAAGACACACAACTGAAGGGCACTTACTGGTAAAGACACTTACATAACTGAAGGGCAGTTACTGGTAAAGACACATAACTGAAGGGCAGTTACTGGTAAAGACACACAACTGAAGGGCAGTTACTGGTAAAGACACTTACACAACTGAAGGGCAGTTACTGGTAAAGACACACAACTGAAGGGCAGTTACTGGTAAAGACACACACTGAGGGCAGTTACTGTAAGACACACAACTGAAAGGCAGTTACTGGTAAAGACACAACTGAAGGGCACTTACTTGTAAAGACACATAACTGAAGGACAGTTACTGGTAAAGACGCACAACTGAAGGGCAGTTACTGGTAAAGACACAACTGAAGGGCAGTTACTGGTAAAGACACACAACTGAAGGGCACTTGTAAAGACACACAACTGAAGGGCAGTTACTGGTAAAGACACTTACACAACTTAAATACAGTTACTGGTAAAGACACTTACATAACTGAAAGGCAGTTACTGGTAAAGACACTTACATAACTGAAAGGCAGTTACTGGTAAAGACACTTACATAACTGAAAGGCAGTTACTGGTAAAGACACACAACTGAAGGGCAGTTACTGTTATGCAGCAGAAGCCTCAGTATGAACTAAAGCTAACATCTCTCCTTTATCATGTACTATTACCACCATGTCGTTCTGAGAAGACAGCATATTATCGCATCCGGACTTGTCTGTCTGATTCGCTTCAAGTTGTATAAATCCATACCACGACACAACAAGCACACATCATCCAGCAACAACCACAACTTCATGATAACGAGAACTGAAATTTGAATCATTCTCATCTGTGGAAGTTGTGCTGTCACTCAAAAGCTTTTAACCCTTTCATCACTACCTAAGTTCATAACTGTGGGTGACTTCAGTCAATACACTGTCCGACAATAGTAAACAACTTAGTCCATGATGTAAATTTACGGGGAGCTCAATTTTGCATGAAGTACGAGCAAGACTGATAGTGAAGTTCCAAAGCTAGGGCATCATCATCATCATCATCATCATCATCATCATCATTCTTCTTCTTCTTCTTCTCTATTTCCTCCTCCTCCTCTTCCTTCTCCTCCTCATCCATTTATTCAGCACTAAAAGAACTGTTCACAAAATTCCTTCAGATTCGGTCTCTACAATCAGAATGCATACTTAATACAACCAGACAAGACAGGCGCAAATTTTCGGCCAACTGGCCTTTGTCAGGTGTAAACGTAAGATCACAAAAGAACACACACCAAATACAAAAATTAGGAAAAAAAAGACTAAAACTTCTCTGCTGCTTCATCCAGTGGGCAGTCACACTTGTTTGGGATTCTTTGTTAGAGTTGAAAAACCACCCATATGTGATGACCACTTACCTTGACGGGACCATTGCCGTGTACCATGACAGGTGATGTGCCAGTCACCACGTTGTACATGTAACTGTGGTTACCACGGTACTTGACCATGATGTCACCTGTTGACAAACGCACACAGTGTTCATCTTCTACTTGCC
>JAPXFY010000015.1:72823885-72933885 GCA_030674185.1 Monoplex corrugatus
GTAGTGGTGATGTGAAAATTATTGAGTTGTAGAGGTGATGTGAAGTTGTAGTGTTGATGTGAAAATTATTGAGTTGTAGAGGTGATGTGAAGTTGTAGTGTTGATGTGAAAATTATTGAGTTGTAGTGGTGATGTGAAGTTGTAGTGTTGATGTGAAAATTATTGAGTTGTAGTGGTGATGTGAAGTTGTAGTGGTGATGTGAAAATTATTGAGTTGTAGAGGTGATGTGAAGTTGTAGTGGTGATGTGAAGTTGTAGAGGTGATGTGAAGTTGTAGTGGTGATGTGAAGTTGTAGAGGTGATGTGAAGTTGTAGTCGTGATGTGAAGTTGTAGAGGTGATGTGAAGTTGTAGTGGTGATGTGAAAATTATTGAGTTGTAGTGGTGATGTGAAAACTATCAGTTGCCAGTAATTTCAATGATGCATTGCTGAGGGTTATCATTACAATTATTCAATATCAATGCTTTTTTTGAGCGAATTTCAGGGCAAAACTAATCGTACACCCAAAGAAAATCCGTGGAGAACACGTAGTAAATATACAGTCTCAAATTCACACAAACAAATCCTCATCATCTTTCTAATGGTGTATCTCAATCTGTTCACATACATCTGACGTCCCCTTTTGTGAGAACAAGTTAAACATCATATTCTCTCTTTTGCTATGGTGCAAGTGATTAGCACAGTGGACAAGTAACTGGGAAACTGTGAGTTCAAACCCCATCAGTACTGACAAAATCATTGTGGGATTTTTCAGCCCCAACTGACTCCCATCAAGAGTCGAGAATGCTATGGGCTAACTGGATTGACTGGAACCACACACATAGTCATCTCATCTACTTCATGGATGCATCATCCAGGGTGTTACTTGAATCTTCTGACCAACACCACAGATGTCTGTATCTCTCATGCCTGGTTAATGCCAGGATATATTATGAATGTAAGAGTAGAGCACAGCCCTGTCATGCAGTTTCAATCCAGAATGGAACTCCCAAGCATCATGATTATCATCCCCATCATTGTCATTATCAAAGAACCATGAAAAACTGTCCACAATTCTGTGATCATTAATGTGATGTAGGAAATAGGAAAGCAAAAAAAAAACATACAAACGACAACAAAAAGCCAACTTGAGTACACCATATTACACCTATGTAAGTATTGTGCATGCTGAGATAACTTTCCCAAGTGTATCTTATGTTCTACAAGAATTGTATACTGATAACTAAAATTGAAATGTACTATCATACACACTCATATATTTACCAAACAGGTCATTTCAAAATCTTACACTACAGATATGTATATTTTCCAGCTTTGCTTGGTTGGTTGGTTGGCTGACTGTAAACAGATGTGCGTGGTGCATTGGTGTATGTGTAACTGAGTGCATATGTGTGCGTTAAGTGCGCATGTGTTTGCATGTGTTTGCATGTGTGCATGCGTGCGTGTGTGTGTTTTCTGTCTGGAGTTTTTTTCTTTCTTTCTTAAAATTTGTACTTTGTACAAAACTATTGCTTACCTCCAGAGTTCAGAAACCTCTTCTCACTTGGCTTCACAGGAGGGTATTTATCCTGTTTGATTAAAACATGTATACAGTGTTACTATCACCAACACACATGCCTTTGCTTATTTGTCGTACCCCAACAAACAGGCCATCATTTCCACAACAATCTTAACAATATGCTTGTCTGTATGTCTGTATGTCTGTGCGTGCAGACAACATGCGTTGAAGGAGATTTAATGATAATTTTGTACAGGGATGTTTACTAACAATTAGGTCAGAGGCAGATCATACAGTCCTTCCAATGGATAACAACAAAGTGATCTGATGACATATATCCACAGACACCCCACATTAAAAAAAAAAAAGGCAACATTTTCTTGGCAGTTTCTAGTATGGAGACTACACAGATATTATACACTACATCTTTCTTTATGTACATTGTCTTACTTTAGTCTTTTTATTCTTAATGCGTTAAGCATTTTGAGCAATGTTTTCTTGGACGGATGTTCGTGTCTTGTTTTGCCCACGTGACTGTGCAGTCATGTTGTTGCAACACACGTCTGCACACCCTGTCTTTAGTGGGCATGCATACAGGGTGTTTTCACATTTCCATAATCCACTAAAGACTGCCATGGTCTACAGTTACTGGAGCTTCCATGTACTCAACTGAAGTCCTGCATGTGAAAAGAAAAAATGGTGTGGGAGGGGTCAAACATTAGAAGCAGGTTTGCATGTACATGCCAACCTGGGAGATCCATCAGGCAGTACCCAGACAGGTACAAACCCTGACCTTTTGACAAGAAACCTAATGTCCTAACCATTTGATTATTATGCACATCAATGTATTGTATGACTCAACTTTAGAATCAAAAAGGACAGGAAAATGAAATAAACTTTCATGATTCCTTGTTTGCTGATGGAGGAATGCCTGTACTATGTACTAGGGACTTGTGCTTCTTTACATTTAAATAAACATCATCTAATCCACAGACCACGACAATACCAGAAAGCCTAAACATATACACATTATGAAAAGAGACATGGTATGCTCTGATTTGCTTTCAATACTACACATAGCATGCCCTGATCTGATTTCAACATACTGTTTTAACTTTCAAATGTGCTATGGGACAGGCAGAGATTCAAATACAGAAATTCATACACAGAGGCAACAAGACAAAAACAGACAAATAGAGAAAGGTTGAGGTGCACATACACTGATAATCTTTTTCACCATTCCCCACCCTCTGGTTTAATCACAGTGGCAATATGTTCAATGCGCATTTTCTTACATATTTTTCTCAAGACAGAGAAACAATAATCAAATAACCATAACAACCATAAATGCAAACATTTGGTGCATGCAAACAATGAATTATTTAACCAAAAAGTCAATGAAACAATCTATAATATTCATGCAAAAATATTCAAATGATTCTTATCATCAAACAGAAAGTAATAAATAAATACATAAGTAAACAAACAAACAAAAAAACAAACGAACGAATGAACGAATGAATGAATGAATGAATGAATGAATGAATGAATGAATGAATGAATGAATGAAAATTCCAGATCAATCGAAAAAAAAAAACTCCAGAAAAAGAAAACCCCTCCAAAGCACCACAAGCAAAAAAATAAACACAAAATTGCAATAACACAACAAAACAAAACAAAGAGAAAAAATGGTATACATCAATATATGCTCAAACAACTCCTATTCAAAATGAAGTTACTTGTTCACAGTGTGTGTGTGTGTGTGTGTGTGTGTGTGTGTGTGTGTGTGTGTGTGTGTGTGTGTGTGTGTGTGTGTGTGTGTGTGTGTGTGTGTGTGTGTGTCTGTCTGTCTGTCTGTTCTGTCTGTGTGTGTTTGTGTGTATGTGTGTTGTAGCTGGTGTTAATTCTCCATCAAAATGCCAACAATCAAACAAAGCACTGTACCAGTTTAGTAGGGTTTAGTCTGCAATCAAAATAACAAGATTCTAAAATGTAGAGATATTTAAAGCACAGTGTCTTCATACCCTTAAAATCTTGACAAATATGCAAAACAAAAATGTCACACTCATTGTATAACCTAAAATTACAATGACATTCTTTACCAAAATATCGTAAGTTATTTACATGTAAACAAAGCGAAGTACAATTGCAATTATATTATTTGTCAAAAATCTTAATTATTTGTGTTTATGTCATCATAAAAAACAAGAAAGTTACTAGGCTAGTTCTACCATGATTTCTTAACACAGAAGAATAGACTGAAATCGTTTTTCTTACTTAAAAAAAAAAACCATTTTAGTGTAGCGCTATGTTCTAAACTATTTCAGGCGCATTTCATATTACATACATGTATACATAATCAGACTTTCGGTAATCAGACTTTAGCGCTCAAGCTGTTACATGAGCTGACCACACTCCACAATGTTGTTGCATGATGTGCATCTCTGTAGGATGTGCATGCTGGATGTTTTCATGTTTCCATAAGACAACTGCTGACATGATTTACAGGATCTGTAACATGCATGTTAAACCCTCTGACTCCCACACCCTGTCCACCAACAGCAAAAACTTCACCCTTTGACTCCCACACCCTGTCCACCAACTGCAAAAACTTAACCCTTTGACTCCCACACCCTGTCCACCAACAGGAAAAACTTAACCCTTTGACTCCCACACCCTGTCCACCAACTGCAAAAACTTAACACGTTGACTTTGACTTCCACACCCTGTCCACCAACTGCAAAAACTTAACACGTTGACTTCCTCACCCTATCCCCAACCTTCCTACATGAAAGTGGTGGATATGGTGAGGGAGTAAAAGCGTAAAGTTTTCGCTTTGCTAGCATGGTTGGCAATGCAGGATGCTGGTGGACAAGGTGCAGGAGTCAAAGGGTTAATATTCTGCATGCATGTACACACGAAAGAAGCGTAGGCATTTCAAACAGATCCTACACTGAACTTTCAAAATGAATTAATTCCTTTACTGAATCAGTCTGATTATAAAAATTTTATTTAAAGGTTCATTTTTGATGACAACCTAAGGAACAGCCATTGTTGTTGATCAAAATTTGTAAATCTTTTTGATGGCAAGCTCAAGAAACAATCCTCACGCTAATAACTTTGCAAGTGGTCACTGTTTAGACATTGAAACTATCCTTCATAATGTTGGACCAGTAAAGGCATTACTGAATACATATGAAGTGATCCAATACACAGACAAATCAGAAATTCAGGAAACATTACTGACCTTGATGGAGGCGTCAGGCCAGCAAAAGCCCTCAGCAGAAAAGACAACCCTGGCATCAAACTTGGCAAATCGTTCCAATATCGTCTCAGCTCCCTCAGTGAAAACCACATCATAACTGGAAAAACAGAAGAACTGAATGACAGTTAAACTGAGCAATTAACAAATAAAGTCAAAATTCTACTGAGATACAAAGAGAATAATACAGCCAGGCAGTAATGTATTAATAATGATGATAATAATAACTGATATTTATAAGAACCTAATCTTGATATACAAATCAAACCAAAGTGCATAATCTCATCATTCACTAGGACATTCATTCACTAAAACATTCATTCATCATCCACTAAAACATCCATTCATCATCCACTAAAATGATCATTCATCATTCACTAAAATATTCATTTATCGTCCACTAAAACATTCATTCATCATCCACTAAAACATTCATTCATCATCCACTAAAAAGTTCATTCATCATCCACTAAAACATTCAATCATCGATCACTAAAATGTTCATTCACAATGACAAAAACTAAAGGGCACAAATCACACACACACACTGGGGTGGGGAGTTATTGATGGATTTTCCCATCAAATCTGATGGATGAACAGGCATACTGGTCTTTTATCACCTGGAAACTGTCCACAAAAGTCAAGACAGAGCAGCCTGGAGGAAGATGGTGGTGTCCAGGTGTGCAGCAGCCAACACTGAACCCGGTGACGCCAACAGGTGAGACAGGTGAGACAGGTTTTCATAGCACATGTTCTTTCCCAGAAATTGCACGACAAGGAATTCTGTGGCCTTTGGTTTTGTTTTAACTGGTCCCTGTTCAAATCTGATCGTGCCCTGCATTCATTGCTGTCACCAACTTTCTCTGTTGCAAATAACATCTTCCTAACTGGTGGTATTGATGCCACAGCTTATGTGACTGGCTTTCTGAATATTCTTGTATCACTTTTGAGGTCATTTCTGGTCACAGTGTTCTTGCATCAGTTCTTCCATCTGAGCAGCTTTGGCATGAAGATGTTTTCCAGAGAATGTGTCCTGTCCAAAGAAGCTGGCATTTTTATACTTCACAATCCACACTTACAGTTACACAGAACTTGAAGGCTGGAAATAAGATCTTGCCCCATACACGGCTGCATTTTCCCAGCCATTCTGACACCCTTTAGTTGGTACCTTTCTGTCAGCCAGCATCGCTTGGAAGTGGTATTTTTAGCCAGGCAGGTTTGACCAAAATCCATCTGTGAAGCGCGTCTTGTGCTACAGCAATACTGACAAAGAAGGAATCTGAGTGCGGTTTTCTGTATGTTTTGTGAATTTGTGTAATGATCGAGAATTTTTTCATCACTTTACCTGGATGCATTCAGTGCTGTGAATACTCATTGTTCTGAAGAAGTGATCATTCCTTTGATGCATCACCTTGTCTTTGAGTTTTAGTAGAAATTACTAATGTGATGATTGACTCATATCTCCAGGTGGTTGTTGTTTGTTCAGTATAAAGTGAGATTATTTTCGTAGTAGTGGCGTAAGTATAGTGCAAGTTACAATCTTCACACGTTTTTGTCCATTTTGGCATGGTCAGATTCGTGATCTTCAGTGCTTTAACTTTCTCAAATTTCTAAAAATCGCAGTTTGTTCTCTGTTTTCACTCTTTTCTGGAGGCTTGAATTTGGCTAAAATCGGGTGTTAGCTGTTGCCCGGCCGAAGCACGCCACCGGCTGTGGGTGAACTAGGCCGTGTGTGTGTGTGTGTGTGTGTGTGTGTGTGTGTGCGCGCGCGCGCGCGCGCGCGCGTGTGTGTGTGCATGTGTGTATGTGTGTGTATGTGAGTGTGCGTGTGTGTGTGTGTGCGTGTCTGTGTGTGTGTGTGTGTGCGTGTCTGTGTGTGTGTGTGCATGTGTGTATGTGTGTGTGCGTGTGTGTGTGTGCATGTCTGTGTGTGTGTGTGTATGTGTGTGTGTGTGTCTGTGTGTGTGTGTGCATGTGTGTGTGTGTGTGCGTGTCTGTGTGTGTGCGTGTCTGTGTGTGTGTGTGTGTGTGTGTGTGTGTGTTCGCGCAAGGAACGCATATCTCTCTCTCTCTCTCTCTCTCTCCTCTCTCTCTCTCTCTCTCTCTCTCTCTCTCTCTCTCTCTCTCTCTCTCTCTCTCTCTCCCCCTCCCACTATTGCATGCATTGTGTGTGTGTGTGTGTGTGTGTGTGTGTGTGTGTGTATGTGTGTGTGTGTGTGTGTGTGTGTGTGTGTGTGTGTGTGTGTGTGTGTGTGTGTGTGTGTTGTGTGTGACTGCTGCGTTCTTTCAAGATTTTTAGAGGGACTGAATGTAGAAAATGATTGAGATCAGCACCAAGTACTGGAACCTAGGTCAATCTGTAGGTCTAAACGAGTACTTCCATGCGCGCATGTGCTGAAAGGGGTGTGGAGAGAGGAAGGGAAGGGGAAAGGTGCACGCTATTGATAACCAGCAGGGCAGAACCAAAAAGTGCGCCAACTGAAGGGGAAAAGTGTACGCTATTGATAACCAGCAGGGCAGAAAGATCTTAGATGTCATTGGGGGGCCAACTAAAGAATCTCGGATTTGTGCGCCGTGTACACAGTATCCTCCATAATGTGTGGTTTTTTTGAGTGTGGAAGTGGAACATTTTCTGACCAATACCTGTGAGTATACACTTGTTTTGTGAGTGATAACTTGCTTGTGGATTGTGTGACTGTGTGTCTGTGCTTGTACATGCATGCAGATGTGTGTGTGTGTGTGTGTGTGTGTGTGTGTGTGTGTGTGTGTGTGTTTTCAAGCATGTATTTTCAAAATGCACGGTGGCCGGTACATGCACATCATATACTAGTCACAACAAGTTAAGCACAGGTCCTTGGACACAGGGGGCTGATCCATTCCTTCAGAAAACATTATTTTCTTTTTGTTATGCGGCAACCAGTGATGGAATCTCAAACAGCAGTGTTTGGGCGAGCCTGTGGCAACTTGTAGTGCGCATGGGGGTCTTGGTGACCTCGTTGCCGCGCGGGATAAAAAGTGCAAAGTTGACTCCCCACCATTCCACCAACACCAAAAACGAACTTTGACTCCCACACCCTGGTCCACCAACCAAAAACTGAACACGTTGACTCTTCCCTCACCCTATCCCCAACCTTCCCAACATTAAACTGGTGTATATGGTGAGGAGTTAAATGTGTAAAGTTTTTTGCTTTGCTACTTGGTTTTGGGCAAATGCAGATCCGTGACAAGGCAGGAGTCAAATTGTTAATAGTCTGCATGCATGTACACACAAAGAAGCGTAGGCATTCTAATAGATCCTACACTGAACTTTCAAAATGATTAATTCCGTTACTGAATCAGTCTGTTTATACAAATTTTACTGAAAGGTTCATTTTTGATGTCAACCTAAGGAACAGCCATTGTTGTTGATCAAAATTTGTAAATCTTTTTGATGGCAAGCTCAAGAAACAATCCTCACGCTAATAACTTTGCAAGTGGTCACTGTTTAGACATTGAAACTATCCTTCATAATGTTGGACCAGTAAAGGCATTACTGAATACATATGAAGTGATCCAATACACAGACAAATCAGAAATTCAGGAAACATTACTGACCTTGATGGAGGCGTCAGGCCAGCAAAAGCCCTCAGCAGAAAAGACAACCCTGGCATCAAACTTGGCAAATCGTTCCAATATCGTCTCAGCTCCCTCAGTGAAAACCACATCATAACTGGAAAAACAGAAGAACTAGAATGACAGTTAAACTGAGCAATTAACAAATAAAGTCAAAATTCTACTGAGATACAAAGAGAATAATACAGCCAGGCAGTAATGTATTAATAATGATGATAATAATAACTGATATTTATAAGAACCTAATCTTGATATACAAATCAAACCAAAGTGCATAATCTCATCATTCACTAGGACATTCATTCACTAAAACATTCATTCATCATCCACTAAAACATCCATTCATCATCCACTAAAATGATCATTCATCATTCACTAAATATTCATTTATCGTCCACTAAAACATTCATTCATCATCCACTAAAACATTCATTCATCATCCACTAAAAAGTTCATTCATCATCCACTAAAACATTCAATCATCGATCACTAAAATGTTCATTCACAATGACAAAAACTAAAGGGCACAAATCACACACACACACTGGGGTGGGGAGTTTATTGATGGATTTTCCATCAATCTGATGGATGAACAGGCATACTGGTCTTTTATCACCTGGAAACTGTCCACAAAAGTCAAGACAGAGCAGCCTGGAGGAAGATGGTGGTGTCCAGGTGTGCAGCAGCCAACACTGAACCCGGTGACGCCAACAGGTGAGACAGGTGAGACAGGTTTTCATAGCACATGTTCTTTCCCAGAAATTGCACGACAAGGAATTCTGTGGCCTTTGGTTTTGTTTTAACTGGTCCCTGTTCAAATCTGATCGTGCCCTGCATTCATTGCTGTCACCAACTTTCTCTGTTGCAAATAACATCTTCCTAACTGGTGGTATTGATGCCACAGCTTATGTGACTGGCTTTCTGAATATTCTTGTATCACTTTTGAGGTCATTTCTGGTCACAGTGTTCTTGCATCAGTTCTTCCATCTGAGCAGCTTTGGCATGAAGATGTTTTCCAGAGAATGTGTCCTGTCCAAGAAGCTGGCATTTTTATACTTCACAATCCACACTTACAGTTACACAGAACTTGAAGGCTGGAAATAAGATCTTGCCCCATACACGGCTGCATTTTCCCAGCCATTCTGACACCCTTTAGTTGGTACCTTTCTGTCAGCCAGCATCGCTTGGAAGTGGTATTTTTAGCCAGGCAGGTTTGACCAAAATCCATCTGTGAAGCGCGTCTTGTGCTACAGCAATACTGACAAAGAAGGAATCTGAGTGCGGTTTTCTGTATGTTTTGTGAATTTGTGTAATGATCGAGAATTTTTTCATCACTTTACCTGGATGCATTCAGTGCTGTGAATACTCATTGTTCTGAAGAAGTGATCATTCCTTTGATGCATCACCTTGTCTTTGAGTTTTAGTAGAAATTACTAATGTGATGATTGACTCATATCTCCAGGTGGTTGTTGTTTGTTCAGTATAAAGTGAGATTATTTTCGTAGTAGTGGCGTAAGTATAGTGCAAGTTACAATCTTCACACGTTTTTGTCCATTTTGGCATGGTCAGATTCGTGATCTTCAGTGCTTTAACTTTCTCAAATTTCTAAAAATCGCAGTTTGTTCTCTGTTTTCACTCTTTTCTGGAGGCTTGAATTTGGCTAAAATCGGGTGTTAGCTGTTGCCCGGCCGAAGCACGCCACCGGCTGTGGGTGAACTAGGCCGTGTGTGTGTGTGTGTGTGTGTGTGTGTGTGTGTGTGCGCGCGCGCGCGCGCGCGCGTGTGTGTGTGCATGTGTGTATGTGTGTGTATGTGAGTGTGCGTGTGTGTGTGTGTGCGTGTCTGTGTGTGTGTGTGTGTGCGTGTCTGTGTGTGTGTGTGCATGTGTGTATGTGTGTGTGCGTGTGTGTGTGTGTGCATGTCTGTGTGTGTGTGTGTATGTGTGTGTGTGTGTCTGTGTGTGTGTGTGCATGTGTGTGTGTGTGTGCGTGTCTGTGTGTGTGCGTGTCTGTGTGTGTGTGTGTGTGTGTGTGTGTGTGTGTTCGCGCAAGGAACGCATATCTCTTCTCTCTCTCTCTCTCTCTCTCTCTCTCTCTCTCTCTCTCTCCTCTCTCTCTCTCTCTCTCCTCTCTCTCTCCCCTCCCACTATTGCATGCATTGTGTGTGTGTGTGTGTGTGTGTGTGTGTGTGTGTATGTGTGTGTGTGTGTGTGTGTGTGTGTGTGTGTGTGTGTGTGTGTGTGTGTGTGTGTGTGTGTGTGTGACTGCTGCGTTCTTTCAAGATTTTTAGAGGGACTGAATGTAGAAAATGATTGAGATCAGCACCAAGTACTGGAACCTAGGTCAATCTGTAGGTCTAAACGAGTACTTCCATGCGCGCATGTGCTGAAAGGGGTGTGGAGAGAGGAAGGGAAGGGGAAAGGTGCACGCTATTGATAACCAGCAGGGCAGAACCAAAAAGTGCGCCAACTGAAGGGGAAAAGTGTACGCTATTGATAACCAGCAGGGCAGAAAGATCTTAGATGTCATTGGGGGGCCAACTAAAGAATCTCGGATTTGTGCGCCGTGTACACAGTATCCTCCATAATGTGTGGTTTTTTTGAGTGTGGAAGTGGAACATTTTCTGACCAATACCTGTGAGTATACACTTGTTTTGTGAGTGATAACTTGCTTGTGGATTGTGTGACTGTGTGTCTGTGCTTGTACATGCATGCAGATGTGTGTGTGTGTGTGTGTGTGTGTGTGTGTGTGTGTGTGTGTGTGTTTTCAAGCATGTATTTTCAAAATGCACGGTGGCCGGTACATGCACATCATATACTAGTCACAACAAGTTAAGCACAGGTCCTTGGACACAGGGGGCTGATCCATTCCTTCAGAAAACATTATTTTCTTTTTGTTATGCGGCAACCAGTGATGGAATCTCAAACAGCAGTGTTTGGGCGAGCCTGTGGCAACTTGTAGTGCGCATGGGGGTCTTGGTGACCTCGTTGCCGCGCGGGATAAAAAGTGCAAAGTTGCGGTAAATGTGCCTGTTTTGCAGTGAGCTTGCTGGCGACACAAGATGTGTAAAATGAAAAATTCGTTATACCCGTGCAAGAGCAGTCTTTCGAGTGAGTTTTATGCCCCTTCCTTATGCTTTATAAGCGCGGGCTTGGTTACTGTCAGCCCGTTTCTCACCATGCCACCAAGAAGAAAACTTAGCACCTTTGACAAAACCAGGGCGATTGCGTGGATGCAAGATGGCATTGCCAAGGCTGAAGTGGCGCGACGACTTGATGTGCATCATTCAGTTATTGTTAGACTGAACCAGCGTTTTAGGGCGACCAACAGCGTTGAAGAGAGGCCACGGTCAGGTCGGCCTAGGCAGACGACTCCAAGAGAAGATCGGTTCATCGAGAGGCAGGTCCTACTGCAGCGGGATGCCACCTCAACCAGCATCCAACGGCAGCTTCGTAGGGCAACTAACACCATCCTCAGCCGTCAAGCCATACGAAACCGTCTTCACCACTTTGGCCTCAGATCACGTCGTCCAGCTGTGCGACCACGACTGCTAGCAGCCCATAAGCTGGCTCGCCGAGCTTTCTGCCAACGTCATGCGAGATGGAACCAACAACAGTGGTCTCAGGTCCTCTTTTCGGATGAGTCGCGGTTTTGTCTTGAACACAATGATGGCCGAACTAGAGTTTGGAGGTGTGTTGGTGAACGTTACATTGATGCAGCTGTTCGTGAGACCCGGGCCTTCAGGGGAGGATCTGTTATGGTATGGGGTGCCATCAGCCTCCACCACAAGACACCACTCTACCACATTGACGGAAACCTCACAGGCCTCCGCTATCGGGATGAAATACTGGCGCCTTTCGTTGTTCCGACCATGCAACGAATCGGACCCATGGCAGTCTTCCAAGACGACAATGCTCGGCCACATAGAGCCCGGGTGGCCTTAGAATTCCTTGTGCAGGCCGGTATCAACAGGATGATCTTCCCGGCGTATAGTCCCGACCTCAATCCCATCGAGCATCTTTGGGATGAGTTGGGGAGACGTGTAAAGGAGAACCATCCACCTCCCAGGGACCGTCAGGATCTCTTCCGAATGCTGCAACTGGAATGGCAGGGAATCCCACAGAGGGTCATCAGAACACTGGTCTACTCGATGAGGAGACGCTGCATGGAATGTCTCGCCAATCGGGGTGGTCACACCCATTATTGAAATGATTTGGTGAACTGGACAGATTTGGCAAACTTTGATTTCGACCCCTCCTCTGTTTAATTGTCTGTATATCCCAAACCGTTTGTGCGATCACAATGAAATTCAATGTACGTTTGAACAAGATTATGAAATAAATCTGTTCCCAATTGGAAAGTCATGGCTTTGATATTTGTTGAAAATATGCGGGTACATGTAAACTGTGCTTAACTTGTTGTGACTAGTTTATAACACTACAGTATGTACATGTAATGTAAGAGAGACAGAGACCAAGAGAGAAAGAGAGAGAGTGTGTGTGTGTTTTCAAGCATGTATTCTCAAAATGCATTTTATACGCACATCATTTAACAGTATATAAAGCAAGAGAAGAGAGAGAGAGAGAGAGAGTGTGTGTGTGTGTGTGTGTGTGTGTGTGTGTGTGTGTGTTAGTGTGTGTGTGTGTGTGTGTGTGTGTGTTTTCAAGCATGTATTTTCAAAATGCATGGTACATGCACATCATATAACACTATGTACATGTAATGTAAGAGAGAGAGAGAGAGAGAGTTTTCAAGCATGTATTCTCAAAATGCATGTCACATGCACCACATCATAATTATAACAGTATGTAAAGCAAGAGAAAGAGAGAGAGTGAGTGTGTGTGTGTGTGTGTGTGTGTGTGTGTGTGTGTGTGTGTGTGTGTGTGTGTGTGTGTGTGTGTGTGTGTGTGCGTGTGTGTGTGTTAAATGCATGTTACATGCATACCATATTATGTGAATCAGATATGTGTGTGTGTGTGTGCGTGTGTGTGTGTGATAATGCGTGTTTTGATTTGATATTCTCTCTCTCTCTCTGTCTGTCTCTCTGTGCATGCGTGTGTGTTCAAATGCATGTTAAATCCAGGCCATATTATATGTATAAATCAACTCTGTGTTTGTGTGCGTGTGTGTGTGTGTGTGTGTGTGTGTGTGTGCGTGTGCGCAAGCGCGCAGAACTGCACGCGCGCGCCCCTGCTTCGTTCACATACATTTTGTGAGTGGCCTCGCTATACGGCAGCGGGACGGGTGAAAAGAGTGTGGGGAGTGGAAGGGAAGGGGAAAGATGCGCGCTATTTATAGCCGGCAGGGCAGAACCAGAACTACGGCCAACCCAAGTATCACGGATTTGTGCGCCGTGCATAATGCTGCAAATCCTGTGTAAACATCTTAGGTAGAACCATTCCATCTTTTGAATATGCAGACTACGGGTAGTCCAGGTCTCACAGCAGTACAGCATATTGCTCAGCACTACTATTCTGCACACAATAATCTTTGCGGTGAACCTGATGTCAGTCTTGCCAAAACCTCTTGGTGACCCTTCCAAAGGCAGACCTAACCTTGGATATTTTCAACATATCTGTCTATTAAGTATTATTCATATAAGGAAAGAGAGATGGAGGCACAGAGAAAGGGAAAGACACACACACACACACACACACACACACACCACACACACACACACAATCAGACATACAAAAAGGAAGACAGTCACAGACTGACCTATCTGAGAACATGATGATCAAGTTATCATCATTTTTGTATTTCTCCACTTCTCTCTTCAGCAGGTTCACTTTGTGGCCCCCTCCCACAGAACTCATGTCTCCCCCTTTCCACTCCTGCCCCATCCCCAGCACCTAAAACACAACAACAATCATAATTAAAATAACACTGAAATCAATCTTTAACACAACACTTACAATTTTTGAAAATTGCTTTTATACAAAAACATAGTGATCATATATCATTACATGTGATATATGAACCCTCACAATGGATCTGGAAAGATAAATTCAAACCACGGAAATGAGGAGTTATTGCATGACACTAAACTAGTAAACATCATCTACACTAATCTGTAATCATTATACCAATGCATTAATCAATGAATGCACCAAACCCTCAAGCAATACCCTGGACCATGTGAAGACATGCTGACTTCAGTTAATCCTTTGACTCTCACACCCTATCCACCAACTGCAAAAAACACAGCACCAAAATGATTAGAATGTTAACCCTTTGACTCCCTCTGCCTACCAACTAGCATCGTACTTTGTCAACCATGACAGAAAAGCAAAAATTTAACATTTAACTGTCTCACCCTATCTACCAACTGTTTGATTCCCCCACCCTATCTACCAGCTTTCTGCAGAAGGCTAATTGATAGGGTGCGGGAATCAAAGGGTTAAATTTTTGCTGATGGTAGATAGGACAACATAAGATCTTCATTCCACAGCTCTATCAAAACAGCCAGCAACCACGTGTGAAAGAAAAGAGTAAATCATAAAATTACTGAACTAAGCACCTGTACTGACAATACATTTCATTCAAAAATTAAAATGTGTGATGCATATCATGTACTACACACACACACACACACACACCGCGCGCGCGCGCGCGCGCGCAGCACACACACACACACACACACACACACACACACACACACACACACACACACACACACACACACACACACACACACACACACACACACCAACTGACAATGACATGCACATAACAACATAATAAGAAAACAAATAAGCACCAGAAAAAAACATGAAAAAAAAAAAATGCGTATTTAATACAACTAGACAAGACAAGCATAAATCTTCTGCCAACTGGCCTTTGTCAAGTGCAAGATCACAAACAAAGAAACATCAGATGCAAAGATTAGGAGAAAAAGACTGAAACTTCCCTGCTGCTCCGTTCTTTTCTAACACAGGATGGAGCAACAGAGAAATTTCAGTCTTTTTCTCCTAATCTTTGTATCCGGTGTTTGTTTGTGATCTTACGCTTGGAAAGGCCAGTTCGCCGAAAATTTGCGCCTGTCTTGTCTGGTTTATTAATAATATGCATTCTATTATTTTTCTGTTTTTTTTCCCTGGTTCCTGTTTGCTTGAACGTGGGCAGTCACAGTTGTTTTGGATTAAGAAAACAAATGTTAGTACTTCTATTTCAAATTTTCATCAGAACTTTACTTCAGAACACAGCAACATCAACGACAACACTCACAATTTCAACAACATGACAGAATGTTCACCTTGACTTTAATTCCATATTTCTTTGTAGAATGCAAAAATTGTTTAAAAACCGTCAGTTTCCGATGTTGCAACAGTAATCACCAACAGATCTGAAAAAAACAATCATGAATTTATCAAAACCGAAGCAACAGCAATAAATAGAATAATACTACAATTCTGAGTAATGATGTTAACATTTTTTTTAAAAGTAATATAGTAATAATGTATTACAGTCTAAACAATTACAAATGTACATAATATAATAATAAATAATAAAATTCACATTTAATAAACATCAAAAAGATAAGAATGACTTGATTTTCTCAAGAAGGAAAACTGGCAACAGGTGTACAAACATATCACAATAGTGTACTACGCATTAGGAATTAAAACATTAAATCTGACATTATAAAGTATATCATACAAAACACGTTTCTAAAAAAAACAAAATTCAAAATTGAAATGTTTGTAGAATCACTGATTCGTAAATAACATTTGGGAAGCTGCAATATAGTTCGATGTGTATCCAGCTTTTATATATTGTCAAGTACTATAGTCACTGAATTCTGAACCTCAGTAATGTCAGCGGGTAATATAATCAATCATACAAACTTTGGCTAAGTCAATCCTTTAAAATCAAATCATCTGCATTGACTTACTGAGTATTCAACAAAACTAATTATACAGCAAGTGCATAAAGTTCACTCAGTGAACAGTGTCCTGTTTATCTATCTTAGTTTTTCGCTTAACCGCTAACTGACTAAAAGACAAATTTAACCCTTTTGACTCCTGCACCCTGTCCACTGGCATCCTGCATTGTCAATCATACTACTTTACTAGCATAGCAAAACTTAATTCTTTGATTCATTCACCCTATCCACTAGCTTCCCACAGGAAGCTGGTGGATAGGGTGAGGGAATCAAAGGGTTGTTTTTGCAGTTGATGGATAGGGTGCAGGAGCCAAAGGGTTAACCTGTTACACTGCATGACTATAAAAATTAAAATCTTTGTAATCCAGAATCAGCTTTTGTCAAGTGCTTTTATTTTATCATCAGTAATGATAACAACTACTTACACAAAGCCTTATCTCAAAAATGCCTTCAGCGCTTCACAAAATCATGCGTGCCAGAGGCAGAAGCAATGTCACACATGTAAACAAAAAACATGTGACCCAATATCGCTATGATTATTATTGTTGTTATTGTTAGTAATAAAAATGAATAATACTATTAACAGTAAAATATCTATTTCCTTTGTAAACTAGTAAACAAAAGAATTCAAACTTTAAAAAATTAAAAGTAATATTATTTTATAAGAGTAATTTTTACATTTCTCTCTCCCTACACACACACACACACACACACACACACACACACACACATGCACACACACACACATGCACACACACGCACATGCACACACACGCATATATATGCACACACACACATTCACACACACGTGCACGCGTACGCGCACACACACACAGACTGATAGACACACACACACACATGCATGCACATACAAACACACACACACAGGCCTATGCATCATCATCACTACCACCATCATCATAAAAAGCTAATCCCTGACAGCTCAACATCAAAGTTGTACCAATCCCTTCAACTCCCTGCAGAACACACACTCAGGCATTCACTCACACTCACATCACACACACACACATAACACATCAGAGTGAAAAACATAAACTACAAATGTGAAAACCAAACATAAGTAAATATAATAGTCCTCACCACTTAATAACTACCATTATTTTCACAAAAGCAAACAAAATCCTGGTTAATTATTAAACATCATTACTCACAACAGTCACTTTAATAATTTAACTAGATCTAGACTCTAGATTACAAACCTAAGGCAACATCCGACATCACATAATCAGTAAAAGTAATAAATCCTATTTTGCACACAACACCCCCCCCCCCCACCCCCCGGACTCCTTGTTCCAGAGGCCAGTTAGTGGCTACTGAATGATGCTGACTTGCTGGCACTGTTCTGGGCGACTACATCTGGTCTGGCAGTTCAGCATTGTCTACGTGACGACAGGCAAGTGCACCTTTCCCCCTCCCCAAAGCGTACGTGACCCATGAAGATCTTCAGCGCTTTACTCTACCTTAGACTTGGCCTACGCCTCGTGCATATTCACTTTTGACTAATGCCGACCTCCATACCCAGTTGTAAAAAAATAATCGATTTATCAACAAAAACTGAATCGTTCGTTTGATTCTCGTCAAACCTGTAAACTAATAGAGTGATTCCTTTGAGATCTCACTAAATGAGTAAACTACCTCCTTTTATGTGTGCAATCTGGCCAACATCAACGTGTAGGCTACTGTTCGGGAGGTGGGGGGAGAGGAAACCGAAAATTCAACTTTCAGAAACGATGCCAGACAATCAAATATCAACCTACTTCAGTACTTGGATCTATCTATGGAATTAGTAATCCTAATTCTTCCAACACAACACTTAACACAACATTATTTCGTAAGCATTGCCACTACTACGTGCACTATTCAACAAATAACTGGCCTACGCCGTCTAGGCTACCAAATATCCGAAAGCCACAGAGCAAATAAACTTGATGAGCTTACCATTTTCAGCAGCCAATATCAACGTGCACCCTAAACAGGCAAACAGGAGCAGATGAAGCATCATGTTGACACTTCGATCGATAAATCAACGCTTCGATTCGGAGTGGTCTTTCTTGAAGCGATGGACGCTATGAAGCTGATCACTTTATCGCTCGTTAAACTGCAGTTTACTCGCGCAACGTGTCCTCGCCACCGTGCAAGTGCCACATCACAACCCAAACTTCGGCATCTGGCCTGATTCCGGAAATTTGCAGACTTTCCTCAGCCCGTTTCCCATCTTCTAACTTCGGGTTTCTCCGGATACCTTCGGACTTCTATATTGGTTTCTGATTGGTCGTCTTTCGGCACAGCAGCTTCGGTTGGCTGTGTGTGGGAGTAGGCTAAGTGTATGCTTTCATACCAGTCAACACGTTTGTCTCGTCTCGTCTGTCCATTGTGTATGACACTGCCACTCAAAATTTCGGAAACTGGTTTGTGGGACGCCCGCCTAGGAAGGAAACGAGAAGTAGGAACGTAGGCTGCAAAATATGCTTGGTTTTCCGTGTTCACATACACACACACACGAATTCATAAATCGAAATATGGATGTCAGTTGGCAGAACTAATAGGTCTACTTTCTAAACACTGATATATATATATATATATATAAAAAAAAAGTATGTATGTTTTGTAGAGGATGGAGTAAAACTAATTCCCATTACCACCACCAAATATTCCCTGCATGTGAAATGTCAAATTTAAGACTTTCAGAGTTGATCTACAAAATGCATAATTGTGATCTTTTTCTCACACTCATCTCGATCTGCACCCTGATCGGCCACTGCATGTATATCAGAATGCTAATGGTATTTACAGTTGAAGCACACACAGTTAAAGCATTATAAGCAATAAAGTTGAAATGATACCGACGAAGTGTCCTCCTTTAATTGATACAAACAAACAAACAAACAAAACAAAAACCAATGGTTGCATGAAAATGTGATCCACTAAAAAACTGCCAATCAAAATATTGACTTGTTTTATGGGCTCAGAAAGACAAATTATTCGCATCTCTAACCTGTTAGATAACGATAACTTTTAAACCTGTCGAAAATTTTAATTATTCTCCATCATATTGGAGTACAAACGTAAACTATTCGTGGCTGATACAGCTGTCACTTTTGAATTCTAAATTAAAAAACAAAACAAAACAAAAACAAACAAAAAACACTACAGTGCTTATGTGAACATACAGGAAAAGCATGAAACCAGATTACACTTTGATGATCACCTCACCTCACCTCTCTCCCTCGCCTGGATCAGTGGTAGGAACCACGCTTGATGTCACGAGTCTTCTTGTCCAGGTAAAACGATTGAGACATCTGGCTACCTCCTGGATCCCCAGACCACAGACTTCAGCGATGTTGTTGAAATGGGAGGTGTGCGGTCGTCCCTTTCTTCTCCTCATGTTAGCTGTAAGAAACGTTTCAGGCTGTGTCCTCTCAGTTTCACTTGCCGAAGAATTAAGACGCATTCAGGGCACATATAATATGCACACACGACATGTACGTGCGCGTGCGCGTGCGCGCGCGCACACACACACATACACACTGTCACAAAGAGACAGAGAGAGACACAGACAGAGAGAGAGAGAGAGAGAGAGAGAGATTCACACGACCTACCGTTCACTTGCAAACGATGTAAATCACTAATATGTAAAGGTACGCACGCAAACGATGTAAATCATTAATATATAAAGGTACGCACGCACGCGCACGCGCACACACACAAGTGTGTACGTGTGCGTGTGTGTGCGTGTGTGTGCATGCGTGCGTGCCCATGCGTGCGTGTGTGTGCATGCGTGCGTGCGCGCGTGAGTGCGTGTGTGTGTGTGTGTGTGTGTGTGTGTGTGTGTGTGTGTGTGTGTGTGTGTGTGTGTGTGTGTGGTGTACGTATGGGCCTATAGTTTCCCCATTTCCCCACTAGGAAGAGAAAAACAGAGGTCCCGTCTTTAGAGAGAAAGAGAGGGAGAGTTGAGGTCTAGAGGCTGGTTAAAAAATAGAATAGCAGGAAGCTGGTGGATAGGGTGAGGGAGTCAAAGGGTTAATTTTTTTGCAGTTGTTGGATAGGGTGCGGGAGTGCTTATTATACTGACGCGCCAGAGTTTGGCTTTTCGTCTCATTTGTTCAAAAGACGACCACCTAGACCACCACTGAACTACAAGATCTAGTGGAAGGGGGGAGAGAGGAGGGGAGAGAAAAATCCCTGTCCAACTCGTGGTTTGAACCTGGGTTTCTCGTGTCCTAGTTAAGTGCATTAACCTATAACCCATACAGTAGATTCCATTGTATTTGTATATATTTACAACTGCGGCCTAAGACTCTCATGTTTCAGTCTTGTCCGGGAGTTTACAAGAATCAGAGAGAGAGAGAGAGGGAGGGAGGGAGACAGAGCTCAGAACTCAGAACTTTTTTTATTATATAATGTACATCAGCCTTAGGCCACAAAACAATATGTGACAGGAGAGAGAGAGAGAGAGAGAGAGAGAGAGAGAGAGAGTAGACAGACAGACAGACAGACAGACAGAGACAGTGACAGAGAGAGAGACAGTGACAGAGAGAGACAGAGACAGAGAGAGAGAGGCAGAGACAGAGAGAGGCAGAGACAGAGAGAGAGAGAGAAAGGGGGAGAGAGAGGGGGGAGAGAGAGAAATGGAGACAGACAGACAGACAGAAACAGAGAGAGAGAGGAGGGAGGGAGGAGTGAAAGAGAAAACTAAAACTAATTTTTTAATGCACATCGGCCTTAGGCCACAAAACAATAGTGTGTGTGTGTGAGAGAGAGAAAGAGAGAGAGAGACAGACAGACAGACAGACAGACAGGCCCAGAGAGACAGAGACAGAGAGAGGTAGAGAGAGACAGACAGAGAGAGACAGACAGAGACAGAGACAGAGAGAGAGACAGAGACAAAGAGAGAGAGACAGACAGAGAGAGAGACAAATAGAGACAGAGAGAGACAGAGAGAAAGAAAGCGACAGAGAGAGAGACAGAGACACAGAGAGAGACAGTGACAGAGAGAGAGAGAGAGAGAGAGAGAGAGAGAGAGAGAGAGAGAGAGAGAGAGAGAGAGAGAGAGAGAGAGAGCCTGGTTCACGAAACCGATAAAGCTAGTGACTAACTAGACATTTCGCATGTGAATTTGCTTCAGTGTTTCTCTTTTGACTGTTTGAACGTCTTGCGATTTTAACCAATCTAAAACGTGATTACCTTTAACTCTTCATTCCTTCACCCAGTCCACCAGATTCATGCAATACGCATGGGGAAGCGAAAGGGTTAATGTCACTGATCACGCAGTAGGCTGTTTCAACTTTTAGTACAGTTCACCCAGCGGCAGCACGGAGTAGGGCTGAACCAGTGACATTATTAATTTTGTTTATTCTGTCGGGCAGTACACTTAGTACTATGCCAGCTACAGCTGCCGTGGTCCAAGGCCTTCCATTATTAGACAACACGACGATAGCTATGACGATTTGGCCGACAAGAAAAAAATCGTGTCTGTGTACTTCTGACATGGTAAGCAATATGCCTTTTTTCGTTTTGTCGTAAACTGTTGGGAACCAGAAAAAAAAAAAAAAAAAAAAAATAGAATCAGAACGCGTATTTAATACAATCAGAACGCGTATTTACTACAACCAGACAAGACAGGCGCAAATTTTCGGCCAACTGGCCTTTGTCAAGCGTAAACGTAAGACCACAAACGAATAAACGCCAAATACAAAAATTAGGAGAAAAAGACTAAAACTTCCCCGCTGCTTCGTCCAGTGGGAGAAAAGGACTAAACTGAAATCATGATGTTGGCCGAAAATTTGCGCCTGTCTTGTCTGGTTGTATTAAATACGCGTTCTGATTCTATTTTCGTGTTTGTTCTGGTTCCTATTTGCTTGAACGCGGGCAGTCGCACTTGTTTTGGATTTCGTAATATTTGTTCTTCACAAATGACGTTATACTTTCGTTTTATGTGTGCCCGGGTTTTACTATTGCGTCATTTCCTTTTCGCCAAGGTTATCAACGATATTTCATCGCTAGAAGAAAGTTGGTTAACCTTTTTGCCATCCTATCCACCAACTGCAAAACTTGACACTTTGATTCCCTCACCCTATCCACCAGCTTCCTGCAGAAGGGAATCAAAAGCGTTAAGTTTTTGCTTTGCTAGCGTGGTTGACAATAAAGGATGTTGGTGGACAGGGTGTGGGAGTGAAAGGGAGTGAAAATGTTAGTCAATTTGCTATGATAGTCTGTTATATTGAACTTGAACCCTTCAGTTCTGCACTCTTTTTCCGGCCCCGTAATGTTGAGCTTGGGTGTGCGTGTGTGTGTGCATGTACTTCCGCGCGCTTTTGTAGGTGTGTTGATGTGTAAGGTTATCTGTGGAAGGGAGCGATCACGTAGGAACAAAATATCGGGTGTAGATTACATAAACAGATGGTCGAGATAATATTGTGTAGAACTGTAGTTTCTCATTTCTTGGTGCATTGAGGTTATGGCTAGAACGCGTTTGTGTGTGTGTGTGTGTGTGTGTGTGTGTGTGTGTGTGTGTGTGTGTGTGTGTGTGTGTGTGTGTGTGTGTGTGTGCGTTGTGTGTGTGTGTGTGTGTGCGTGTGTGTGCGTGTGTGTGTGTCTGTGTGTGCGTGCGTGTATGTACCTCTTGTGTGACGCCTGAGAGGTGTATTTGAATATGAATGATGAATAAAGTTACCGCTTTTTATACCCTCAAAATCACGTGAAATCGATAGAGAAAGGAAGGACTAAAGATACGCGTGTGCGTGCGTATACATATGTGAGTGTGCGCGCGCACGTGCATTCCTGTGAGTGAAGAAGGGGGAGGGGGGGGGGGAGAGAATTCACGGAAGAATATTTTAGAATTATGATTGGTTTTTTTTTACAGAATGTAGCGTTGTGCTTATCTTGTTCTTGCCATTAAACTCGAGGTTTCCTCAGGAAGATGTACTGTAGAGGTTGAAATTCGGTAAAAGGCAAGTATTTGGTGTGCTTTTCTTCGTCGGCGTTTTCGTTGTTTCCACTCCTTTATTAGTTTATTTAGTTATTTATTTTTCTCTTCTGGGTGCTACTGTTTTTTTCTTCTTCTATTGTTCTTCTGCTTCTTGGTGCTGTTGGGTTTTGTCAAAGAAAAGAACAACAAACATTCCTGCACCCTCTCCCCCACCCACTCCCCACCCCACCCCGCAACCAATATTACGACCACAAAGGTCTTCAGGAGACTTCAAGTTCGTCATCGTTTGGTTTATAAGTTGTTGGTTGTTGTTTTTTTCATCAATGCACTCAGGGAGGTTACCTTTGCGCTCACCTGTTTTTGTTTTTTTTTCGTCCCATTTTCTGCGCCACCTTAATGGTCACAGAAGCTGGCACAATTTTTTTTTACAATGCAATGATGATGATATCGATGAGGATGATAATCACAATACTATGGAGTGCCATCTAGGACTGAGACTGCGTGACAGGGCTGTACTCTACGCTTACTATCATAATATATTCTGGCGTCAACCAGGCCCGAGAGATACAGACTCCTGCGGTGCTGGTCAGAAGATTTGAGCAACACCCTCATTGACGTATCTGTGAAGTGGATGAGCCTCGACTGTGTGGTCCCAGTCTTCCCAATAAGCCGAAAGCACGCCCACTCTGGGTAGAAGCCGGTTAGAGCCGAAAAATCCCATAATGATTTTTGAAGGGACTGATGGGAATTCGAACCCACAACCTTCCACTCAGTGGTTCGTTGCGTTAACCACTACACCACGGCGACTGGTGTATTTTGTTTAAAAGTTAGTGCTTTTTTGCTTTTTTTTTTTTATTATTATATATGTATATGTATATATATTTTTTATTTATTTGGTTTTTGTTTAGTTCACCTTGGTATAACTGTTAGGTTCGCTCGTTTCAGCTGGCTGAAAAAGGCGATGCAACAAGCGGTGATACCCATACGCCTGACATCACAAAACAATAACAGCAAGAACAGCAAGAACAACAAATACAAGCAAGAAAAGAAAAGTCAAACATGGATAACATAAAGAACACATAGTAGTAAGAAATACAATACGAAGAAAACTGGATGCAAAAAGAAATGCAACAAACAGCGTTTATGGTAAGAATAAGACAGAGAAGAACGAGAACAAAAGAAAGGGGAAAACGTCCTAAAGAGCGAGAAGAATCATAAAACGTTACTTGGATAAGATCAACACAATGGAAATATAACCAGAAAACCAAAAGCAAGAAAAAGCAAGGATTATAAAGCAAGTAACATAACAGGGATGGCAAATCGGACCCGTGTGCCTTCTGGCTGCGCACGCTTAAGATCCCACGGAAGCTGAAAATCGTGAAGAGCAGGGCATTGCCCGGCTGCCTTGGTAAAAAACATTAGAGAGATAGGTTGATTTCCCAGGGCCACCCCGTGAAGACCAGTTAGCCTTCTTGCCTTTCTGAAGTCTTGGATGGCAAGAACAAAAACAACTAGAGACAGAACAACAAACGAAAGAAGAAAAACAACAGCAAACAGAAGAGGAAAAATGTAAACAAGACAACTATAGCAACAAGAAGCAGTGAGAAGGATGAAAATCACAACCACCGCTACCATCACTTAAAAAAAAAAAAAAGGAAATACTGAAGAGAGGTGAAAGAAGAAGAAAATGAAAAAGAAATAAAGAAAAAGAATAGAACAATACAGGGAGATTGAAAAATAAAATCTGAGAACAAGGGGAAAGAATGAAAAATAAAATCTGAGAACAAGGGGAAAGAATGAAAAATAAAATCTGAGAACAAGGGGAAAGAATGAAAAATAAAATCTGAGAACAAGGGGAAAGAATGAAAAATAAAATCTGAGAACAAGGGGAAAGAATGAAAAATAAAATCTGAGAACAAGGGGAAAGAAAAGAATGGATGAGGAAAAATAAAGAGAAATCGATAAAAAAAAGAATTTAAAAAAAAAAGAAAAAGAAAAGAAAAAGAAAGAAGAATAAGAAGAAACGGAAAAAGAACGGATAGGAACATAGGAAGAGACGAAAATAACAGGAAGAAGACAACAATGAAATCAAGAAAAGCAAAATAGTGACGATGAAATTAACAACAGCAATCCTCCTGCCCCCTCCCCCCCTCAAAAAAAAAAAAAAAAAAAAAAAAGAAAGAAAGAAAAAAAAAAGAAAAAAAGGAAGATGAAATTAACGACAACAAGACGAAAATAATAGCGAAAAGAAGACCAAAACAAAGATTGCAAGAAGAAGATGAAGACAACATCAGAACGAAGTTGAATACAACAACATTTCAACGAAGATGAAAACAACAACATCACAACGAAGTTGAATACAACAACATTTCAACGAAGATGAAAGCAACAGAAAGAAGACAATAACAACAAGATGACGACGAACACAACAAGAAGAAGAGACAAAACAACAACAACAATAACAACAACCACAAAAGAAAAGAAAAGAAGGGGGGAAAAAGAAGAAAAAGACAGCATAAACTAAAGAAAAAAGCAACGAGAAGATGAAAACAATGATAGAAAGAAAAAAAAGAAAAAACATCAGGAAAAAAACTTAAAAACAACACCAAGAAAGAAAACAAAAAGAACAAGAAGAAGAAGACGAAAAAAACAACAACAGGAACAACCGACAACAAGAAAAAGACACATACAAAAACAATAACAACAATATAAACACAAAGCAAGAAAAAGTCAACAATAACAAGAAGACAAAGTTAATCACGATAAGAAGTCGACATCAACGACAGCAAAATGAAATTAAAATTAACCACAAGAAAAAAACAACAAGAACAACAGGAAATTGACAACAATGATAGCAGGAAGAGCAAAATGATGACGACGAAATTATAACAGCAAGCGAATTAGAAGAAAAACAAAAAACAACAATAAGAAGAAAACGAAATAAAGAAGCGTAAAAGAAAAATGACAGAAAAAAGAAGAAGACAAAAACGAAAACGGCAAGAAGATGAAAACAAGAACCCAAGAAGGCGTCGAAAACACAACGGCAAGAAAAAAAACAAAAAACAAACAAACAAACAAACAAACAAACAAACACAACAACAGCAAGCAGAAGACCAACAAACAGCATATGGAAGAAATAAAATAACAGCATGAAGCAAATGGTGATAAGAACAGCAGCAAGATGAAAAACGACATCAGGAAGACGAAAAACTTCATGAAAAAAGGCGAAAACAAAAACAGCATCATGAAAACAGTAAGAAGAAAGAAGACGTTGACAAAAAACAAACAAACAAACAAACCAACCAAAACAACAACAACAACAAAACAAGGAGACGAAAACAGCAGAAAATAATTTTTTTTTAAAGTCAATAACATCTAGAAAAAGATGAAAAACAGAGGGAAAAAATAAAAATAAGACGAAAGCAATATAACAAAATGAAAACAACAGCAAGAAGAGTATTGAAACAGCAACAGCAAAATGATGACGATAAAGAGAACAATAGAAAGACGAAAACGAAGACAAAGAGAACAGCAAGAAGAAAACAATGACGACATAATCAGCAGGAAATGCAATGATAAAAGAGGGAAAATGTGGGAGAAACTTGAGAAGACGGAATACATTATACAAGAAGAAAACAAAAGCATCAACATCAGCGCAATTTAAGATGACAACAACAAGAAGGAAAACCCCTTCGAAACAACCGCAAGTTAGAGAATGATGAAAACGACTACAGAAAAATGATGAAGACGACAAGAAGAACTTAAAGAAGAAGAAAAAGACAAAGACAACAGCAGCCAGAAGAAACAGCAACAACAAGGATAAAAACAACAACAGACAAAAAAATGAAGACAACAAAAATAAGACAACAAAGGAAATTAAAAACAAGAAGAAGGCAAAAACAAGAACAAAAAAAAAGAACAAAAAAAAAAGAGAAAAAAAAACAACTCAACACAGCAAAACGAAGAAGATAAAAATGGCAACAGCAAAATAACGGAAGTTGAAATGAACAATAGCAAGAAGAAGAAGAAAAAGAAGAAGACAAAAACAAAAAAACGAAAACAGCGACAACAAGAAAAAGGCAAAAAAAAACAGCAACATGAAGACAGTGAAAATAATAACATCAAGATAAAAACATCAGGAAGAAGCTGAAGAAGACGAAGATGACGATGATAACAACACCAGCCTAAGAAGACACAGGCAACGCCAGCAAGAACAAGAAAAAAAAAAGAAACAACAACGGCAAGAACAAAAACAACAACAGCTAGAGAAGACGCAAGAAAAACACAAAAACAATATCAAGAAGAAGAACAAAATAACTGCAACAAGAAGACAAAAGCAACGAAACACTTTGAAGAAGATGACGAAAAAAGAATGATGGTAAGAAGTGGAGAAAAAAAATGCAAGAAAGACGATAAAAGCAAGATGACAAAAATATCAGCAAGTTAAAAATAAGAACAGCAACAAGAAGAATCAAAAACAACAAGAAGTAGTCAGTGAGAAAAGCAACAGCAAACAACAAAACAACAAACAAAACAAAAAAAAAAACGAATAAAGATTAAAAATAACACAACAACAACGAACTGGGGAAAAAAACTCAAGAAGAAGACGAAAACGGCAGAATAAAATATTGAAATAACAACAGTGGGATAATGAAAACATCAACAGAAAATGACGAAAACAAAAGAGCAACAGAAAGAAGAAGACAAAAACAGCAAAGCGAGAAGAAGCAACAAAAGGAGACACAAGCAATTACAAGAAGAGAAAAACAAAAATAGCAAAATGACCACAAAAGCAAGAAAACAAAAATTACAGAAAAAAACACAAGAAAACGAAAACAAAGCAATATAAAGAAAAGACAAAGGAATCCAGCAACAGCAAGAATGAACGAAGACAACGGCAAAAACAAAACAGACGAAATTATCACCAGCACGGAAAAGAAAAGAAAGAAAAGAAAGACAGGGGGAAATGTAAGAACATAAAAAAGACGAAAAGAAAAAGAAAAAAAAAAGAAGAAAAGAAGAAGAAGAAGAAGAAAGAAGAAGAAGAAAAGAAAGAAAGCAACAAGCAACAGCAAAAAAGAAAATGATGAAAACGGCAACAGAAAAATTATGAAGACGACAAGAGAACTAAAGAAGAAGAAATAGACAAAGACGACAGCACAGAAGAAACAGCAACAACAACGGATAAAAACAACAACAGACAAAAAAATGAAGACAGCAAAAATAAGACAACAAGGAAAATTAAAACTCAAGAAGAAGAAGGCAAAAAGAACAAAAAAAAAAAAAAAAAAAAGAAAAGAAGAAGAAAAAGAAAAACAACTACAACAAAAGCAAAACGAAGAAGGTAAAAAACGGCCAACCAGCAAAAAAAGGAAGTTGAAAGAACAATAGAAGAAGAAGAAGGAAAAAGAAGAAGACAAAAAACAAAACGAAAACAGCGACAACAAGAAAAAGGCAAAAAAAAACAGCAACATGAAGACAGCGAAAATAATAACATCAAGATAAAAACATCAGGAAGAAGCTGAAGAAGACGAAGATGATAATGATAACAACACAGCCTAAAGAAGACAAAGGCAACGCCAGCAAGAACAAAACAACAACGGCAAGAACACAAAAACAACAGCTAGAAGAAGACACAAGAAAAAGACGAAAACGATATCAAGAAGAAGAACAAACTAATTGAACAAGAAGATAAAAGCAACGACAAACGTTTTGAAGAAAATGACGAAAAAGAACGATGGCAAGAAAATGAAAAAAAATTGCAAGAAAAAGATGATCAAAACAAAGTGACAAAAATAACAGCAAGTTGAAAAATAAGAAACAGCTACAAGAAGAATCAAAAACAACAAGAAGTAGACAGTGAGAACAGCAACACAAAAAAAAACAAAACAAAAACAAAACAAAAAGACGAAGACAAAGAATTGAAAGAAACATAAACACAACAATAACGAACTGGAAAAAAAAATCAAAATGAAGATAAAAACGGCAGAACAAAATGTTGAAATAAACAACAATGGGATAATGAAAACATCAACAGCAAAATGACGAAGACAGAAACAGCAAAAGCGACAAGAAGCAACAACAAGGAGACCCAAGCAGTAACAAGAAGGAAAAACAAAAAAAGCAAAATGACCACAAAGGCAAGAAAACAAAAATTACAGGAAAAAAAAAGAAAACGAGAAAAAAAGCAATATTAAAGAAAAGACAAAGGAATCCAGCAACAGCAAGAATGAACGAAGACAACGGCAAAAACAAAACAAATACGAAATTATCACCAGCACGGAAAAGAAAAGAAAAGAAAACAAAAAGACAGGGGGAAATGTAAGAACACAAAAAGAAGAAGAAGAAAAAAAAGAAAAACAAAACAAAAGAAAGAAGAAGAAGAGAAGAAGAGAAGAGAAGAAGAAGAAAGAAAGAAAGAAAGAACAGCAAAAAAGAAAATGATAAAAACGGCAACAGAAAAATGACGAAGATGACAAGTACAACAGAAAGAAAAAGAAGAAGACAAAAACAAACAGCAAAATGAACACAACAACACAAATACAAACTAGAAAACAATAAAAATGATAACAGCAAGAGAGAAAAAAAGAAATAAAAACATCATGAAAAAGAGAATGGTAATGAAAACAACAACTGCTCAAAGAAGACAAAGACAACGACAACAAGAATAAGTAAAGATGAAAAACAATAACGGCAAGAAGATGACAAACAACAACAACAACAACAAACAAACAATAAAACAAAAAATACGTTAAGATGCAGAAAGAAAACGAAAACAATAAAAAGATGCACACGAAAATGACTTCACTAAAAGGACAAAACCAATAAAAGTAAGAAGAAGACGTGATGAAATGAGCAACGACAAGAAGATGGCGTGGGGGAAAAAACAGCAAGAAGATGAAAACTAGTAGGTGATGAAACCGACAGCAATATGAGAATAACAACAACAAGAATGAACGAAAACAACAAACAGACAGTGAAATAGCAATAGGAAGAAGAATATGATAACAACAAGAAGAATGCAACGTAAAAGAAAACCTCAACAAGAAAAGAAAACAACAACAGTAAATCGAAGACGCTATGAAAAGATCAAAAGAAGAAGACAAGAAACAATAGCAACGAGAGAAAAAAGAAACCGCAAAGGCGCGGAGAAGAAGAAGACAAAAGGAACAGAAGTCTGAGAAGATGGAAAACAAGAACAGAAAAAAAGGAAAGGAGAAAAAGAAAACAACAGTGTAATGGTAGTCGTGATCGAGCTGAGACATTCGCAAAAGAAGACAGAAGACTTCGACGTGTGCTTGCTTGAAATCTATTCAACTCATAATGTCAACCACGAACTCAAGATCGAAAACGAGGCTAAGCGGAAATGACCCGTACAATAACGAATCCGAGGCGCTTAACGTCTGCTACAAGACAAGTACAAACAAGAAGAGGACAAGAATAACGACAACAACAAGAAGATGAAAACTACAAGAAGAAGAAAAAGACGAAAATAACTGGAAGACGAATATAAGAACGAAAACAACATGATGCGAAGAACAACAGGAAAAAAAAGAGAACAATAAAAGCAATATTTGAACAACAACAGCAAGAAGCTGATGAAAACATTACGAAGACGATGACAACAGAAACAGCAAGAAGAAGAAGACCGCAAGCAGAAGACAAAAGCAACAACAACGAGGACAACACGAAAAAAGAAAACAAAAAGAAAAGGACAACAACAATAACAAAGCGATGACAATAGCAACAGCAAAAACCAAAACAAAACAAAAACGAAAACAACAACAGCAAAAATACGAAAACAACATGAACAAGAAGATGGTGAAAACCAGAAGAAGAACATAAAACGATCACACAACAAAAAGAATGAATACAACAACAGCGAGAAGACGACGAAAACAACTACAACAAGAACAAGACGAAAACAACAATAACAACAACGACAAAACGAAAACAAAATGGCAAGAAGATGAAAACAACAACAGGAAGAAGATGAAAACAACAGAAGAAAACGAAAACAACAATAGGAAGAAGACGAAAACAACAATAGGAAGAAGACGAAAACAACAACAGGAAGAAACGAAAACAACAATAGGAAGACGGCGAAAACAATAGGAAGAGACGAAAACAACAACAGGAAGAAGACGAAAACAACAATAGGAAGAAGACAAAAAACAATAGGAAGAAGACGAAAATAACAACAGGAAAAAGGCGAAAACAACAACAGCGAGAAGACGACAAAAACATCAACTTCAAAAAGAAAAAAAAGCAAGATGACTAACACGAAAACAATACTAGCAAGAAGACAAAAATAAAGACAGCAAGAGAAGACTTAAAGACAACAACATGGAGACAAAAACAGCGACATCAAGAAGAAAACAAAATCAAAGACAGCAAGAAGAAGACAACAAGAAGAAGACAAAAACAAAGACAACAAAAGAAGACAAAAACAAAGACAAGAAGAAGAAGACAAAAACAAAGACAACAAGAAGAAGACAAAAACAAAGACGACACCAAGAAGACAAAAACAAAGACTGCAAGAAGAATCGAAAACAAAGACAACAAGAAGAAGACAAAAACAAACAACAAGAAGACAAAAACAACAACAAGAAGACAAAAACACAAGAGCAAAAGGAAGACGTAGACAAAGAAACACAAGAAGACAAAAACAAAGCAAAAAGAAGACAAAACAAGACGACAAGAAGAAGACGAAAAGAAAGACAAAAGAAGAAGACAAAAACACGATAACAAGAAGAAGACAAAAACACGATAACAAGAAGAAGACAAAAACAAAAACACAAAACACAAGAGAAGACAAAAACACAAACAGAGAGACAAAAACAAAAACAACAACAAGAAGACAAAAACAAAAACACAACAAGAAGACAAAAACGATAACAAGAAGAAGACAAAAACACAAACAAGAAGAAGACAAAAACACGATACAAGAAGAAGACAAAAACAACGATAACAAGAAGAAGACAAAAACACGATAACAAGAAGAAGACAAAAACAACAAGAAGACACAACAACAAGAAGACAAAAAACACGATAACAAGAAGAAGACAAAAACAAAAACACCAACAAGAAGACAAAAACAAAAAACAAACACAACAAGAAGAGACAAAAACACAAAAAACACAAACAAAAGGAAAAACAAAAACACCAACAAGAAGACAAAAAACAAAAGAAACAACAAAGAACACAAAAACAAAAACACCAACAAGAAGACAAAAAACAAAAACACCAACAAGAAGAAACAAAAACAAAGAAGCAACAAAACAAGACGAAAGACAAAAAACAACAAGAAGACAAAAACGAAGACAGAAGACAGAAAAACAAAAAAAACAAAACAACAATAGAAGAAGACGAAAACACAAGACAACAAGAGAAAACAAAAACAAAGGAAGAAGAAAAACCACCAAAAAAAACAAGAATAAGACGAAAACAAAGACAAACAATGAAGAAGACAAAAACAAAGACGGGAAGAAATAAAACAAAACAAAACTAAAACAAAGAAAAGAAGAAGAAAAAAACAAAGACAACGAGAAGAAACAAACGAAGACAGCAAAAAAGAAAACAAAAACAAAAACAACATGAAGAAGACGGAAAAAAAGACAAGAAGAAGACAAAAAAACGAAGACAGGAAGAAGAAAAAACCAAAAACTAAGACAAGAAGAAGACGAAAACAAAAACAACATCAAGAAGTCAAGAACAAAGACAGCAAGAAGAAAACAAAAACAAAGACAACATGAAGAAGACGAAAACAAAGACAACAAAAGAAGACAAAAAGAAAGACAGTGAAAAGAAGACAAAAGCAAAGACAGCACGAAGAAGACGAAACAAGATAACAAGAAAAAGACAAAAACAAATGCAACAACAAGGACATAAAACAACAACAAGAAGACAAAAACAAAGACAGCAACAACAACAAAAAAGACAAAACAAAGACAACAAGAAGAAAACAAAGACAACATGAAGAAGACGAAAACAAAGACAAGAAGAAGACAAAAACAAAGACAGGAAGAAAAACAAACAAAACCAAAACAAAGAAAAGAAGATGACGAAACAAAAAACAACAACAAGAAGTCAAAAACGAAGACAGCAAGAAGAAAACAAATACAAAGACAACAAGAAGAAGACGAAAACAAAGATAAGAAGAAGACACAAACATAGACAAGAAGAAGACAAAAACAAAGGCAACAAGAAGAAGACAAAAAGATAGCAAGAAGATTTAAAGAAAGTCTGCAAGAAGAAGACAAAAACAAAGACAGCAAGAAGACAAAAACAAAGACAGCAAGAAGACAAAAACAAAGACAGCAAGAAGACAAAAACAAAGACAGCAAGAAGACAAAAACAAAGACAGCAAGAAGACAAAACAAAGACAGCAAGAAGACAAAGCAAAGACAGCAAGAAGACAAAAACAAAGACAGCAAGAAGACAAAAACAAAGACAGCAAGAAGAAGATGAAAACAAAGACAGCAAGAAGAAGATGAAAACAAAGACAACAAGAAGAAGACGAAAACAAGATAAGAACAAGACAAAAACAAAGGACAGCAAGAAGACAAAAACAAAGACAGCAAGAAGAAGATGAAAACAAAGACAACAAGAAGAAGATGAAAACAAAGAAAACAAGAAGAAGACAAAAACAAAGACAGCAAGAAGAAGATGAAAACAAAGACAGCAAGAAGAAGATGAAAACAAAGACAACAAGAACAAGACAAAAACAAAGACAGCAACAACAACAACAAAAAAGACAAAAACAAAGATAGCAAGAAGAAGACGAAAACAAAGACAACAACAAGAAGACAAAAACGAAGACAGCAAGAAGAAAACAAAAACAAAGACAACATGAAGAAGACGAAAACAAAGACAACAACAAGAAGACAAAAACAAAGACAGGAAGAAAACCAAAAACCAAAACAAAGACAATAAGAAGACGAAAACGAAGACAACAACGAGAAGACAAAAACGAAGAGTGAAAACAAAAACGAAGAAAACATAAAGAAGACGAAAACAAAGACAGCAAGAAGAAGACTAAAACAAAGACAAGACAAAAACAAAGACAACAAGAAGAAAAATAACAAAAACAAAAAAAAACATAGACGGCGAGAAGAAGAAGAAAACAATGATGACAAGAAGACGAAAACGACAGGAAGATGAAAATAAAAACGAAGAGAAGAAGACTAAAGCAACAGCATAAAGAACACAATACAAACAACCAGAGCAAAATGACGTCGACAAATAGAAGAACTCCAAACAGGATAGAAGAAGACAAAATCACCAAGAAAAAGAAAACAAAAACGAAAAGAATAAAAAAAAAAACACACAACACAAAAACCAACTAGACCAACAAGAACAAGAAGACGACGAAAACAAGAAAAGCAGTAAGACAAACAACAACAACAACAAATAAAAAATAAAAAGAAAGAAACACATTATCAAGGAAAAAAAAAAAGCAAAAACAAAAATATTGTCTTGAAAATAAGAGCTGTAATAAAAAAAAGTAGCAAGAGGACGAAAACAACAACAAAATGAAGATACAAATATCAAGAAGACAAAAACGTTACAACAACATATGAAAACAGCAACAGGAATGAAAACAACGACGGCTAGATGATGAAGTCGAAAAGAATAACAGAAAAAAAGAAAACCAAAACAACAACAACAAGACGAAAATGACGCAGAAATAATCGGCAAGTAACTAGGAAAAGTAAAAGAGAGAAAAATGCAGAAAACGAAAACAACACCAGCAAGATGAAAACAGCAACAACAGGGAAAAGGCGAAACAAAACACCAGCAAAAAGAAAATGATGAAAATGGCAAAAGCAAAATAATGAAGAAAACAAGGACAACACAAAGAAGAAGAAGACAAAAACAATAACAGCAAGAAAAATCAACAACAGGACAAAAACAACAAGAACGAAAAGGCAAAACGAAATGATACAATGAAGACGACAAAAACAACAAGAAGAAATCAAAACAACAAACAAACAGGCTACCTACCTACCATCCTACCTACCTATCTACCTACCTACCTATCTACCTACCTATCTACCTACCCACCTACCTACCTACCCACCTACCTACCTACCTAACTAAACTAACTAAACTAACGAACTACCTACCTACCTACCTACTTACTTATCTAACTAACTAAGTAACTAACGAGCTAGCTAGCTAACTAACTAGCTAACACACACCACCACCAACAACAATGGAAATTCCAAGAAGAAAAGTCCTAAAGATCACCAGGTAGAACACGAGAAGAAGAAGAAGAAGAAAAAGAAGACACAGAAAAACAACAATGCCAAAAAGAAATGAAAACACCACAAGCAAAAATAAGATGATAAACACGGCAACAGCAAAATATCAAACGAAGACCGAAAAGAACAACAGCAAGACAAAGACGACAAAACGACAAGACGGAGTCAACAACAACAACAACAACAGGAAGGCAAAACAAAACAGCATCATGAAGATGGTGAAAATAATAACATCAAGATTAAAATATCAACAACAAGAAGAAGATAATGACGATGAAAACAACATCACAAAGAAAACAAAAGACAACGGTAGCAAGAATACGAAGAAAAAAAAAAAACGGCAGTGCGGTTGTGTCAAGTGTGCCTCTGTGGTCAGCACATCACCAATAGTCAGGGGTTGTAGTATTTCTTCTGACTCCGCAACATGACAGTTTTTTTATGACACACTTTCTGACAGTTCTGGTGATGACAGGTGAAATGGGAGCGTCTGCTCGGGCCGTTCCCGCATTCCGCACACATTAATTGGGATGACCGTGGTGGTGAGGAGTTGATGTGTTCCCGTGGCTGGTGGAAGCCTCTTTTGCGGGCACGAGGACCAGGGTCAGATTCCACGTCTCCGGCCATGAGGAGGGAGCGGGGGTCAAACGCCGGGTTATGACCCCTGCCTACCAAAAAACATTGATGTGACAGCATGTGAGTTGCAGAGTTGGCGTCATAAGGATGTTGAGGAAGACAGCTGAGGCTGGGCGCCACATCTGGAGACGAAGTCTCTCTGTGTTGGTGGTTCCCATTGATGGGGATCTGGATCTGGATCTGGTTGAGCTTCGCACTCTCGGAAAGCACGACACGTTGTTGATCCAGTGCGATAGCTGCAAAAACATGCTGAGAATCAATGCAAACCGGTTGCACTGTACCGATAGCGAGTGCCCTAATGTACATGTATGCCATGAACGTCATCAATGCAGCAACATTAGCAGATAGCCTACCGCTCGGATCAAACCTGGAGATGTCGGGCTCATTCTGGAGCCATGAACCAAAACAATGACAGCCACAACAACATCATCTCTGGAGCCATGAACCAAAACAATGGCAGCAACAACAACATCATCTCTGGAGCCATGAACCAAAACAATGACAGCAACAACAACAACAACTCTGGAGCCATGAACCAAAACAATGGCAGCAACAACAACAACAACTCTGGAGCCATGAACCAAAACAATGGCAGCAACAACAACTCTGGAGCCATGAACCAAAACAATGGCAGCAACAACAACAACAACTCTGGAGCCATGAACCAAAACAATGACAGCAAAAACAACAACAACTCTGCAGCCATGAACCAAAACAATGGCAGCCACAACAACAACAACTCTGGAGCCATGAACCAAAACAATGACAGCCACAACAACATCTCTGGAACCATGAACCAAAACAATGACAGCCACAACAACATCTCTGGAACCATGAACCAAAACAATGACAGCAACAACAACAACAACAACAATCCCGACCCCGATGAATCAACTCCACCACCTGCCACCCAACGGCCGAAATCCAGCTGCAGAAAACGTGCCAGGCCGATAAGAGTAGACAGCACCCCTGTCGCGTGCACCACGTGTAACAACCCGTGTCACAAGTCGTGCACGGGACACTCTGTGGCTGCGTAACGCTGCTGCCGAAGGCCAATATGCATGCACATGTGATAGTTGCCAGATGAAAAACGAGCCCCGCGACTTCACAAGACTGGTTGGTGGAACAGCGATCGAGTTGTTTGCTGAAGATTCCAAAAAGTGTACCAAGAAATCGCTGAGGATCCTATAGTGGAATGCAGACGGTTTACTTCCGAAAGTAAGCGAACTCGGTGAGCGACTCAAGAAAGACGACTACGATGTCTGCTTGATCCAGCAGTCAAAACTGAAGCAAGAAAAGAGGACGCCACAATTTGACGGATACACATCGATACGGGTAGACCGCAAAAATCAGAACGGAGGAGGTGGTCTCGTCTCATACATCAAAAACTCCCTGATATTTGGCACATAAATGTCGATGTTTCGGGTAAAGATAGGTAAGAGGAAGTGGGCAATGTTCTGGAATCAATACTGCCCCCTGTCGGGTCCCACACATCACAGCAAAATACAAACTTGGCGACTGGAACCCTCCCTGTCACACCTGAGCCTGTCATTCTTGGTGATTTCAACGCCCATTCTGTTCTTTGGGATACGTTCCAGCCACCCGACGTGAGGTGTAAAGTGCTGGAGAACTGGATAATCGACAACGACCTGCACGTCAAGCATGACGGGTCACACACCTGCATCAATACGAGATCGCAGCATGACGACTCACCGATTGTCTCGGATCCGCCCTCTCCCCCCCCCCCCCCTTTCATCTGAGGGTAAAAGGGCCCCAGACGTCTCTGTTTGCGGAACAGCTTGGGGTGGGAAATATACGTGGTGCCCGGTGTATATACGTGGTGCCCGGTGTATATACGTGGTGCCCGGTGTATATACGTGGTGCCCGGTGTATATACGTGGTGCCCGGAGTATATACGTGGTGCCCGGTGGATAGTATTGGAAGCTCTGACCACGCCCTGATATCTATAACGCTTCACACCAAGGTTAACCACAGCTCTGTCTTCAACGGCCAGATTTCCCAGAGGTCATCCGAAGTGGACTGGAAAGCCTTCTCCGACGAAGTGGACAAAGCCGTTGCTTCCCGGATGAGCCCGACCAACACCATCCACAACATGGTGACAGAGCTCAAACGATATTCTGTTTTCTGCTGCCAAGATCCACGTTGGCACAGTAAAACCAGGCAGAAGAACAAGTCCTGGAAAACCCCTACAGTCCGTGGAGCTATTCGCAAACGGAATAGACTCCATCACCTGGAAGGACTCGCTGCAGAGAATGGCTGGAAGCTTGCCGGGAAGCGCGAGAGGCAATCAGTGCGGCCAAAACTGACGCCTGGAGAAATCTTCTGGAAGACACCACCACATCCCCAGATGAGGTTAAAGCATGGAGCCTGATCAGAAACCTCAACAGAACACCTGAAACGAACTTACCAAATGAGGTGATGAACCATAACGAACGCTTCATCACCTCAAAAAGCGCAAGGCTGACATATTCGTCACTCACTTTTCAACAGTGAGCAGCCTGGATATGTCACAGGAAGATAGAGCAGTAAATAGATCCCTAAAAAAGAGACTGAGGAATCTAAGGAAATCCCCATGAGAGGCTCAGACTGATTTCACAATCACCGAGCTTAAGAGCGCTATTCCAAAACTGAAGCCTCGTGGGTCACCTGGCCCTGACAACATTCCTCCAGCCTTCCTGAAGAACCTGGGTCCCACAGCCCTAGAGAAACTACTCTTCACCGTCAACATGTCCTTCCGCTCTGCAGACGTGCCACAAATGTGGAAGAACGCCATCATTGTCCCCCGTCTTAAATCCGGGAAACCTGCATCAGACCTAGCATTGTTCAGACCAATAAGCCTCACCTCCTGTGTCATGAAGGTAGTGGACAGGATGATGTCTGTACGTCTGTACAGCATGGCCGAGCAGAAAGGCTGGTTTTCCAAGCTACAGGCTGGGTTTCGGAAGGGTAGGGGAGTAGAAGACCAAATACTGAGAATCACGCAGAAGATCGACGACGGCTTCCAAAAGAAGCCCGTGCATAAAATCCGTGCTTGTCCTACTTGACTTCTCAAAGGCGTACGACATAGTGTGGCGGGAGCGCCTTCTTCATACCCTCCTCGACAAAGGCGTGCCTGACGAATACGTCCAATGGCTGAACGATTTTCTCCGCAACCGTCAAGCTCATGTCAGTCGTCGCCTTCACTCTCTGCACTGGTTGCCTGTTTTGAACAGAATTGAATATAAGCTGGATACCTTGTGTTACAAGTATATTCACCAGTCTGCTCCAACATACTTTAGTGACAACATCAATATTTATACGCCAACAGGCACCTTACGCTCAGTTTCAGATACTCTTTCTCTTCAGGTACTTAAACTATCAACTGTCGGCCAGCGTTCTTTTGATGTTTTGGGACCATCTGTCTGGAATAAACTTACATTCTCATTTCATCTAATACTTACCCTTTCTGCATTTAAATCCAATTTAAAAGCTCCCTTCTTTTCCTGACAATTAATTCTGCAAATGCCTCATTCCATCAATTTTTTTTTCGCGTTGTAAAATGGTCTGCGTTGATCACATGCACATGATATCTGGTGCGTGGATGCGCTTTGATTGAATTGTCAAGATTTGGCGCCATGTAAATGCCGTTATCATAATAATAATAATAGTAATAATTATTATTATTATCATTGTTATTATTATTATTAACATCATCATCATCGTTGTCATTATTATTATACAAACTATCTGATTAAAAGGAAAATGCAAAAATGGTTAATTTCATAACAAACAATGAAAGGAACCCAAAGCGTGTAAAGGGGAAACTGACATAAAATTAACAGAGGAACTGTAATTTTCAGTGTCAATTTTCAAAGACTTAAATTTCACTGTCAATTTCCAGGAACTGTAAATGTTAATGTCGATTTCTCAGGGACAAAATATCACTGTCGGTTTTCAGGGACTGTAAATTTCAGTGTCAATTTTCAGGGATTAAACGTCAGTGTCAATTTTCTGAGACTGTAAATTTCAGTGTCAATTTTCAGGGAATGTATATTTCAATGTCAATTTTCAGGGACGGTAAATTTCAGTGCCAATTTTCGGCTGCTGTAAATTTCAGTGTCAGTGTCTGGGTGCTGTAAATTTCAATGACAATTTTATGTTCAGAGATTGTAACTTTCAGAGTCAGTGTTCATGGACTGTAAATAAATTTCAATATCAGTTTCCATCACCTCCGCTTGCAGATATCATTTAAATAGAAACTGAGCAAAGACGTCAATTCAAACTTACACCTCTTGTTCCTACCTGCTCAAATATTCACCTTAATGCTAGTAATGATTAATCTATACGTAGTTGAGAAATACATGTCAGAATCATTACCAACTAGATTTTGTACCATGTTAGTCTACATTTATGCAAATAAAGTCAGCTTTCTTATCTGTCGATGAGAAATTACTGTTTTGTCTTGAAGCATACAAATAATAGGTATGTATCAGGCCATTCAGAAAAACCAAGGAAGATAAAGGTCCGCCTATCAATGAAATTAGAAAGGAAAATGATTGTTGAAACATCGGTTGTTTTGTTTACAAAAGGGCACATAGTTCTGACATTATCAGTGTGATCTAACTTCTTCTTTTCAAAATATTCCTTAAAAATGATCTCACCTGTCGGCGTCACAGGGTTCGGTGTTAGCCACTGCACATTTTGACACCACCATCTTCCTCCAGGACACTCTGTCTTGACTTTTGTGGACAATTTCTTGAATATTTAGGCCACAGATTTTGGTTGTTCTCGATGTATTAGATTGAAGGTCTGCCTTTCTTCCTTTTTGCCAGTTCTTCCTTGAAAGATGGTCGCCAAAACTAAAATATGTTGGCCATGTGTCACGCAGCAAGAAAACGGACCTCATGGCAACCTTCTTTCAAGGAAACACAGTGGCAAAAAGGAAGAAAGGCAGACCTCCAATCTCATACACCGAGAACATAACCAACATAGGTGGCCTAAATATTCAAGAAATTGTCCACAAAAGTCAAGACAGAGCGGCCTGGGGGGAGATGGTGGTGTCAAACAGTGCAGCGGCCAACACTGAACCCGGTGACATTGACAGGTGCGACAGGTGAGTTCTTTTGGACACAAAGCAGGTTGCGGTTGGAATGGAGGCTTATAAGAACTGTTTGGTGCTTTCTGGATAAAAGGTAGTAGTTGTCCCTTTCTGTTTGTGGCTTAAGGAGTGATCTGATGATGCTTCTCTCTCCATGTTGCTGACACACTGTTGTCTGGAACCAGAAAAATACGAAGAAAAAAAAGTATTTAATACAACCAGACAAAACAGGTGCAAGTTTAGTCCTTTCCTCTCACTGGACCAAGAGCAGGGAACTTTCAGTCTTTTTCTCCCAATTCTTGTATTTGGTGTTTGTTCATTTGTGATCTTACGCTACACCTGACAAAGGCCAGTTGGCCGAAAATTTGCGCCTGTCTTTTCTGGTTGTATTAAATACGCATTCTGATTTTTTTCTTATTTTTTTCTTTTTTGTTTGTTTGTCTGTTTTTTTTAGTTTTTTTTTTTTTTAGTTCCAGTTTGCTTGAACGCAGGCAGTCACACTTCTTAACACTGTTGTCTGGTCTTCTTGGGCTCTTCTTGTTGCTAGCATGCTGACTGTGTTGTGTGATGTGAAACTGTATGTGCGTAGTATGCAGGGGCAAAATCAAATCAGCCAAGACATAATGGAAAAAAAGGAATATGTTGTTGTATGTGTGTAAACAGGCACAGCCTAATTTTGAGTCATGATCATCACAAAACAAAACAAAAATATATCAATCAATATAAACAGACATGAAGACTCGTAGTAAGGCGTCTCAGACTTTAGTTTTCATAGTATGGTAAATTCAAATCTACATCTTTTTATAAACAAGCACAGAGACATAGAGAGAGGCAGAGGGTATGAAAAGAAAACCAAAAAATATAAGAAAGTTTACATAGTTTATTTTGATATAAATATATTTCCCCAAAGTTTATATAATTTATTTTGATATACACACATTTTCTTCACAGTTTAACGCTTGAAAACAGATATAACAGTGAAAAAACAAAGTTATAAAACATGAACACACACATGTCACGGGTATGTTTCAATGAGTCTTGGTTATTACTTTTCTGAAAGAAGGACAGGAAAAAATCATGTGATCAACTTTAATCACTTCAGGCCTTAACCCTTTGACATCTGCATCCTGTTAACCAGCATTCTGCATTGTCAACCATGTACCAAAGCAAAAACTTAACCCTTTGAGTCCCTCACCCTATCCACGACCTTCCTGCGGAAAGCTGGTGGACATGGTGAGGGACTGAAAAGGGTTAAGTTTTTGCAGTTAATGGATAGGGTGCGGGAGTCAAAGGGTTGAAGTGATCATGAATTTTTACACATCTCTGCATTTGATTTAAAGTCAGTGATGAGTATACAAGAGCATTAACATAGAAAAGCATCTTCATTTCACAAATTTACAACAGTTTGACAACAAAACAACACACGTGCCATTCTAATCATAACAATAATATCTGTTTATGCAGCAAGCTTTGTGAATATCAGTGGTCTTAAAACATTTGTTTGTATACTCAACAAAACATGTTCATTCACCGTTTTAACGTTCTATACAAATCTGATGAAAACTCAACGGACTAAAAATGCAAACAAAACAATGAAACAAATGGCAGCTGTATCGGGATGTAACTTCAATACTGAAAAAAGACAAATCTGTCCTTCCAGACACAGTAATACTCTACATACATTCACACAACTTGCATACAGCTCACCCAGTGGTGATGATGATAATGATGATGATGATGATGAAGAAGAAGATGATGATAACGAAGAAGAAGAAGAAGAAGAAGAAGAAGAAGAAGCAGAAGCAGAAGCAGAAGCAGAAGCAGAAGAAGAAGAAGAAGAAGAAGAAGAAGAAGATGATGATGATGACGATGATGTTTATGGACTCCACACTGATCCGACGGATACGTAAGCATAGTGGCCCATTACTGCCTGGTATGGGTCTTCATGTGGGATAGAACATCAATTCTGGGGGCATACATTCCTCTGCAGGCGCTACAGAGGAAGGGGTCCTGTAACTTTGAGTTCTGCTTCCATCTGTTCCTCTTCTGCTGCTCTTTAAATACAACTGAGCCCGGTATGCACCGCTGTCGCTAGCTAGTTCAGTTACAAGCAATGTCTGTCAAGTTGATGGTACTGCCGCCGCCTGCAGCTGATGAGATTGGCCTTCAGAGTGTCCCTGTATCTCTTTGTTAATTCACCCATATTCTGCTGTTACCATATGTCCGTATGACTCTAATGCTTTGTCCATGATATGATGGTCTCTCCCATGGACTCAATGAATGATTATGTCTATTGTAGGACACAAGACCAATCATATGAACGTAAGTGTAGCCCTGGTAGTGCATAGACCCCCTGATGTGTAAACACACAAAGAACATCAAATACAGCACGTTAAAGACCCTGTCAGCCATGTCAGTGTTCTCTGGAAATGCAAAAACATCCGGCGCACACACTCCTGAACACAAACTATGACTGGTGGGGTAATAAAAATGGCCATACACATATGTCCGAGTGCACCTCGGAATTACTGCTTATAAAGAAAAAGAAACTGCAAGTGCATTAACTAAGACTTTACAAACAAAACTGTAATACTCCATCCACCCACAACAAACAATTCATCCATAAGCCCAACGTAAAATTAGATCCACATGCACTTGTCCACAGACATCTCTATTGGTCATTCACTTATAACTGAAACATCCCACACATTCACAAAATGTGAGAAATTACTGATCTGATAGTTTGTTCACCTAATGAAAAATAAGCACATCATTCTCATTAGAAACCATCGATAGTCAGGTTAGCATAAATGTTAACTGAAATATTTAAAATATAAATTACTAACTTGAAAATCATACAAACAAACATGAATGAAATTTGTGAAATATGTTTAAATGAAAAGACTAATGAAAAGAGCATGAGCAGCACCCATAAAAAATGAAGGATGCTCCACGTGCCTGTATGCAAATGAGATGTAAAAAAAAAAAAGGAGGGGGCAAAAAAAGAGATTCAGATGATTTGTTCATTTAGGCCACAACTCTCAGGAATGGGTATCAGTTATGAAATAATGGAACATCAAGTTACAACCAAAAGTATATTGTAAGCACACAAGCATTATTCATCAATATAAACCAAACAACTTTTGCACCAGAAGTATGTTGTAACACATAAGCACTATTCAATCACTGTAAACCAAACAACTTTCGCAACAAACACACAAATAAGTGATAAAACAAAAAATAAAAATACTCATCTCTGAAACATCCACTGACCTTTTGATTTTAAGAGATTTATACATAAATATCACCAAGTTTTTTTTTTTTTAATATTTCTCCATTTCTTGCTGAGAAAACTGGAGTTTAGAACTTACTCAAGCAAGAATCATTGCACTCTTACAACTCCACATGTGTGTAACCCATTCTGTCATGTGTTAACTGGCAGATTCCTTAAGAGTTCACAAAACCCTATGTGCTGGCAAGGTCTTGAAATAGAGAGAGAGGGAGGGGGGTGGGGGGGGGGAGGAGGGTGTAACAAGACTTATGAACACATTTATTTGGCATCACCAAAATGAATGGAGCACTGAAATGGGCAGTGGACAGGCCAATTATGTGTGAGTGTGTTTAAGATATATATCTTATTATATTAGGAGTTTTTAGGATACATATGGCATTAACAGTTCCTTTCCCTTCAACAAATCCACACTGTTCTTCTGCTATTTCTGGTTTGATTCTGTTCCTTGTCCTCATCATGACTATTCTTAACAGAATCTTTGTCACATAACTCATCAAGCTGACTGAATCATGTAGTTCGCGTTCTATAGCACCTGCTTTTATGTGAAAATTGGCTTTGACATATCTGTGGGGATTTTTCCAGTGTCATAAATTTCATTTTGGAAGAAAGTTTCTTTTTCAATACCAAATTCATCTAGAACCTCAATCATTTCTATAGTCATACTCTTGTCCTGGGGCATTTGCATGCTTCATCTTTTTCACTGCTGCTCTAACTTCATCTTTCATTACTGATGGTCCTTCAAAGTTGTTTCTAATGATGTGTTCCTCCTTTCTCTGATCATCAAAAAGATCTTCAATGAACTCTCCCCATCTATTGAATATTTTGTCTTTTTTTCCACAATAATCGCACCATCTTTTGATTTTAAGCAACCAATTGATGTGCATGTCTTTTTCCTGTGAGCAATTTCTTCAACATTTCTTTACATATACTTTGGGTCTGTTTTGAGTCAGTCTTCTATTTCTTTGCAATTTGTTTCTAGACAAGCTTCATTGCACTTATTCCTAATTTCCTTATCTATCTTAGCCAAGCTTCATTGCGCTCATTCCTAATTTGCTTATCTATCTTAGCCAAGCTTCATTGCACTCATTCCTAATTTCGTTATGTATCTTTTGTATCCTTACTGTTTCCCTTTGCCTTCCTACATTCATCCATCAAGATTATACTTTTTTTCATCATCCAGTCCTTCTTTGCTTTTCTTTTTAACTCTAGAGATTTCTTCACAAGCTTCATTTACTAGGTTTTCATAAATCTGTCCCTTGCTCCTCACTGTCCCCAACATTTTCCAAAGCATTAAATTTGTTAGAACAGATGAAGTTAAGATGAAGTTAAATCAAGATGAAGTTAACTTTGGGGAAAACGTAAAGTACATGGGAATATAATGTTACAGTCCCTACAGAGGGAAAGCAAGGTTATCTCTCTTGCGAAGGTTAAAACAAACAAAAACAACAAAACAAAACAGACCTCTGACTCGGCTAAGAAGTTTATTCTGTTTCTCTGTTTCATTCCTTCTTACCACTGCAGGGGATATAACCTTGCTTTCCCTCTCTTGGGGCTGTAACAATATACTCACATTTACTTTCCTTGACAATACAGTCCCTGGTAGTCATTCCCTTTTTTATAAATGTAACACAGTCTGACAAAATCACCTGTAAGTCACACACTGACACAGGCCGAGTTGCACTAGAGGCACAGAAATGTGATAAGGGGTGAGATAGTGAACACTGGGATTCGTGCAGTCTGAGGTGTACAGAATTTTGTTCTATCATATGCCATTCATATGTACTGAAAAGAATGACTGTTAATGTTACAAAAGATTACTTTAGAGCTGACTCTGCTCTTTTCAGTGCCTGCAGCCATATCATCTTAATACTTAAACATAAACAAAAACAAAAACAAAAAAACATACACACCAAACTTGACTGAATACATGACAATTGCAAATTAATTTATCTAATTAAAAAGTTTCATTAAATTTTGTTGAGATTTAGACCTGCTGCTAAGGACTTCAATACGCTGTGTGATCAAAGTCTTTGATTCTATTTTCATGTTTTCTGGTTCTTTTGAAATTTGTTCTCTCAAAATGGCCAATCCTGCACTTACATGTTTTAAAAAACCATAGCCCAGTCAATTTTCACAGCAGACAAATAAAACTGGTATCATGATAAATCAAGTGTCTGCACTTTTCTGTGGTCAATAAAACTAAAAACGTATAGGTGATTTTGTGAGAAAACGCACAAAGTTATAGGAAAAAAATAACAATTTTCTTAGAACAGGTAAAAAATTCATAGGGGAAAAAATGACGAGTTTTTTTTTTTTGAACAGATCACAAATTCATCGGAAGAACGAATATTCTGGACGACAGACATAAAGACAGGACATGGTGTTTTCTTCTCTCAGGTCATCTGTCCAGATAGAGCAATCTGTTGACCTCTACAATGTCCAGATCACGTAGGGGAGGAATAGCATCTGATGCCAGAGATTCTCCCTCTGGTTCTTGTGTACTGGCATAGTTGTCTGTAAAACATACAAACACACCTGTGTGAGTTAGTGTGTGCGCGTGCACACACACGCGCGATTGCGCGGACAGACACACACACACACACACGTGCACACGCACGCATACACACACATGCACGCACGCACATACACACACACATGCACGCATACACACACATGCACGTACGCACATACACACACACACATAATTTCCCTCTTAAATGTAAGTTTATTTGCGCAAGCGCAAACAATAACATCAACTGATCTATTAATATCATGCCTGGTCTGATTTAGTATCTGATATTTACAGCCATTTAACTCATGAAAAACAATTTAAAATAAAAACCAAAGGAAAATTATTTATCTTGTTATTTTAGTACCAAGTTTAAGAGAAGTGTGTCCATGTTATTGTATTAGCTTCTCTTCAGTTCGAAAACTGGACACATTTTTAAGTTGCATTTTGCAGACTCCATGACTGGTTGTGTCATTCAAAACATTCCACAATTTTTTCTAGCACTATTACTAGTATTAGCAGGGCCTACAGATGGGTATATTCTAAGGAGTTTAAATAAACACACTAAGCACTTATGATGATGTGCATGTTTGTGTACATGTCTGTTTATATGTGTTTTAATCAGTGTATATAAATGAGTGCATGGATGCCCAGACACTGATACAGTATATATTTCTGATTGCCATAGTGAATGATGTAATTTTCGCACTGAGTGGGATTCTTATCATTACACTTTCTCATCTTTTTAGTTATTTATTGCTTATTTCTCTGTTAAAGCCAGATATTCTGACTATAAAATGCACGGCTGGCATGATAAAGATTTGTTCCTGTCAAATATGTGCTCACTTTTGGTTTTTTTTGTGCTGTGATTTTGAAAACCTAGACGCTGTATTTTTCCTCATTGATCTTACATTTAAATTTAGCTAAAATAAATGTTCAGCAACTGCAGACACAGAAAACTGATCAAACACCACTGTATTATCATAATTGTATTATCACCATTGTATTATCATAATTGCATTATCACCATTGTATTATAATTATATCAGTGTCTTCATCACTGGAAAATACAGATCAATCACTTAATCAGTCATTCATTCAGTCCCCAATTAGTCCCCATTGTTGTGTCCTTGTTTTTACCACTGGAAAACACAGACCATTCATTCATTCATTTATCCCTGGTACTAGACAGCATCTTCTGTTACCTGTTATAATACTGACGGAGGTAAGGGGAGGTGTGTTGATGAAGATCAGACCTAGGTAGGTCAGGTAAAACAAGATGATGAGCACACACAGGTAAACTGGAAGAGCCACTGCCCAGTACCTGAACAGAATCGTTCATAATATACAGTCAGTCATTGTAAGAAATGGAGCATGACACTCACAGCTGCATATACATACACATTTTCTGAAAACACACATGTGAACAGACCTTAACCCTTTGACTCCCGCACACTGTCTACCAGCATCTTGCATTGCCAACGATGCTAGCAAAACAAAAACTTAACCTTTGACTCCCTCATCCTATCCACCAGCTTCCTACAGAAAGTTGGTGGATAGGGTGTGGGAGTCAAAGGGTTAAGTTTTTGCAGTTGGTGCGTACGGTACAGGAGTCAAAGAGTTAAAAGTAACCATTCACGGTGGTGTAGTGGTTAACACAGCAGATTGCAGACTGGAAGATTGTGGGTTCCAGTCCCCATCAATCCCTTCAAGAATATATCATTGTGGGATTTTTCAGCTCTAACCGGCTCCTACCCAGAGTTGGGCGTGCTATGGGCTCACTGAGAAGACTGGGACCACACAGCCGATTCTCATCCACTTTATGGATGTGTCATTGAGGATGTTGCTCAAATCTTCTGACCAGCTCCGTAGGTGTCTGTATCTCTCAGGCCTGGTTGACATCATGATATATTATGATAGTAAGTGTTGAATGCAGCCCTGTCATGCAGTCTTAATCCTAGACGGAACTCCACAGCATCATGATTATCATCCTAATCGACATCATCATCATGGCATTGTAAAGAAATTTTTTTTAAAACTGTGCCAGCTTCTGTGGCCATTAAGGTGGCATAGAAAATGGGAGGGGAAAAAAAACTGAAGTAATAAACGAACATAGCCATAAAATGAATTTATCTCCACATTCTCTCTTCTCTCCCCTCCTGCCCCACCCCCTCCCCTTTCCTCACTTCAAGACCATTGTAAATGGTTTTGCTCAAGCTCAAGGATTTTGCCATTTACTTACTGACAGATTTGGGTGAAGCTTATATGGAACTGTCTGCTGAATTGCAATCAAATCCTTATTGTGTTTAACCACATCCATAAACACCATCAGTTCATGCATGTGCATTTACACGTGTGTGTGTGCATATGCCATTGCATAGGTGTAACACCATCTTAATTGCATTGGCTTGTACTCTGATTATGTAGTGTGTGCAGTTGGCTGGTGTTAAACACTAATGTGTTCTGATTGGTTATAGCTTCTGATATATAGCTCTGTGCAGTTGGCTGGTGTTAAACACTAATGTGTTCTGATTGGTTATAGCTCTGATGTAGCTCTGTGCAGTTGGCTTGGGTTAAACACTAATGTGTTCTGAGTTGGTTATAGCTCTGATATATATAGCTCTGTGCAGTTGGCTTGGTGTTAAACACTAATGTGTTCTGAGTTGGTTATAGCTCTGATATATATAGCTCTGTGCAGTTGGCTAGGTGTTAAACACTAATGTGTTCTGATTGGTTATAGCTCTGATATATAGCTCTGTGCAGTTGGCTGGTGTTAAACACTAATGTGTTCTGATTGGTTATAGCTCTGATATAGCTCTGTGCAGTTGGCTTGGTGTTAAACACTAATGTGTTCTGAGTTGGTTATAGCTCTGATAAGCTCTGTGCAGTTGGCTAGGTGTTAAACACTAATGTGTTCTGAGTTGGTTATAGCTCCCTGGTATAGATGCTCTGTGCAGTTGGCTAGGTGTTAAACACTAATGTGTTCTGAGTTGGTTATAGCTCTGCGCAGTTGGCTAGGTGTTAAACACTAATGTGTTCTGAGATGGTCATAGCTCTGATATAGCTCTGCGCAGTTGTGTTAAACACTTATGTGTTCTGAGATGGTTACAGCTCTGATACAGCTCTGCACAGCTGGCTAGGTGATAAACATGACATGTTCTGAGTTGGTCATAGTTCTGATATATAGCTCTGTGCAGTTGGCTAGGTGTTAAACACTGATGTGTTCTGAGTTGGTTATAGCTCTGATATAGCTCTGCGCATTTGTGTTAAACACAAATGTGTTCTGAGTTGGTTAAAAGTAGTTCTGATATAGCTCTGTGCAGTTGGCTAGGTGTTAAACACTAATGTGTTCTGAGTTGGTTATAGGTCTGAGATAGCTCAGCGCAGTTGGTTAGGTGTTAAACAAAAATAGTAACTATTCAGTATCAACAAAATTACTTACTTCTGAGGCCAGTAAGTGAGACCCACAGCTTTCAGCCAAGAATCCGGGACATAGGCCCACACCAAGTACAGACCTGATCATAAACACCAGTCATTCTAATGAGACATGGATCCAGTACAAACTTCAAACCACCTTATCACCCAAGGATAGTAGTATTAGGTCCCACTGGACCTTTCTTACACCAGTTACAGCTACTCCTTGCTATACTACCCATAAGCATATTTTAAAAGAGACTGAACCAAAGCACAGATGTCAATTTTTATAAAAACAAATTTTGATTAAAATACTGACTTTCATATATACATGTATCAGTTGGTCAAGCGCTTTACAAATGCATGAGAGGCAAAGGCAGACACATGTACAGCACATACATGTCAACCCCAAACAATAACAAAAACAACAATAATAATAAGTGCCACCCCTTTTTTTGACAGAAACAATCACCTGTCAGCCCAAGCAGATATGTCTGTCTTGAACAATAAAAATTTCAGGAGTGAAAGTACTGAAACTGACAGTCAATAAGGTTTCAGTTTTGGCTTATCTCAGGATTGTGTTTCCATGCTCAAAATATTATTCCAAAAGAACCAATGGTGCAGATGCCAAACGATCATGGCATAAGACATAAGTGTGCACATAAACCTACATGCTAGTAAGATCTTGACGTTCTGCATAACCTATACTATTTATTTATTATCTATGCTTGTATAAATCTGTTATTGACACAAATTTAAAAAAAAACCTTGCTGTTGTTGGCTTCTGGGGATCTTTGTTTTGTTTTCGTGGTTATTTATCTGAATCAATGTCCGTAAATAGATGTTATGTATATATTTGCTTTCAAATGGCATAACCAACTGCTAGCATTACATACTGAAGACAACATGATAATACAAAAAGAACGGTTGTCCCATAACCCTGAGATCATAGAAGAAAGGTGGCAGAGACCCCAATTTTTCTCAGGGCCAGCATTATAAGGATGGTGCCCATCTCCTGTCTATTGATTCTTTCCCTGACCTTGAAGGTTAGATACCCATTCACAGCTGGATATATACTGAGGCCCATTTCATATGCTAGATAGGCAAAGAAGTACACTATGTTTCATCTAATGGCAAGTGTGACTAGGCATTTGCTAGACAAGGCTAGACAGCATTGACGACAGCTCCATAAAATAAGTTCTGTACTTTGGCTGAAATCTGCTTCTCTCTCACATCCATTTCACAGTTCACTTTTTTCCCTCGCCCTTGCGTGTGAGCATGCTAGCATGCAAGAAACGGAGCCCCTGGGGGGCCACACACACATGTATATCAATTTCCATGTGTATGATTTGCAAATGTACAAATTTGTGCAGTCAGATTGGAAGACGAGTGCTACCTATCTTGCACCAGCCAGGTCTTCAACTCGGTAATGGGGTAACTTAATTCTCACATGGATTTTGCACAAGGACAGGATGTAACTGGCCCTAGTGCTAATACTAGTCCAATCTCAAACCCTTGGGAACAGACTGACATGCCAAAGACTGATGTTTAGTGGTAGGGTTAGTTTTGGGGTTAAATTACTCGGGTCTATAATTTTACAAAGTGTTCAGAGCGAAATGGTGAAATGCGCCGTATACTGAATGCACAAAATCTGCAGAGCAAGAATCTGAAGAGAGTGCTAAACTCTAAAGCTGCACACTGGAACGCTGATCATGTAACTTGCACACATCGGTAACATTACAGATCACATTTTGAAAATAACTAAACTAAACAGAAACAAAACTTTACAATAAAAGTGATAGTTCTACTCGTGAAGAAATTCAAGAAAGTTTTATGATATTATGATGTTTTATAGTTGAAGATCTACTCTAGATTAGTAGATAGTTATACTATAGCAGATGTTGACACGAAAATAGACGTACCAAGACCAATATACGATGCAAGATAAAGCACGTAACCATACACAGCTCTCTCGGGCGTCGGTGAGGGTCTGTGTTCCCTCTGTTCTTCTGTCATACTGCTGGTAGCGATAGACCAGGCATGGCAAAACTATAAACATCAAATTATTATCTGCACACCTTTCGCATTTTCCTGCGTGGTTGGAAACAGGAAACGAGCCTATACAAGGGACGCTACTATCAAAATCCGATTGCTGTCTTCGGACCGTATTAGTTCCCTTGGATAAAAAAAAATTCTTGTCCCTAGTGTTTGTGGCTGACAACGAGCGAGCGACGAGTGACACGCCCACAGATCGAACACACTGCCCACTCAATCACTGGCTCGCTCGCTGACCAGGCCCAAACAAAGGGCTCAGCCATACAATACACACACTTAGCTGTTCTATTTATAAATATACTGAGAAGAAAGCAATACAATCATCTTATAAAATGACTAAAGCTCTCAAATACACCTACCTGCATCTGGAACAATTGGATCTCCATAGGCCTACTCTGATTCAGACGATCAGTCACCAAAAGCTTCTTCAACATCAAAATCTGGGTCGTTGGCATCAACTTCACGAAGTTCGAAGCCAGCTGGCTTGAAGTCTTCATCTCCACTGTCTTGATCTCGAAAAGTCTCTTCAATAACTTCTGCAACTGTGTAGGTTCGTTGTGGGGCAGCCATAGCTTCGAAAACTGAAAGCTCAACTTCGTAGCACCTTGCCAATCGATCGTGATAAATTATGCAAATGATCTAAATAACTTGAACAAACGGCACTCAAAGAGTGAAGAATTGTCAAGTGACCTAATCAAATCATAACTAGAAGGGTTTTCAGCAATGCTGGACTGAAAGAGAAAGAGTGTTAAAATCGTGATGAACAGCGATCATCAACAGAGCATTGCAGACGACGGTTTCTAGGACGAACGCTGGTCGTACAGTAAAGAGGTTTTAAATTAATTAAACAAGGCATAAGTATAAATCTTTATTCATCTCGATTGATCTTTCTGTGGTAGTTCCGATGATTCCTTGAGCTATGCTGTTGGGGGCTACTTGTTGGAAAGGTTTGTGTTTTTCACTAGTGACAGTCCTGATAACTGAGGCAGTTAGGTGGACTAGACTTGACAGTGGAAATTGATGCCCCTGGTAGGGTTACCCATGTCGGTCAAGTGGGAGGGATGAATCAAAGCGTGGTCTCACCTTCATTTCCAGTTTGATCATCTCCATCTTCATGTATATGAATGGTTGCCGTAAGCAACCCGTAATCCTGAGCTCAAGTAACTTGGCCATGGGATGGGTGGCTGTACATCAAATCAGTCATGAAAGTACACTGTCTGGATTCATGCGGGATGGTTCCAGGTGGACAGACACCAAGAGATTGACCATCCATTGTCCCTTACCCAGCATGGCAGCTCTCCTGGGGTGATCGACACATTTCTGCCGTCGTTGAGCCTATACTCGTGATAAAATCAAACAAAACAAAACACAATAAAAGGAAAAGAGACAGCCACACTGGTGACTCGGATTCAGAAGATGAAGTTCGGCAAGAAACAGGCTTCTGGTCAGCATGGCTGATTGTGGAAGGAACATATAATGAGAAACCACTGCCATCACTAAGTCCCTTTGGATACAAAAGGGATTTCAAGCCCTCATCGGCAACCCCAAGACAACTACAACAGAGATACTGAAAAGAGGATTACCTTGTGGAAGTAAAAGACAAAATGTAGTCAGAGCGTCTGCAGAAAGCATCAGTATTGGTGGACCGGGGGATTAGAGCTTCTCTGCACAAGGTACTGTATACCAGCAGAGGGGTATCAACTGCCCCTATCTGAAGGAAGTTCCCGAAGAAGAAATTAGGTCAGAACTGAAGAGTCAGGGCATTGTGGAGGTACGCCAGGCCATGTTCTGGAAGGAGTCAGGGACAGTCCCGACAAACACATTGTTCCTGACGATCTGCTGTCCCACAGTCTTCCTCTTTTCCCTTTGCCTTCCTCTGTTCTTCCACAGTCTTTGAAATGTTGAGAGTTCCATGGACAGCAAAGAAAACAAACGAAACAGTCTTGATGTAGGCAGACACAAGAAGATCATTCATAAAGAAGATTAGGAAAAGACAGGCAACATTTACAGGCCATTTTATGAGGAGAGGGGATTTAGAGCACCTACTCACAACAGGAAAGCTGGAGGGAAAGAAAACACCAGGTAGACCCAGGGAAAAACTATTAGACGGACTTGCAGAGTGGCCGAGAGGGTGGAAGATGTGCTTGCAGCAACAAGGGATAGATGCATATGGAGGGCCATGATTGTCAACGCCATGTGGCAGGACACTTGATGATGATGATGATAGTGCACAGCCAGGCAGACTATAATTGTCCTGTTGTTGTAAGTTTTCAAACCAGCATCAGCAAGATGAAAGCATGGTCGTCCACAACAGCGAAATATACTCAAATAATGACCATGTCTTCTCTCACATCAACTGAAGATGTAGACATGGCACTCTTTAGAATTTTCAGTTTCATTGGGATGTTAAGAAGTTGAACTATTTACTGTTAATTCTTTCAGATTCAAATAAATAGACATCCTGAGGCAAGGCAAACACAGTGACGGGAGATAAGGATAGAGATTAGACATGTTGATTAGTCAGCTGACCACTATGGGAATCCTGAGGTATCTTCTTTCTCAAAGCCCTTGTAACCACTCCTATGATTTGTGAGAAATATGTGATTATATATTGTATGTAGGTATGTATGTATAGGTGTATATGTGGAGTGATTTCACATTTGTGGGTTTTGAGTCAACTTCCAATCTTCCAAAATAAATCTTTAGAGCCAAAATACAGATCTTTGAATTTTAATAAAATGAAACACAATAAATACAACTTACAACTATTACAAGTGACCACAATTTGTTCTCACGGGGATAACCCCTTTTTGGAAAAAAGACTGACAAATTAAAACTAGCGGTACAGAGTCAACCCCAGCAGAAACACTTGAGAACCTCAGGTAGCTCTGCAACAGATTCCATACATTCATTTGGTCAGTTTTCCATTTGAAGTAAATCATATATAAGATGTGATTATGACATGATAAAATATGAAATGATATATGATATGATATGATATGATATGATATGATATGATATGATATGATATGATATGATATGATATGATATGATATGATATGATATGATATGATATGATAAGCATACAGCAATAAAAGCCAGGACCAATACTGTAGAGTGATCAATACTGTAGAGTGATCCATCCAGTATCAAGTAATCAGCCGCCTGTGTGCATCAGACACTTTAGCCTGAGATCCCACATGAAGCAAAACAAAGCATGACCTTGGACACCATCAACCTCAATAGTTGACCCTGTATAATAATGATATGGTATGGTATGAGACATGACATGATATGATATGATATGATATGATATGATATGATATGATATGATATGATATGATATGATATGACATGTTGATGAATAGCCTTAAGAAAAAATACAGTTAAATGTTTGAATGAAAAATCATGAACTATAAAAAACATGAATAATCCAGTGAAAGAATAATAATAAACATTAACAGTAGACCACACATGCTTATGTTTCCAATAAACAAAATGAACCCTATTCCACACACACACATGAAATGGTGTGCATCTATCACACCATCTAGGAGGTCTTTACAAAACATTTATGAAAATGATTTTCCTTTCCGTGAACACAATGTTCTTTAAGTATTATACAATTTTGGATTCAAAGTCATGTCCCTTTTGATCAAGATAATTCATGAACAACTATCCAAAGGACTACACAATGATCCGGAGACAATATGTTTGGTTTGTCTCCTTACTGAATAACAGAACCTGTTATTATCCATTTTACAAAAATTCTGTATTCTCTTTTCCACAAAAAATGGTTACTGTTTCACATCCACTTGACAATTTGCTAATCAAAAAGTTTATGAGACCTCTCTATTTTTTTTGTGTGTGTGTGTGTGCGAGTATTTCACAAATGTAATAACTGAACAAAAAAAGTTAGTGTTAACAAACAACTACATTTGCTTTAACAGAAAAAATGTACAACTAGGCCAAATTTATTTAACCATGAAACTGATAAATTAATAACTGTCAGTGCACCACAACCATTTTGGTAATGCATCACATTTTTCCCCATAGAATACTATTCTAGTATTACAATGAAAAATGTTCATTCATGTTCATTCACGTCTTCACTTTTTTCCACAAAAACATTTAAGCAATTGTTTAATATAAAAAAAACATTATATAAATGATCATGTTTGCAAACTATGAATAGGCTGCGTATCGGACTAACCCCATCGCTGAATTATTTATCATTTAGCTTTCAAACAAAAAATATTGATTTAAAATTACCTATGTTAAATTCCCATGAATACACTTCAAAAGTGTCTTAATTTCTCTAAAATAATTCAGCTTTAAATCAACTACTACAATGAAAAATTAGCACAAACCTGAATTAGAGTTACTTTGATGTTTCGGGGTTGGCAACCGTTACGGCGAAAGCGCTTACGTTGCTATGGTTTTAACAACACCCGGATGAAAGTGAAACGTCATTTCCGGTTTTGTAGCTGACGAAAAATCCAAAAACTTGTTAGAATTTTTTGACTGGCTACATATACCCCCCCTGAGAAAATGTTTCATTAATTAACAAATTTTGAAATATTCAGTTGGGTTGACTTCAGTTGCTAAGTTTAGTTCAAATTTCAAACAAAATTTATACAGAAAAAATACTAACGCTCACACATGAACACATAATTATACCCGTAGTTACATCCCAAAAATAAAAATAGTTTTATAGCAACAATAATATGGTGTTACGCCTTTAGAATGAACTGGAATACAGCTCTGTTCAAAACTATATATTGTATATAGTCTAAAGCACACCGATATCCTTACAGGAAGCTTGAATCCTATGTTGAGAATCTTATTAAACAGCTACAGTGCTAGAGAACAGAGGGTTTCAACCTCAACACTATCAACTGCATTATTCTCTGTCTCTTTATCCTCAGAATTTTTCTTACAAGTCACATATGAGTCTCTCTGGAAAAAGGCACATAGATTACAAATGAAATTGCTTTAACAAAAATGGCATGAATCACACAGATAGTCCAGTCTTCACCTCTTCATAGAAATGATAATTCAAGTGATCTAAACTATCCAGCCACTATTTTATCCTGACCCAAGTTATGTCTTTTTATATTACTTTCTTGCAAAGATTATACATGTTGCTTCTGAGATTTTTTATGTAGTCCAGCAATGTCTGAGTACTTGTTTCCAAATTGTCCAGCCATTTCATTGCATAACTGAAACTTTCCTCATCACAACAGTCAGTACTTTCAGTGTTTTCTACACATGGTCTTTTGTCTTGCATCTTGGTTGGAAAGCGTTTCCTTAAGTTCTCTGATGTAGCCCAATGAACCAGATTCAGCCTATCAACAGGTTTCCTGATTCTAGTAGACCTCCGAGGCAATGGCATTTCCACTGGCTCATTCTGTGTTTCTTGTTCAGATTGACAGTTTTCATTTAACTCCAAATTTTCCTCAGCTAGATCACTATCTTCATTCACATTTTCAGTATTTTCATGCTCACTCAAATTCATACCCATACTATCTGGTAATGGATTGTCTTCAGGATCACTTTCCACAGCACATCCAGGCAGGTGTGCAGTCTCTTTCACCACTTCTCTTCCTGAGGGCTCTGCATGACCAACAGAATCTGATTCTGGAGATGGTAAAGTGTTCTGTGTGTGCTCTGGTTTTCCATCTTCAGATTTCTCAGATGCAGAAACACTTTCTGCAGGCACAAAAACTGGAGCATCGGGTCGAAGTGAACTGGATTTCCATTTTACTAACAACTTTGGAAGTGTTTCTTCATCATCTGAACTACTGTTCTCCACTTCTGAGGATGTGACTACCTTGGTTTTCACAGTTTCACCCTTTCCTTTTTTCTTGCTCATCTGCTCAATACCTATATCTAAAGCTCCAATGGGTAGTAACAAATTTCTGTGCAGAGTCCTGCTGAGTCCACTTCCTCCTTCCTGCTGCACAGTGTACACAGGTATATCTGCTTTCTTGTCTGTAACGACATAAATGTCCTTCTCCCACCGATCGGAAATTTTAGAGTTTATACGAGGTCCTACTTTTCTGACCAGTACTCTGTCACCTATTTCCAATTCAACAGCATGAGCAGAGGCATTATTCCTGGTTTTGTTCTTGTTCGCCATCTTTTCCATCTGCTTGGTAGCTGAGGCATAAGCATCACTGAGACGTTTCTTTAGATCTTGTACATACTGCCGTGGAGATTTCTTACTCACTGTTTCAAGATCAATGCCAAAAGCAATGTCAACTGGCAGTCGAGGATGTCGACCGAAAAAACAAAAAATAAGGGCTAAATCCAGTGCTTGAATGTACACAACAGTTGTACGCATGTACGACAGCCGGTAGACTTCTCCGCCAGTCTTGCTTCTTATCATCTTCCAGGCCTCTCAGCAGTTGAATAAGAGTCCGGTTCCATCTTTCAACAGGGTTTCCTGCTGGATGATAGGGTGTAGTTCTACATTTAGAAATGCCTGCTACAGCACACAGCTCTTTGACTAGGTTTGACTCAAAGTCTTTTCCCTGGTCGGATAGAATTCTTTTGGGAAAACCGTAGATCATGAAAAACTGTTCCCATAATGCTTTGGCAACCACCTTTGCTGTCTGATTTCGAGTCAAAATGGCGTGTCCAAATTTTGTGAAATGGTCCATAATAACTAATATAGACTGTTTCTGACCTTTGGCTTCTATTGTAAGAAAATCTATAGAAATCAGTTCAAGAGGCTGAGTTGTCACAATGGTTTGCATGGGAGCCTTTTGAGCTAATGCACCTCGTCGAATGCAGCGGCTACATTTCTTTATCTTGCGTTCTATCTCATTCGCCATGTAGGGCCAAAAGAAACGAAGACGGGCTTGCTTTAGTGCACTATCAAAGTGAATGTGAAATAGGTCTTCATGAACACCCTTCATAGCCTCCTTCCGATGAGATTTAGGAATCACAAGCTGTCTCTGAGTACTGCCTGCCTCATTTTGTATTTGTCTGTACAGAACTCCATTCCTCATCACCAGTTTCTCTTGCTCTCTGACAAAAACTTTCATTTCAGGAGTGACTTCTTTCCCTTGTGTTTCCATCTTCTTTCCTGCTTCAACATGTTCTATCACCCACTTTAGTGTCTGGTCTGCTAGCTGATATTTCCTCCATTCAGATGTACTTATTGTATGCAGTCCTTTTTGCTTGGGTTCTAACACATCATCATCTATTAGTTTTGGGTTTGGAATTAACTGTTCTACTGCTGGTACATATTCTACAGTGGATTTAACATTTTCTTGTGATTTTGTTGTATCCAAATCCTGATTTTCAGTACTATTACTGACAACTGAGCAGAACACTCCCTTAGCATTCATTATTGCACATACTGCTTCTTGGCTTACTTTTACAGTACCACCACACTGTTGATCAAACTTCACAGCTTTTTCCCGCAAAAACTTGGTATCTTCCATGAACTTTTGATACTCCATGTCTTCTTCAGGAGCTTCAGGATGTCGTCTGGACAAAGCGTCTGCATCAATGTGAGATGTACCCTTCTTGTATTGGAGATCAAAATCATAGACTGACAGTGCTGCTAACCATCTGTGGCTGGTTGCATCAAGTTTGGCGTTCTTCAAAATGTAGCATAACGGATTGTTGTCAGTCACCACTGTAACATGAGAACCAAGTATGTAATCATGGAACTTTTCTGTCATAGACCATTTAAGAGCAAGAAATTCTCGCTTGTGAGCTGGATAGTTTCTCTCGGTTTTATTTAAACCACGACTAGCATAAGCAATCACTCTTTGTTGTCCATCTTGCACCTGATACAGTACTGCTCCAATACCTGTTCCACTAGCATCACAGTGAAGTTCAAAAGGTTTTCCCTATCAGCAATGGAAAGAACAGGTTCAGAAGTCAACAGTTCAATCAACTTTTCAAATGCAGCCTGCTGTTCTTCTCCCCAAAGATGTGATATGTCAGACTTAAGAGTAAGCGTTGACTTTTTATTTCTCCCAAGTCCTTTTTGCTTTCCATTTGGTACATAACCGATACACAAATCATTCAAAGGGCGTGCTATCTGTGCAAAATGAGGAATAAAGCGACGAAAGAATCCAGCAAAACCAATAAAGGACTTAATGTCTCTCACAGTTTCTGGTTTTGGCCATGTTGTCAAAGCTTCTGTCTTTTCAGGATCTGGCCTAATCCCTTTGTCTGAAATGATATGTCCCAAATGCTTTACTTCAGAGGCAGCGAAAACACATTTTTCTGGGTCAACTTTCAAGTTGTACTTCCGCAAGCGTTCAAGAGCTGCTGCAGTCCTTTCTTCCAGCTCCTCCAATGTTTTTCCATGGATCAAAATGTCATCCAAGAAAACAATGAGATCTATAAGATTCATATCACAAAACACTTTTTCCATGAGACGCTGGAAAGTATGCGGTGCATTTTTCAATCCCATTGCCATGCGTTCAAATTGAAACAGTCCAAACGGAGTTGTAAATGCAGAAATCCGTTTCGCCCTGTCAGACATAGGAACTTGATAGTACGCTTTGCTCAAATCCATAGAAGTGAAGAAACGTGCCCACTCAGTGTCAAGAACAAATCTTCGATTTTTGGAATTGCATAATGTCCTTAATTGTTCTTGAGTTTATTTTCCGATAATCTACACACATTCGGAGACTTCCATTCTTCTTTCTGACAAGAACAATAGGACTTGCATATGGTGAAGCTGATGGAGTGATGATTTTAGCATCCAACAGTTGTTGTATATGTTCTTTCACTTCTTCCAGATCATGTGGAGGAATTGGTCTTGGCCGTTCTCGTACTGTAGATCCTGGCTCTAGTTCAATGTCATGATGAACCTCACTAATGTTTCCAAAGGGTTCAAATTCATGTTGAATGAAAACATCTTGATAGTTCTGTAGCCTGGCAGTAAAGCGTTCTCTCCATTCTGATGGGGTGTTTTCTCCAAACTTGAACAATAAAGAAGTATTTTGCTTTTTTGCCTTTGACTCCATTTTATCACTTGCATCTGAAACTTTACCTGCTGCCCATGAGTATGCAACTCTTTCAACACATTCTCAACGTCATATGTTGTGAGCACAGTAAACACATCTGCAATCACCTGATTCTTTTTTATGATAAGGTCTTCTTCACCCAAATTGCACAAAGTAACCTTTACAGAATGTAAGGCCCCAATATCTGCTTTTGCTGCTACTACGCCCAACTCAGCGGGTGTGTTTGCCAAAGTTGGTTCCTGAATCAACACAGAGTTCTGAGTAAGCAGACGTTTCACTCTTGCTTGTCCCTTCACTGTCACAGACTCGCCTACATGCAAAACAAAAGTTGATCTTTCATCCTGATACTTCCACATCTTCCATCTTCGCCCACATCTGACTGATGAGCAAACATAAAAGCAGCTTCGCCCCTCAGTAGTTGTTTGATACTGTGACTTGTGGCAGTTTCTTAAACACATTTGTCCATATAATGATTGGTACTCTCTGAGAATACTCCGTATCTTGACATACAAGCGCTACAGTGTCAATTGTTTGTTTCTTTCCCAGCAACACAGGCAGGCAGTGTACATTTTACAGACACCATTCCCTTGTAAGGAACTTGTTGTCCCCCGCTCCCGTTACTGTTAAGTCTGCCCCAAGTTCTTTTAGAGGAATATGTTTCAAATGATTTCGAAGAATGTTTCAGATATGACAGTTACTTGTGAACCACTATCCAAAAGACACATAACTTTTCCCCTTCAATTTTGATCTGTGTTTCACAGCATGGTCCCACTAAAGCTTCTAAACAGGAAGAATCGGTTTTCAGTTCTGCTAAAATGATGTCAGGTGTGAGTTTCACAGAATTTCTTTTATGACTGTTCTGAATTTGAAGAACACAGGTACAGTTTTTTATTTCAGCACTGATGATGGTCACACCCTTTGGTAAAGCCCTTCTTTTCTTACAAACAACTGAGAATTTTCAGGAACTACTCCTTGTAACTGAATGCTCTGTCCTGGTGTTAAGGTTAATTTGATGTTCCGTAGTCTTACTGGTTTTAACTTCTCTTCTAAGATGTTCACTGCTTGGAATCTTGTTTGTTCTTCTTTGGGGCTCAGACCTGTCGATGTTTGCCCCTAACATGACAGATTTCCGTTTCCCGTCTGTCTGTTTTGCCATCTGCTCTGCTTTCTGGACACTCTCTCCCGATCAGGCTCATTTTGACACTCCCTGGCGAAATGGCTTCCTCTTTCCCCGCATTTCCAGCATGGACTCTGGGTGCTCGCTGCTCCGGTTTTCGTTTTTCCTGTCCCTTCAATTTTTCCACCACCCGTTCAGCTATCTTGTCCATCTGTTCCTCAGTCAGATTCTGTGGAGATGTACTGGTTCCAGACATGATTTGACATGAGGTCTGGACATGGTCGCAGTAGCATCTTCTAACATTCGGACAGTGGTCAGTAGCTCTTCCAGGTCAGGAGAAACTTGCCCAGGAAACCCAAACTTTCCACGGAGTTCAACAGCAAGCATAGGGTCTAATTGCTTTTGAGAATATTGATACACCTTCCGCTGCCTTCACTGCTGTCTAGTATTTCCTCTTCTGTTAGTTTGGCCATCTCTGACCACAGACGACACAAGAATCCGGATGAACTTTCCTTGGGAGAAAGGGACATGGAAACAAAATCTAATAATCTGTCATCTCCTGTCTTGATGTTGCCATATAAATTTTGAGCTTTGAAATTATATCCCTTGGGCTGCTACATTTTTTGACTTGTTCGTAAGGCAAACCTCTCAAACTACTCAACAGTTTATCTTTCAGATCGGGAATGGACTTATCATGTAGTAGTTGGTCGGCACTGTTCATCCAGTCAACAAATGAAACTTCATTTCCTCCAGTTGGAGGGAGTCCTGTGAATGTTTTCAGCCTAATATTGGGTGGTGCAATGACTTGAATTGTTGGTATTGTTGGTGGAAACTGTTGTTGGTGTTGAAAAAATTGCTGCTGCTGATGATGTCGTTGCTGTTGTTGTTGCTGGTCCAGCTGTTGCTGCTTCAGTTGCAGTTCGGAAATTCTCTGTTGGAGACGTTGTATCTCCCCAGTGTACATCGACTCTCCTTCTTCTGAATGTCCTTGCTGAGACGTGGATGCTTGTTGGTCATCCGGCGTAACATTTGTACAGTCAAATTCCTCCATCGTGACTGCACAATTGTATGTCACTTGTCTAAAACTTTGTTTTTAATATTTATATATATATATTTTTTTTTAAAGCACTTTGGTTTGTTGTTGTTGTTTTTTTCAGATTTGTTGACTCTCAGCCCCACATTGGGCGCCAAAATTTTGTGTAACCACTCCTATGATTTGTGAGAAATATGTGATTATATATTGTATGTAGGTATGTATGTATAGGTGTATATGTGGAGTGATTTCACATTTGTGGGTTTTGAGTCAACTTCCAATCTTCCAAAATAAATCTTTAGAGCCAAAATACAGATCTTTGAATTTTAATAAAATGAAACACAATAAATACAACTTACAACTATTACAAGTGACCACAATTTGTTCTCACGGGGGATAACCCCTTTTTGGAAAAAAGACTGACAAATTAAAACTAGCGGTACAGAGTCAACCCCAGCAGAAACACTTGAGAACCTCAGGTAGCTCTGCAACAGATTCCATACATTCATTTGGTCAGTTTTCCATTTGAAGTAAATCATATATAAGATGTGATTATGACATGATAAAATATGAAATGATATATGATATGATATGATATGATATGATATGATATGATATGATATGATATGATATGATATGATATGATATGATATGATATGATATGATATGATATGATATGATAAGCATACAGCAATAAAAGCCAGGACCAATACTGTAGAGTGATCAATACTGTAGAGTGATCCATCCAGTATCAAGTAATCAGCCGCCTGTGTGCATCAGACACTTTAGCCTGAGATCCCACATGAAGCAAAACAAAGCATGACCTTGGACACCATCAACCTCAATAGTTGACCCTGTATAATAATGATATGGTATGGTATGAGACATGACATGATATGATATGATATGATATGATATGATATGATATGATATGATATGATATGATATGATATGATATGACATGTTGATGAATAGCCTTAAGAAAAAATACAGTTAAATGTTTGAATGAAAAATCATGAACTATAAAAAACATGAATAATCCAGTGAAAGAATAATAATAAACATTAACAGTAGACCACACATGCTTATGTTTCCAATAAACAAAATGAACCCTATTCCACACACACACATGAAATGGTGTGCATCTATCACACCATCTAGGAGGTCTTTACAAAACATTTATGAAAATGATTTTCCTTTCCGTGAACACAATGTTCTTTAAGTATTATACAATTTTGGATTCAAAGTCATGTCCCTTTTGATCAAGATAATTCATGAACAACTATCCAAAGGACTACACAATGATCCGGAGACAATATGTTTGGTTTGTCTCCTTACTGAATAACAGAACCTGTTATTATCCATTTTACAAAAATTCTGTATTCTCTTTTCCACAAAAAATGGTTACTGTTTCACATCCACTTGACAATTTGCTAATCAAAAAGTTTATGAGACCTCTCTATTTTTTTTGTGTGTGTGTGTGTGCGAGTATTTCACAAATGTAATAACTGAACAAAAAAAGTTAGTGTTAACAAACAACTACATTTGCTTTAACAGAAAAAATGTACAACTAGGCCAAATTTATTTAACCATGAAACTGATAAATTAATAACTGTCAGTGCACCACAACCATTTTGGTAATGCATCACATTTTTCCCCATAGAATACTATTCTAGTATTACAATGAAAAATGTTCATTCATGTTCATTCACGTCTTCACTTTTTTCCACAAAAACATTTAAGCAATTGTTTAATATAAAAAAAACATTATATAAATGATCATGTTTGCAAACTATGAATAGGCTGCGTATCGGACTAACCCCATCGCTGAATTATTTATCATTTAGCTTTCAAACAAAAAATATTGATTTAAAATTACCTATGTTAAATTCCCATGAATACACTTCAAAAGTGTCTTAATTTCTCTAAAATAATTCAGCTTTAAATCAACTACTACAATGAAAAATTAGCACAAACCTGAATTAGAGTTACTTTGATGTTTCGGGGTTGGCAACCGTTACGGCGAAAGCGCTTACGTTGCTATGGTTTTAACAACACCCGGATGAAAGTGAAACGTCATTTCCGGTTTTGTAGCTGACGAAAAATCCAAAAACTTGTTAGAATTTTTTGACTGGCTACACCCTCATAACTTCAAAGCTATTATGACAGAGGCAGCAAAAGCTGGCCTACTCCCAGCTGACGTATTTTTGCACTAGCTGTACTGTCGTTACAACCGTGCATACTTTGTCACTTGTGTATGATTGTTTACAGTGCCTACGTGATAACTGACAGTGTTGTGATTGATGTAACTGAAAAGAGGAAGCCATCTAGTTACTCTCTGTCTCTCTTTCTCTGTCTGCCTCTCTCTCCCCCTTTCCCTGCCTCCCCCACTCTCCCCCCGCCCTGTCTGTCTCTGTTTCTCTCTCTGAAACTTTGTGCCTATCTTGTTTAGTTATATTAAACACTCATCGTTCCTGCCTGCTCAAATGCTGTTTGTTATTTTGATTTATCCATTAGTCATTATTACCTATATCACCTACACGTATGTATGCACCGTTGTTTTTGTTGTTCACACTTACTTTGTCATAGCTATGAGGCCGGGTTACGGCGACAGCATTACGACAAAGTAAGTGTGAACAACAAAAACAATGGTGCATACATACGTTTAGGTGATATAGGTAATAATGACTAATGGATTTAGTAAAACCTACGTGGTGGACTGCTATAATTTGTCAAAATGGTATTTTGATTTAGACTGCTTGTATACAGCTATCCAAACTAAAACATGGTTGACAGGCCTAAAACCTTTATTTTTTACACTATATTCAGTTCCAGCATAACAGATCAGGGAAAAGGAGACAATGAACAGCCTATGTTCTCAAGAGATCCATCATTCAACATTATTTCTAGCACTTCATCAAGTAATACAATTATGCCATCGTGCATCTGACTGACATATTTTCTGGCACAAGAAATGCCAGCAGCATGAAACCATGAAAAACCCTGATAACATGCTTCATTGTTCTAGCTGACCAGGGGTCAATACTGTACAGTATCCAATGTGACATCTACAGTTGGCTAAACCATCCAGTAAGTTACGTAGTACAAGAGGTTATATCAATGATTCCATAATCTATAAAATGTAGCATTTTATTTGTCTATGCCTGCCTCTGGTGCCAGGCACATTTTATGGGAAGAACGAGCTGTTAACCACCAATGGCAGGCACGCCCATAAATGGTTGAGACTTTCCTGATGCACACTGTCAGCAAGCAACTATTCCCTCCTGCTGCACGCTTGTGAGGCATAGCAACCATTGTCAGTGTATGTATTTTGTTACCTTTTGATTTTTATAGTATAATATATAAACATACATAAAACATGATATGCTTGATTATAAAAAAGTGAAAATACAAATAGGTTAGCTCTGCTAGGAGTTAAAGACAAAAAGGCGATCTACATAGCTGTGTTGCATAGTACAACAGCAAAACATGCAACAAACGTTTAAAACTCAGTCGCACTCACCTCTATAATCCATAAGATCACTCTGTTTTTGTCACAGAATTTGTTTTTGTCACAGAATTAATTCGCATACACAAACAAAAAACAAACAAACAAACAAACAACAATAAAAGAAAATAAAACATAGAAAAAAAGGGACCACAGTGGAATCTGTTTCCATCAAGTTGAGCATTCGTAGACCAACAGACAATTCACTTGACAACTGCAGATAGTTTATTTGTCTAGAATCGATAAAATCTTCCCTGTTGTTTGTTGCTCAACTGATTCATAAAACCGTGTGTGTGCGTGTGTGTGTGTGTGTGTGTGTGTGAAAGAGAGAGAGAGAGAGTGTGTGTGTGTGTGTGTGTGTGTGTGTGTGTGTGTGTGTGTGTGTGTTTTGTAGGTGTGTGTGTGGTTTTTTTTTTGTAGGTGTTTTTTGTAGGGGTGTGTGTGTGTGTGTGTGTTTTGTATGTGTGTGTGTTTTTTGGAGGTGTGTGTGTGTGTGTGAGAGAGAGAGAGAGAGAGAGAGAGAGAGAGAGAGAGAGAGAGACAGACAGACAGACAGACAGAGAAAGAGAGAGAGAGAGAGAGAGAATAACTAGGGTGTGTAGGATCCTGGCGTGTCAGACACAGAAGTGACAGGACACTACATAAGTGTGAAATCTACCATCCCTACACCTGGATGTCTCTTTACCCAGAACTGGCCTGTACCTTTTGTCATCACAGTCCCCTTGTCTTTCTTGATTACATTTCACGCTGATAGTGTGTGTCTGTATATGAGTAGTGTGTGTGTGTGTGTGTGTGTGTGTGTGCGTGCGTGCGTGCGTGTGTGTGTGTGTGTGTGGTGTGTATGCGTGTGCGTATGTGTATGTGTATGTATGTGTGTATGTGTTTGTGTACGTGTGTGTGTGTGTGTGTGAGTGTGTGTTAGAGAGGGAGAGAGAGCAGGAAAGACAGACAGATGGACAGACAGACAGAGATAGAGAGACAGATAAAGTAGGAGAGAAAGAGAGAGAGACAGGGAGAGAGAGAGAGGAAGATTGATAGAGGGAGTGTGAGAGATAAGAGCGAGAGAAAGAGAGACACAGAGAGAAGAGACAGATGGATAGAGACAGAAAAACAAAACAGGAGAGAGAGATCAGCTGAAGGACAGAGAGAGAGAGAGAGAGAGAGAGAGAGAGAGAGAGAGAGAGAGAGAGAGTGCATAATGCATAGACTTAAATAAAAGCATAATGATGCATCGCGTATAATATATGAAGCAGTCTTGATTTTAGATACAACGTGACAACACCCTGTCTTTGAGTTTCATCTCTGTAACACTGTTTTAGAAAACAGTAAAAACAGTAATTATTGTTGTCTCTTCATGTCTTGTTTTACCATGCTTTAAATTCTTCAAAAACACAACACGATCTACTTCATCTTTTTTCAGAAAATGAAAATAAAATATGAAACATGACAGGCGCAATGACAGGTAAGGAAACAGACTTGGGCTGTTAAAAACGTGTGTATGTGTGGTGTGTGTGTGTGTGTGTGGGGTTGTGTGTGTGTGTGTGTGTGTGTGTGTGTGTGTGTGTGTGTGGTGTGTGTGTATGTGTGTGTCTATATGTGTGTGTGTGTGTTTGTGTGTGTGTGTGTGTGTGTGTGTGTGTGTGTGTGTGTGTGTGTGTGTGTGTGTGTGTAAGTGTGTGTGTAGCGCACTACAACATGGTGTGAAGCATGCAGCTTGTTTAAACTGCTGGAATTCTTTTGTTTCTCCTCAACAAGATCCAGCTAGAACTCCTTTCAGTTGCCTACGCCATTACCTTTAGGGCGTTGGTGTGGGTTTTTTTTTGTAGGTGTTTTTTGTAATTATAATGATGATCACCAGCATGTTAACCTAAGTAAACTGTTGGATGGTAAACTGTTTAATTAAATCAGAAGCCACCAATCTTCTGAAGAAGACACCCCACAGTACAGTCATTGTGATCGGCAGTGAGATAGACAACAGCCATACATGAGAAAATATACACACACTGCAACACTTCACACCTACGTCACAATTTAAGAAAGGAATGTAAACATGAACCAAACGGAAAATAAAATCGATTGCAGAGTACTTGGCATGTGAGGTGAGTCACCTGGATGAAAGATACTTGTTTGGGTGTTTGCAATCAATAAGACGAAGACACGACTGCACAGCGTCATGTAACTGGTTGCCTAACAATATATCAAATGATTTTTCAGTGAATAAAACATTCTTGTTGCTGTTCGTGCTATAACTGAGGAATGGGTGAGGCTGGACAAGAAAATAGTTTACACATTAAATGCACTGACAAGAAGAACACACTTAAATATAAACTATCACATTTGGAGATACTGTATATGCAACATGTAGAGACTCCTGTGGAGTTAAACAGCCAAAAGAGAAAACGCCTCCTCAAAATCCAGATGTTAGCGTCAGATGGAGGATATCTTGAGGAAAATATTTCTGAAGAAACAAATGACAGCTGCTTCAGACTACGAGAAGTAAGGGTTCAAGAAATTATGGAAAGACCTGAAAGTGAAACATGAAACCGTTACTAATACAGAATCAGCAACCCAAATCCAGGACACTCACAGTGGACAAGGAAGCTCTGGAACTTCTCAGGAAAACATATTCCAACCCTCACAGCGAGGCACTACTTGAATTCCAAGGTCTGGTGCGTTATGCAACACTGAGAAAATGTTTGACAACAAGCTACAAGCATTGGATGAAATAAACAAAAAAGTGAAGAAAAAAATATGCCATTCCAGCCAGGAACTTCAGCCTATGACTTCACGAAACACCTCTTGATTTCCGGGGAATGAGTGAACCAACGCCCTAAAGGTAATGGCGTAGGCAACTGAAAGGAGTTCTAGCTGGATCTTGTTGAGGAGAAACAAAAGTAAACTCCATAAGGCTTGAAATTCCTCAATACGGTGCCTGTGTCTGAAAGCTAAGTTGTTAAGACATCCGTCACAAGGGTAACTTGGCCTTGAGATGCCTGTCCACCTTGGATGCATGGGTTTGAATCGTGATACAAGACAAATCTAAAACAACTCCCTCCCCCCCCCCCCCTCAAAAAAAAAAAAAGGGGGGGGGGGGGGCAGAAGAGTCTAAATCTGGAATTATGATCTGGATGCATCCTGGTCCCTTTAGAGTGTAAAGAGGTAAGGCCCAAAATCAGAATATGTGCGTGTGTGTGTGTGCATGTGTGCGTGCGTGTATGTTTGTGTGTGTGTGTGTGTGTGTGCGTGCACGCGCGCCCGCACTCGTATGCATATGTGAATGTGCATGAGAGTAATTGCTAGGGAAACACACACACACACACACACACACACACTCACACACACACTCACACACACACACACACACACACACACACACACACAACACACACACACTCACACACATACTCACACACAAACACACACACTCATTCATACACACACACACACACACACACACACACACACACACACACACACACACACACACACACACACACACACACACACACACGTGTGAATAGAACGCAGGAAGCTTAGGTAGAAGCCAACACTCTCTCTGCCATGTTGGCATCATCAGTGTTTAGCTTCACACGTGTAAACACTAACACAGTGAAGACTCGAGATGTAGTCATAGATAGCATGCCTTTATTTTTGGAAATGGAGATCATACCCATGATAGAAATGTTTAACGCTAAGTTTGAAAGCCAATCTGATAAACCATGCCACCAGTCTTCATTTTCTTGACAACATTGAAGCAGCTACAATCACGCATAACAAAACGATAGAATAAACAAACAAAAAAACAAACAAAAAACAACCAGATGCTTCATGTTACAGATACAAAAGATTACATTTTCTGTTAGTGAGGCACCCCTGTATAATACAGAAAAAATGTTGTTTGACAATGAAAATTGTTTTATGCAGAATGGCAAATTCATTGCTTATTATTCATTTCAGAAATGCTGAATGAAGTACTAATCAAATAAAACCAGTAAAATATACTTGAGGCAATAACAAATAACACACACATGCTTACATACATAAGCGCACACGCACACAACACAAACACACACACACACACACACACACACACACACACACACACACACACACACACACACACACACACACACACACACACACACACGGGTAAACACAAATCAGAAAACAGAAAAGTAAAATTACATCGCGTGTTTATTAAAAACGCGTTCCGTTTTTTTTTGTTTTTCGGGTTCATGTTTGCTTGAAAGCTGGCAGTCTGATACAGATCATTGTTTATAAAAACAAAACACTGGGGAAAAAACACAGACTGAAATGCACGATGAGACATTTTGACAGTATTTTGATTCTGATTACTGGTTTTACAAAACAAAGCGCCGGGAAAACCATGCAGGACACCTTGAAATGCAGGATAAAATATTTTAACAGCACAAGTCTCTTCCTTACCTGTCATTACGTCTGTCATGTTTCATGTTTTATTTTCGTTTTGCTTTCGGAAAAAAAGAAAAACAGCATGCAGAGACAACAATAATTATCATTTTCCAAAGCAGTGTTGCAGAGATGAAACTCAAGAAGCAGGGTGTTGTCAATTTGTTTGTAAGACAAAAACACTATTTCATAACGTACGTGCAACTCAACGTTTAGGTGTAAAAAGAATGGCATGCAAAGATAACATCATAGCAGCACATTGTTGGAAATTTTTAGCAATACTCCAATAATTCAGCCTACGGTTTTACCTGTTTGACTGCAGGGTGAGTGTGCATGATTCTCTGTGTGTATAGCGCACTGCATCATGATGTGAAGCATGCAGCTCGCTTAATTGCTGAAAGAATGTTGAAGATCGCCGGCACGTTGAACAAAGAGAGCTATTGTTTATTAAACATTTCAAAACAGAAACTACTCATTTTCTGAAGAAGAAACAGTATAGTCATTCAGCTCAGTAATGAGATAGAAGACCACCACACACGGAAAAATAAATCCACAGTGGCTCCACACACGCTTCATGATTAAAAACAAAATGTTAATACGAGCTAAAATGAAAATAAAACAACTGAAGAATGCTCAACATGTCAGGTTAGTGATTGGGATGCAAGGTATTTGTGAGAATGTTTGCAATCGGTTTGAAAGGCAGGCAACTGCACAGCATCATATCATTGACTGCCAGACAGTAAATCAAGCCACTTGTCAGTGGAAAAAAAAAACATTCTTCATGTTGCTCGTGGTATAACTGTATCTTGACATAAATCATTTGTGTAATTTCCAGTATACCATTATGGTATTTTTGTCAGTCTGTTCGTCATGTAACCAACACGCCATGACATAAATCATTTGTGTAATTTCCAGTATACCATTATGGTATTTTTGTCAGTCTGTTCGTCATGTAACCAGCACTCCATGACATAAACGTGGATGTTCACTGTACTGTTCAAAACATTTTCTCATGATTTATGGCATGATTCAAGCTTCAAGAAAACCCTTCTTTTTCACTGATGGGAGGGAAGGGGGAGGGGATAATGGGTACAGCGTATGCTTTCTTAGAAAATACATCATATTCATTTGTGATTGAGAAAATATGTATGTGTGTGTTTGTCTGTGTGTATGTGTGTGTGTGCGCACACACGTGCGCATGTATGTGTGCGTGTGTGTGCGCGCACACGCCCACGAAAGTGTGTGTGTACAAGCCATACTTTTATAAATAATGTCAAAGAGCTTCTGTCAGTAGATAGTGAAACTCTTGGCAAGAAAAGATAAATAGAATTTAGCAGTGTATATGTTTAATCAACATAATCTGGGCTGGTATGCACATAACTCCTGAGAGCCACAACATTCCACAGACAGTGAGCTAGGCCTGTCCTTAGCATTGGAGAAAATCAATGACTGCTACCTCTTCTTCCATGCTTTACCTGTTTGTTGCCTGACGATTTCAAGCTGAAATCTGCGCCACGTTCTCTTCATGTGTACATCGATTCATTAGAAATGAAAAGCAAGAAAGTAAAAGAGATCAATAGAACATAAAGGATATATTTTGTTTCGAATTATGATAAATAGGCTTACCAAAGTATGACAGTATTAAGTTGCTTGGAGAGTGAATTTGGAGCGTTCTTTCTGAAGGATGTGATGAGATGTAGGTTTTGTAATATCTGGCGAAATACATCTAAGTTGTTGGCCAACAGCAACAACAACAATAAATATAGATGGACTCTTACGTGTTTCCCACTTTACAATGTCTTAGATTTATGTTTAACAAAGTATCATTCCATCTCTTACCCACTGGACGAGGCGGCAGGAAGTTTTTAGTCCCGTTTTTATTATCCATTGTTTGGTGTCTGTGATTTGTCTGTGACCGTGCGTTCGCGCTTGACAAAGGCTAGTTGGCCGAAAATTTGCGCTTGTTTTGTTTTGTTTTGTCTTGTTGGAGACGCGCTTACATTGATTTTCTTGTTCTTCTGGTTTGTGTTTGCTTGGGCGCGGGCAGTCACTCTTGTTTTGGATCTCAAAGTATCAACATTTTAACGCCAGTTTTCGAAGTGCGCACTCCCCAAACTTTCTGCCCAAGGCCACATTATGTGATTAAGTTAAAATGCTACTGACAGAGGCGTAGGTAAGGTGATCATTCCAGAGAAACACTGACTGGGGAAGATGCACCTCAAGACAAGCCAGTGTCAACCTTTCTGAGCACATTCTTCTGTGGAAACTTGCACTCGCTCACAACACAACCTGCACAGCACAGCACAGCACAGCTAGGTCATTTGATACAAATTAGCTCTGCTCGAAACAGTCAGTGACTTCACAAGTCTGTTGCAAGAGTCTCGATTCGTCAAAGTGAGATAATCTTCTGTACCATTATACCTGACTTGGAGAGGTGTGATAACTTTACCCAGCATTAAACGATCATCATTTGTCTGTTCCTTTCCTGGTGCGGACCACACAGTCCAATCTGCCCAGACAGTTTTTTGTGTATAAACCAACTTATCCAGGCTTGTGCATACCACCCCAGATGTGACTAAATCAGGAACAGGGCATGTCCATGTACAACTCCTTATGTACTGGAAAGCACGCTGTTACTGATTTTTTTAGGGAAATATTTCACTGACATTTTTGCAGAATGATAATGATGACAACATATCATTTTTGTGCAGCGCTTTTCTCTCAGTTCATTTGGACTCATTGCGCATTACACATTTACATGACACAGTGTGTAATACATACAGACAGATAGATATATAACATACATACATACATACATACATGCATATATACATACACACACACATGCATACATACATACATGCATATATGCATCATCATCATCATGGAGTTGGCGATCATGGCCCATCATACGAATCTCTCCTTTGACGCTGCAAGCACATCTCACACCTTCTCTGACCTCAGCCATCCTGCAGATCCGTCCAATTGTTTCTTCTTGAGTCTTCCTGGTGTTCTCCTTCCCTCCAGGTATCCTATCGTGACTAGGTGTTCTAATTTCTCTTTCCTCATAAAACTTCCCATAAATGTTGCTTGCCTTTTCATAATCTTTTTTTAATGATCTTCCAGTGTCTACCTCCTTCAAAACTGTCTCGTTTGTTTGCTTTGCTGTCCATGGAATTCTCAACATTCTTCTTAGAAACAACATTTTAGTTGCCTAAATTTTGTTCTGATTTTCGTGTTGACTGTCAAAGCCTCACAACCATACAACAGGATCGGTTCTATTAACACTCAAGAAATCTCTTCCTGGTATTAACTGATAAGGATCTGTTGGTAAGAACACTTTTCATCTGTTGGTAAGAACACTTTTCATCTTATTGAATGCTGTTTTGGCTTGGCCGATTCTGTTGGCTATTTCTGATGTGCATCTGCCACCTGGTAAGATTGCATTCCCAGAGCTTTAAACTGATCAACCCGCCTCAAAGTTGTGCTATTTGCTGTTATTTTGCACGAGGGGATTTCATGTTTTTTACTGATTACCACGACTTCTGTCTTCTTGCTATTCAGCTCCAACCCTTTATTTTTGCTTTCTATTTCTATTATATTCACAAAGTTTATGGGTCAAGCAATTAGCATGGTGACATCTGCGTAATGAATGTTGATAATCATTTTCCTCCAACCATTTTCCCAGGGCATTCTTCTAGGTTTCTCGTGATGGTTTCACTGTAAATTGAAAACAAATCTGGATACAGAGCACAACCCTGCCTAACCCTTCTTTTGATATTTTGGAAAGAACTTATATCGTTTTCTGTTCTCATTGCTGCTGTTTGTTCCTGGCTATTCTTGGATCTTTTCCATCAATGTTGAGCATGTCTAGTTGGTTGATCAATTCTTCGTGTTTTACCTGACTGAAAGCCTTGGTATAATCAACAAAGCATAAATATAAATCCAAGTCAACTGACCTCTCTATGATAGTTCTTAGGATGTATATGGCATTAATATTTCCTTTCCCTTCGACAAATCCACACTGTTCTTCTGCTCTTGATCTTTTGATCCTGTTCCCTGTCCTCATCATGATTATTCTTAATAGTGTTTTGTTAAATGACATATCTTTGGGGATTTTTCCAGTGTCATAAATTCTATATAGGAGGAATATTTATTTCAATACCAATTTTTTTCTAGGGTTTTAATCATTTCTATAGTAATAGTGTCTGGTCCTGGGGCTTTTCCCGGTTTCACCTTTTTTGATGTTGATCTAATTTCATGTTTTTTTTAATTATCATTGGAGGTCCTTCCACGTTTTTTCTTATGTGTTTTTCGTTTCTGTCATCGTTAAAAAAGGTTTTTAATGTACTCTCCCTAATGTTTGGACTTTTTCCATGATAAGCGTACCAATTTCAATTTTAAGCAACCATTTGATGTGCAAGTCTTTTTCTGGTGGGCAATTCCTTCAATGTTTCTGTACATGCCATGAGGATCTGTTTTGTGTCGGTCTTTTATTTCTTTGCACTTTGTTTCCAGCCAAGCTTCCTTCGCTTCACTGCACCTTTTCCTGATTTCCTTGTTTATCTTTGTGCATTCTTCCTCTTTTCCCTTTGCCTTCATCCATTCTTTCACCAAGTCTACAATTACTTTTGTCATCCGCTTCCTTTTAGCCTTTCTTTCTACTTAGGGATTTCTTCACAAGCTTCATTTATCGAGCTTCTCAACTTCACACATGCATGCATACATACATACATACGTACGTACGTACATACACACGTACATACATACATACATACAATCATACATAAAATCATACATGCATACACACGTACATACATACATACACACACACACAAATGAATACTTAATAACGAGTAAATGTTTACCGTAGTTAAACAAACCATTCCAACAGTAACAGGAGAACCGGTCAAGAGTCTCAAAAGATGAGATATTGACTCTTTAAATGATACAAAAGGGAGTAAAGAACCCGAGCAATGGACCAGCAATAGACTAGTAATAGACCAATGTGGTTTCCTTGGCAAACACAAATTCTGGTGCCTGTAAGAGTATGCTAATTACAAAGTTCATGTAGCCTCTGACAATACATTAATCATTACAAGCACAGTGGAATCGATGGGGAATAAAATCAACAAATGCACATGGAAATGGCTTACTGTAATGGCCAACCTGGTCTGAACGATGTTGCACTTTAATGTCACCAGACAAAGCTGAAGCTACCCCAAAATCCATCATCAACTAGTACAAGGTGGGAAAGATCAGGCTTCTGAATATGTTTGAGGACTCAGGAGACAAAGTTGTGAGATCAAGGTCAAGCAAAAAGAAAGATGGACACGGTGATACAGGAGATTAAGAAAGAAGAGGATGCCAAAACAATCCAAAAGGCCAGCAAGGGTAATGGACTAGGCTGGAAAATTCACCCCAAACAAGCCTTAGCTGGAATGACATGTGGGATATGGCCCCTCTCAGGACAGGCTTCATCGTCAGATCTGTATATGACTGCCTGCCCTCAAATGCAAGTCTGGTGAAATGGGGGAAGTCAGATGATCCTGTGTGGCCACTATGTAAACGCAAAAACAACAGTGGAACATGTCCTGAGCTCATACAAAGTAACGTTAACCATAGAAGGTACACATGGACATACATGCATGTTCTTGATAACGGGATTGGACAAGTAATCAGTACTGTCATGAAGAAAACCCACACCGTCAGAAATTCCGAAAATCTTCTGCATGGCAGGGGGCAGGAAACTGTGGCCTGAAAAAGCTGTGAAATCTGGAGCATGGACGTGGGATCTGTTGAATGGAGCAGATGACTGGGAGTGCATAAGTGGTATGAGAGCTGATAGCATACTTTAGCCCCATGCATTCTTCTTCTTCTCGTTGTTTTTGCACCAGCTCCCAAGATAAAGTTGGTTTCTGTCTAAAAACATCCACAGGCCCACACAGTTTCTCTTCAAATGTAATCAGCTTTGGCCATATTTCCTCCCTCAGCAGCCAGAGATTCCTGCAGACCTGTGGAAGGTGATTCGTGTTCTGCTCTTATTTTCCACAAGGACATACAGGGGCAGGCCCAGACCTCAGATAGAAAATGCACCGCTTGTTCTGGTCTTGACAGCTCACTGTCGTGCGTTTGAAGCATTCTATACAGACTTGATGATGGTATTCGTTTCTGTGACAGAGACTTCATTCTCTTCTTGTTCGTCTTTTGCTCCAGACTTTGCATTTTGTCTTCTTTTGTTTGTTTGTTTGTTTCTTTCTTTCTTTTTCATCTACAGTGTGAGAAGATCTACTGCAGCACTGTCCTGAGGTACATGTGTAGTGGCCTTATCCAGTTGTGGCCGTCTGTTGTAAGTGAAACTTGCAGAAAAGACAGAGCGTCTGTCAAGAAGATGACATAGGTATTGTGATCCACTCTGCTGCTGCTGATGTTTGCTGCATTGAACACTGCTTTCACATCAGTCTTGTAGTTGGTTCAGAGGGGCTTGTTGGGATTGCCTCTGCCTGCCACTCTCCGTTAGGGTATCAGATGTAAACCACTGCTTTTCCACGCTAGGCAACTTGTATTGCTGAATTATTTGTAAAAATGAACTTGTATCTACAATTTTTGTGGGCATTTTCTTCATGCGTGGAAAGCGTCAGTGCTTTTGATTTGTTGTGTTACTCAGCTCATCGTTAGTTGTGATGTGTGGACCTGTGGTGTAGACTGTCACTCTTTTCGTTCTATCTTCCCAGGGTGGGGTGTCAAGGGAGAAGGCAAGAGGTTCAACTTGTCATGAGAGTCTTGCCTGGTATTCTGTTTGCAGTATCATGTCTCTGTGGCAAAGCTGGATCTCTTAAGCCTGCTGGAACAGAGCTTTGAAGTCTGGCATTCACTGGCTGGTCTTGAGTACACCTGTACTTGACAGCCTGAACCATTACTTTTTGTTCTCTTGTTTTACTTATTGGAGGTATGTGTTACAGAAGTCGGTCTATGAGTGACTGACAAAAAGAGAATGAAAGGAGACTAGAGGTATGATGTAAACTGTGTGTGTGTAGATGTGTGTTCAAAGTGTTTTACCCAATCACACACAACCCTCCATTCAGTCACCTCATCCACCTCTGCAAACAAAACAGTAGATTACAATATTTTACAATCAATCAGAACCCCTCGTTCATCTTTATCCAGCCAGATCGACAAACACATAAGAACGTAAATGTTCAACGTCTACTGTGCAATAGAAGGCAGGTAATCGTTTACTCAGTTCAGTTATCTTTCCTTTACAAACAGTCCTTTCACAGTTCTCACAATTCAAGTTTCACAGCATCAATATCATTGTTCAGCATTCAGTTCATCAATGTATTTAAACATATTTTTGTTACCGCAAAATCCCAGGGAGCAATACAGGCATCCACCCCTCGAACCATATTCTCATGCAGATGTGGCTCCCTCATGAACCAATCATACCAGACAGCTCCCCACGTCAGAAGCTGTAGATACAATAGAATTTGCTAAGTACTTCCATCTACAAAAATGCTAATAAAATGTATTGGGTCAATGGCCACACCATATCCAAATATATGGTTGATGGACATTCATCCCCAAATATCACTGTTTGCCTTTTAAAAGTTCACAGGCAAATTACATTCACAGTGCCACATAGCAAATATTCTATCAATTTCCAAAGGATGACCACTAACTTGACTTCATATCCATTAAACAAACAAAAAATATTTTGACAATAAAGAATTTGACACAAAATTCGCCATTCATGTTTCAAAAGTCCAAACTTTCAATACACAAGATCGTCCATAAAAATTCACACTGACTGTACATCATTCAAAGATCAAAACCCCAAACCAGTAATTCATAAAACATTGAATCAAGAACTACAACTCAATACAACTCTTTACTGCCAAGATACTTAATTCACTTCACTTTTACACAGCTACGTTTCTTAACCTCAAACATTTACAACAAATTGTTTCCCTTAGCTATTATTTATCCATGAATCTTAACTTTCCCAGAACTTGTTTCACAATAGGCTAATTCAACTAGCTCCTACATAATCTTTACAAGTTTCGATTTTTGGCAAAGTAAATTTCTCATGCTAACACTCTACAGTCCAAAGGTCAATTAATGCTGCAGAAGGAAACTTTTGTTCAAACATTAGTAATTTAAAAAAATATAAAAGATTCACCAACCTAACACATTAGCAGAAAACAGACTATTAGTTCTCTTCAGGCAGCAAGGAAACGCGACTGCTCAACCTGGCAATCTCTGTAGAACTGAATTTGAGTCCACAGATTTTTCAACACGCACTCAGCGATTTAACTTCACGCCTAATCCCAAAACATTTCTCATTTCAGCCAATGAGAATAAAGATACTGAAAACAACACTGGGTGCTCCAATCTACAAAAGCAAAATGAGCCAAAACACCTTACACAACAGTGTGAAAATGTATAAACAGCAGTGTGAAAATAATAACAGCACATCCGTCACAGTATGTCAGTCACCTGTTCCATCTTCTCTACTGGTGTGGACTTCAATTTGACTGTGGTGATACTCAGCTCTTGGTTCTGAATCATTGTCTAGGGTGTGCTGGTGTGTCATGACCACTGTCATCCAAGAGCTTGAACCATACTCCAGGTGTGGTCATACAATCCCCTGATAGACTGTCTTTAGGATGTTTGTTCCTTTCAGCTTTCTCGTGTTATTCAGCTTTCTCTTGGCTGTTTCGTCTACCTGTACCAGATTTGCTTCTTTTTAATCTTTTGTCAAAAGTGATTCCCATGGATGTTTATTGATCTTCAACCTTCACAGGTATACCCACCAAGGGTAAGTCTACAAAGCTGCAGTTTGGTGGAGAGTGAGACAAGAGTAGCTATTTTCTTCCTGTTGATGGTTGCACACTAGCTATCTGCCAATACTGCGATTCTCTTCAGGATAAGTTGCATCCTGTAGGTTTCTGTTGTTTCACACACTTACATGCACTCAAGTTCCAGGTGTTCTACATAAAGCGCTGCTTGGATTTTTTTGGGCAGCGCTGATACAATGTCATTGGTGAATAGTATGAACAAAGTGCAGGAGAGGACTCCTCCCTGAGGGACCCCCCTGACAGCAGCATCTTCTGGCCAGAGTAACCATCAACTAACACTTTGGTTCTTGGGCTGTGTAGGTAAGACTTGGTACCCTGATTCCATATATAGCTGTAGGGCTGGTTGACGATGCGCTCCATGGTCTTACAAACACAGCTTGTCAACCTCATGGGGTGTTAGCTGAGGACTTTTGTCTTCTTTTGTGGATGAGGACAAAAAGGGTAGCAGATACATTTCCAGTGACAAAGGACAGATTCGTGAACGTCATGTGGCATGGCATTGGTGGTACTGATGAATGATAAAAGGCACATATATCAGTTTCTGCTGGGTGTCTTTTCCGTTGGTATTCAAAGTAATAAAGTAGTCAATAGAGCAGTTCAGAAAGGTGAATACAAGTCTGAAAAACCCAAAACATTACATGTTCACACTTCAGTGAAAGAAGCTCACAACTCACTACATTTAGCATTATCGACTCGATATTTTGAACATTGAAATGAAAAGTGTGTGTCATGAGAATGGATAACAAATTCTTTACAAGTTATGTGAAAACAATTTTAGTATGCTTCCTTATATTCTATGAAATCCATTCTTACTGTTTATTTTTGTAGTTGACTTATATGCTTTAAAACCAAAATAGTGTAAAACTGTAAAGCGCAATTGTGATTAACAAGTCACACTGTATCATTGTTTGTTTTTCTGTTAAAGAATGTATTCCTTATGAGAAAAAGAAAGAGAGAGAGAAAAGTCACACTTCAAACTATATTCTGATGCGCATAAAGGAGTAACATCAAAGGAAGTATCTTGAAATTTCAGAATCACTGGTACGTAGTTTTGTTTATGCATTGTTTCAATATCAAAACATTGTGTTTTAGTGATTTTTTTCATAGTTGTCGTTATAAGCGTTAAGTATTAGCTCCATTCATCCACTCACCCAGGTCTCTTTACTACGTCTTTATGTCTTCATTTTAAACTTTCTGCCTCTTGCTCTGTCTCTTCCCTTCTCCTCCCACCTCCACGGTTTTGTTATTTTTGTCTGTTTTTCTGTTTGTGTGCTTGTTTCTTTGTTTGTTTAAAATTTTTCCCTGTGTAATACAGGTCACACCAAAAAAAAAAAAAAAAAAAAAAAAAAAAGACGTTAGATAAAAGAACGAATACACACATTATACATTATCATGGGTAAGAACATGACAGTCAATTTCACAAAGTACAGCAGTACAGCATGGTTCGTGATGAAGCTCACTATGCACCATGATGTAGGGGCTGAAAGAAATATTATGAATGAGGAATCATGGGATGACTTATGGCATATGAAAAACTATCACACAGACAAAAATAACCACACTGCTGTAACGTGGGCTTGAGTTACTGCAGTTTATCTGATATATACCAAGCAGTGTGGTAGTGTTGCTGTCTTCTTGATTTCACACACTGTTGTCACTCGTCTTCAGAACATGGCGATTGAACCTAGCAGGCGGGAGTGGGCATAGACATATTATATGTTGTCTTTGTTCTTTATTTGAAATCACAATGGTTTTGCATGAGACACGTGCCACAGTAAGGACTGCTGTTGTTTCAGTGAATACAGTAGTTTTGTCTGTGTCAGGGTCTACATGTATTTTCTGTGATTCGTGTATGTATGTATGTATGTATGTATGTATGTATGTTATGTATGTATGTATGTATGTATGTATGTATGTATGTATCTGAGAGCAGATGTTTATGTGTGTGTCTGTTAGTGTGTACAAACATACTGTCACTTTAAAATCTAAATCACCTCTCTCTCTCTCTCTCTCTCTCTCTCTCTCTCTCTCTCTCTCTCTCTCTCTCTCTCTCCCCCTCTGTCCCTCTGTCCCCTCTTCTTTTTCTATCACTCCCTCCCTCCTTTCCCTTCACACACAACCATGATTAGCCAGTAGATCTTACCCCATAATTCTGGTTGAAATGCTAATGAAATGCTGATACAATGCATCACACCCACCACAGCAGGGGAATTTGTGGTTTCAAACACTATCATCCTATTTGTTCCAAATCAAATAATCAATAATTGGCAGTCCTGAAGTAAAAGCATTCAGGCTTGTCTGTTCCATTTTGGTGTTCTCTACTGTGGTGACATGTGCAAGAAGAGCAAGGACAATGAAAAATAAATGTTTTTTAACATCCTTTTATTTGGTACTGTTAGAGCTATCTGCTTTTACAATAGCATTAAGGATAATTGTAAGTAAAATGAATACAAATAAGTACCTTTTTTAACATTCTTCTGTTTAGCACTGGTTGCGTATAAATCTGCTTTTAACTCTTTTACCACGTAGCTGTGCTGAGTGTGTTTTCACCAGAGGTGGGCCACTCTCTAGTTGACTGTAGCCTGGAGATGGGCTATTTTTAGTGCTTTTCAACTCGATATTTCTGGGCTTTATTCAGGAGTGTACTTAAAGTGTTTGGTACCACTAAAAAGAGCAATGTTTGTTCTGTGACACTTGTATTTTGTTGATAATTTTTTCTTCTTATTGAACCACCACTCAAGTATATAGAGGTACCCAATGCGAAAAAAAGTAAAAGTTGTAATCAACATATATGTACTTCAACTTTCCAGAATGCTGATCTGGTGTGTCTTACACAGAAACACAAAAACCAGATGAAAACTGTTGACTTTATCCACATCCCATATAAAACTGTCTCCTCACAGAAGGTGCACCCATTTTACTTTGATGTTTTCACAGTTTCGGTGCTATAAACTTCACTGCAGATTAAGATGTTGGAAAGTACATTGTCTCATCCAGCGCAAAACTGTCTCCTCACGGAAGGGGCACCCATTTTACTATGATGTTTTCACAGTTTCTGTGTTATGAACTTCACTGCAGATAAAGATGATGGAGAGTACATAGCCACTTCCACAACAAAATTGTCTTCTCACTGAAGATGCCCACATTTCTTGCGTTCGTTTTTTGTTACAATCACACGTTACACAATGTTTAACTCTTGTGTGTGTGTGTGTGTGTGTGTGTGTGTGTGGTGTGTGTGTGTGTGTGTGTGTGTGTGTGTGTGTGTGTGTGTGTGTGTGTGTGTGAGGTGTGGTTACTGTTTAGGAAAATCAGTTCTCTGTGTAGTCTTTTTTGTGTGATAGTCTGTAAAACACGGATCCACACACAATGGCTCACCACAATCAAGGCACCAATAGATGGTCAATAGCTATTTGTTTTTTTGTTTTTTTCATTTTTGCGTACCACACACGGCAGTTTTATTCTTGGTTTGGGTTGCGTTGCGGTGGGTGGAAGTTGTTTTGGTAAGTGTCAGCCCTTCAGCCTGAAATTGTAATGCCTGAGTTCAGCAGCAGCAGTGACAGGAGGCACAATTTCAGTGGGTGGGAGATCCAGGAGGAGAGACTTGATGACATCTTCAAGTGGCATTCTCTTCTTGTTCCTGATTTTCCTGTGCTTATTCAGCAGGATCATGGTCTGAATGGTGTACAGGGTGAACAGATGGAAGAAGGGTTTTTCCACCACGTCATGGTCTTGTGGTGCATGAGAAATAAGCGATGAGTTGGTCACTCTGGTCCATCCCCGCCATGTTTTGAATGTAACCAGTGATGGCCTTTGGCTTTTCTTTGTTTTCATACCTGGCCTAGACTCGTTCCAGGACAGGTTTGTGCATGGTGGACAGAGTGAGCACCTCCTTCTTGTCCTTCCACTTGCAGCACACCACGCTGCCTCTCCTCCTGTAGTCCACTTGTCCTCTCTGCAGGTGATGGTCTGCCAGGTCACGGGGCATCTCCTTCCTGTTCTTCCACCTGTGCCGCACACCATAGTATCACATGCCACAAGAGTGACACATATCTTTGGCTCATAGTCATAATTGTAGATGTAAAGGTGGTGGCCTTTATTCAGCAATGGTGCCATCAGCTGCATCACCACATCGTACGGCTTGTTGCTGACCTCTCGCTGGGCACAAAACATTTCCAGCTGGTGGACATACCCACCCTCACTTTCACATAGTTCATAAAATTTTAAACCCTATTTTGTGTGTTTGTCTTTCATGTACACGTGAAAGCGAGAACGGCCTTTGAAAAGGCACATGGCCTCATCTACACATGTCTCCTGAAGGTGAGACAGGAAAGGTCGAATCTTGTGGATGGGGTCATGGCCCTCCTGGCCATATGGAATGAAGTCTGCATTGTTGTTCAGGTGCAGGAACTTCATTATTGCTGTGAAGCGTTCCCGTGGCATCAGCTGTGTGGCATAACATGAATGTGGCCCAGGATGCACAGTCTTTTTTTTACCAAAGATGTTTACACAAGGAAACTATCTTGAAAAGCATTTTAAAGAAGTAATATCAGATCAAGTTCTGTTAGTTAAAATATCAGAATCATTGGTTCACAGTCCTGTTAATGCGTTACTTTAAGGTTATTATTTTAGTTATTATTATTTTGATTTGTTTTGTTTTGTTTTTATGACGATTTTTCTTTTACATTTGATGTTAAGCGTTGTTCTAGTTTTATTTCTCTGTTCATCGATATCCTTTTTCTTAAGACCTTGCCGCTTCCTTGTAATTTTTTCCCTCTCTTACTCTGTTCCCCTTTGTCCCCTCCACCCTTCCCCCCCAAAAAATCATCCTCCATACCAGTTTTACCATTCTAATATCACTTATACTGAAAAGACGTTAAATCAAGGAACGAACACACACACACACAAAACCACACACACACATACACACACACATACATGCACACAGAGTAAAACACCACACACAGAGTAAAACACACGCACACACACACAAACACACATACACACACACACACACAGAGTAACACACACACACACAGCACACACACACACACACACACACACATACACGCGCGCACACACACAGTAAAACACACACACACACACACACACACGCACACACACACACACACACACACACACAACACACACACACACCACACACACACATACACACACACACACACACACACACACACACACACACACACACACACACACACACACACACACACACACACATACACACACACATACATACACACACACACACATACACACACACACACACACACACACATACACACACACATACATACACACAAAACAACACACACACACACACACACACACACACACACACACACACACACACACACACTCAATGTCTCCTTTGACCGGTAAGTGATGAAAATGCACGAAAAAGTCGTGCCTCTGACAACATGAAAATGTAAACAAACCGAAACTTACCAGTGAAATCTGGAACACGTGGAAAATCACCAAGGTTGTGCACCCACGTTTCTTGCCTTTCTGCGTCAACAATAGGTTGATCTATGTTTTGTTGTTGTTGTTGTGGACTGCTGCCCCATTAATTTGTTCATCAACAACCATAGACTCATCAATATCGCTGCTGCTATATAAATCTGCCATTTAATCTGTATCATCAACACGACCGTTCTGCATTTCCTCATTGAGGTCATGTTCGTCAGCGTTTTCCGTTTGATCAACGTTGGGAACGTCATCAAACAAATCTTCTTCATCTTTCCTATCATCAGACTGATCTTCTGAACAGCTTCTTTCATCCTCTGAACCACTTTGAAATACTTCTCGCAGGACTTCTTCAAGCAAAACGATTCTTCGTCGATTCGACGCCATTGTCATACGCAAGTCAAATGATAGAGCACATGGGTCTTTGTTTCAAACAATGAGACTGGCTAGTTTAATTCTGTTTGGATCAAGGGACGTTACTCTAAAGATAGACGGAAGATTAGAAAAGTGAATTTCATCAATTCTTTGTTTAAACCATTTGTGACAGCGCGTTGCTTTTTTTTTCTTTTCTTTTTCCTTTTTTTTTAACAAATCACGGCGTTCAACTGTGCGTGCAACGTCTCCAGCAGTAAAACCCAAGTGCATACAGATTTGATTGCCGCATTGTGACCCGGAGACAGAGTGGCGTACATATATGCGTGCCTCGTTGTGAAAAATTTAAAACAACATTAGAGATGAGTGTAAATAAATTGAAAGATAAGTTCTACTGTGTACCGCTGTTAAGATTTATGCTTTCACAACAGCATTAGGGACAAATGTAATAATAATCATCATCATCAGGTGCCCTGCCACATGGCGTTGGCGACCATGGACTTCCAACCATCTCTATCTCTCATTGCCCCCAGCATCTCCCCCACCCTCTTCATCCCCAGCCACTCTGCAAGTCCGTCCAGCATTCTCTCCCTGGGTCTACCTGGTGCTCTCTTTCACTCCAGCTTTCCCATTGTGACCAGGTGCTCCAAATCCCCCTTCCTCATAAAATGGCCTATAAATGTTGCCTGTCTTTTCCTAATCTTCCTTATGAGTGATCTACTTATGTCTGCCTCCATCAAGACTGTCTCATTTGTTTTCTTTGCTGTCCATGGAACTCTCAACATTCTACTGAGAAACCACATCTTGGCTGCCTCAATCCTGCTCTGGCTTTGCTTGTTGACTGTCCACGCCTCGCATCCGTACAACAGTATTGGTTCTATATAACATTCAAGGACTCTCTGTCTGATGTTAATTGATAGGCACTTGTTGGTAAGAATGCTTGTCATCTTCTTGAATGCTGTTTTGGCTTGGCCGATTCTGCCAGCTATTTCCGATGTGCATCTGCCGTCTGATGAAATGATCGTTCCCAGGTATTTGAACTTATTAACCTGTGTCAAGGTTGTGCCATTTGCTGTTATTTTGCAGGAGGGAATTTCATGTTTTTTACTGATCACCATGACTTCAGTCTTCTTGCTGTTTAGTTCCAACCCCTTACCTTTGCCTTCTGTTTCTAGTATATTCACAAGGCTTTGTAGGTCCCTTTCATTTTCTGCAATTAGCACGGTGTCATCTGCGTACCGAATGTTGTTTCTCATTTTCCCTCCAACCTTTAATCCAGGGTCTTCTTCTAAGTTTTTCATGATGTTTTCGCTATATAGTGAAAACAGATCTGGTGACAAAACACAACCCTATCTGACTACTGCTTGTCATATTGGCAGATGTGATGCGTCTAGTGTGTCGGCTTCGGCTTGCACCGCTGGCTAGCACTGCTGTGCAAAAAGAAGAGCAAGGCGTAAGTCTCTTCCTGTCAGTACATAGCCTCTCCATCAGCAAGCCCTACGCTGTGCCTCCTCGTGGCGACAGGCGGTAACTGAGCACCTCACGGACTCAGGCTGAATCTCGTAGGACTCGGAGGAGGTCTGGTCCCCAGACGTGAGGCATGCAGGCCCACCGGCGTGTGGACACGCCCTGGTGCCCACGAACCAGATCCCCAAGCTATGGGTAAATAGCTCCATAGCCTTGTGGACATCTCGGGAGAGAGTAAGGCTAAGGGAGTTAACCCTAAAAAAAAACCACCATCGTAGTTTTTCCCCAGGAAAAAATGGACAGGAGAAAGAGAAAGTGTAATAATATCCTTTCAAAAAACACCAGTCCTTAAATACTGAACATATACCGCCACATTTTTCATTATATATATATTAGGTATAGTAACTCCACAATTCCTACTTTAACTAGCAAGCCAGATGCTTTAATCATATTGTCTAGCCTACCTGCTGGGCCCCTTGAGAGGAAACCAGATTTGACTGCCCTTATGTATGTATGTATCTGAGAGCAGATGTCTGTGTGTGTGTGTCTGTTAGTGTGTATAAACATACTGTCACCTTAAAAGCTAAGTCACCTCTCTCTCGCTCTCTCTCTCTCTCGCTCTCTCTTTCTCTCTCCCCATCTCTCTCGCTGTCTCTATGTCCCCCCTTCCTTTTCTATCTCTCCATCCCTCCTTTCCCTTCACACACAACCATGATGACCAGCCAGTAGATCTTATCTCAGAATTCTATTTGAAATGCTAATGAAATGATGATGCCAGTGCCAGGAAAACGATATCAACAATTGAGAAATTAGCATACAACTTTGATATACTGTATCTACAAGAAACTAGGACACACCAAGGAAAACCAATAGACTGAAGACTTTGAGAAGATTCAAAAACATGATGGCAGAGGACTGGCAATAGTCATCAAAAATAACCTAAAAGACAAAGTGTCTATATTAGATCCAGAACGATGGTGTGCAAATTCATGTGAACCGTTAGGTATACGCCTTCAAACTCCAAACGAAAAGAAAAACAGAAGAACATCGTACTCATCAATGCTTATATGCACCCAGGATCCTGTACCTCAAAAACAACGTGGCATTTCCTAGAAATAATTGAAGATGAACAAGGAGACATTACGGCCGTTTGTGCTGATCTCAATGTAAAATCTGCAATGTGGGACCAGAGCGCAGTTAGTGCCAGGGACATGCTCTGGAAGAGGTGCTGTGCGATATCCAGTTCAGCCCACTCACAACAACATCACCAACCCATATGGATGCAAGACAAGGAGACACAGACAGCACCATTGATACAGCACTCATCTCTCCTAAATTAACACCCCTAATGAGTGCAGAGACACTGAACACACATGGCAGCGACCACCTTCCGGTGGTTTTCAGTATAAGTAAAACATATATCATCTAGAAACTCCGTAAGTCAACCAAGAAACCTGTTTCAATATGACAGTATACAATCTGATATTGTTTCTAAACTGAGAAATTTGAAAACAAAACAGAAAACAGGAAACAACCAAACACCTAGAAAACAACCTCCCTGTTGGAACAATGACACAGAGACTGCCTGAAAAGAAAAACAAGCTGTTGCAAAAACCTGGCAAAATACAGAAGACATCACTTAGACATTGAGAGCATTAGAAAAATGGACAAGTATAAAAGAAACATGGATGAAAAAAACGGAACGGTTCAAAACCATAGCCCACGAAACACAAGACAATAAATGGACTCAATTCTGTGAAAGGCTCAGTGCTGATAGAACACAGTCACAATTCTGGCAGTTCTATCAACAAATGGAAAGAAAAATCACAAACACCACGATATCAGATATCACCAACATAGATGGAACCATATCAAGAACAAACGAGGATAAAGGGTAAGTCCTACTAAAACGTTTCATACAACAGAGTGATCAGAAAAATCTTGAGAAAAGAAAAATCATCGTGGACCTAAATAAAACACTGATACAGACTGGACTAGATGATGAAATAACTAAACAAAAATTGCATGAAGCAATTGCATGGTGCAGAAAAGACAGCCCCAAGTCCAGACAAGATTTGATACTGACATCAAAACACTGTCTGAACACGACAAAAGTGAATTGTACACCATCTATCAAGACAGTTTTGAGAAAGGTGACGTTTCTGAGGACTGGACACACATCTCCTAAAAGTCCTACCCAAACTGGGTAAAGACCATTGCAGAATAAATGGATATCGCACTTTGACTATGCAAAACGTAATTGGGAAACTGATGGAAAACATAATAGCAAAGGAATTAGCTAGAGACCTAGAAGGCAGGAAAATATTCTCACCTAATCATGGAGGCTTTAGAACAGGAAAAAGTACATGGAAAAACGCAGCTGCCTTTGCTCACAAAGTCTACGAAGGTTTTCAGAACAAAGAAGAAACCCTAGCTGTAGCCACTAACCGAGAGGATGTGTACAATAAAGTACAATTCACATTATGCATGGAACTTTTTCAGCGATATGGCGTCAGCATGACAATCTCAGGATGGATTGCTGCTACACTCCAAGAACGAACAGTAGTCCTACGACTTGGAAACTGGTGCTCAGCACCACAAAAACTCTCCATGGGACTCCCTCAAGGATAACCACTTTCCCCTGTTCTCTACAACATATATACAAAAGTGCTTACTGACCTAAACAACAACGAACTAGCCCGTATCCTCAATTTTGCCGATGACGGACTCATCTACAAGACAGGTAAGAATGCTTTAGAAAGAAACAGAGCAGTCCAAGAACAGTTAAACAATGTAGACCAGTGGTGCCAGGAAACCGGATCGACGATCAACCCCACCAAAGCACACGTACTGTTCTGCACCCTTGACAACAAAGCAGTGAGTCAAAAAATGTCCATCAGTTACATTCGGAGAAACCAATATCAAGCGAACAAACAACTTACGCTACCTTGGCATCAGTTTTGATAGAATGTTAATCTTCAGAAAACAACCAGTCGCCGTGGTGTAGTGGTTAACGCAACGGACTACAGACTGGAGGGTTGTGGGTTCGAATCCCCATCAGTACATTCAAAAATCATTGTGGGATTTTTCGGCTCTAACTGGCTCCTACCCAGAGTTGGGCGTGCTATGGGCTCATTGGGAAGACTGGAACCACACAGTCGAGTCTCATCCACTTCGCGGATGCGCCATTGAGGGTGTTGTTCAAATTTTCTGACCAACACCGCAGGTGTCTGTATCTCTCGGACTTGGTTGACGCCAGGATATATTATGATAGTAAGCGTACAGTACAACCCTGTCACACAGTCTCAATTCTAGATGGAACACCATAGCATCATGATAATCGTCCACGTCGACATCATCATCATCGCATAATAAAAACTGTTTCAGCTTCTGTGGTCATTAAAGTGGCGTAGAAAATGAGACGAAAAAAAATGGTGAGCACTAAGGTAACCTCCCTGAGTGCAATGATCCTTAAAAAAATCATCAGAAAACATATGGAAACCACTACACTCAAATGTAAAAAAAAAGCCTTTCAATCCTGAAACCAATGGCAGCTAAAGGCATTGAACAATGTCATCTCTTTCACCTACACCAAGCTGTATTACTGAGTGTCATCGATTATAGACTGGGCCTCAGCACTCTGTCATAGACAAACCTGCTAAAACTACAAAGAATACAAAACGAACCAATGAGAATGATCCTGGGAACCACAAAAGACACACTCACGGAGATTATGCGATACCTGCTTGACCTTCCTTCAATACAGTCGAGACACAAAACAGAACAAGTAAAGGCATATTTCAGGGCATTGGAGAACCCAGAAAACCCACTCCACCAGATAATTGGAACAGCAAAAGGCAACAGACTCCAACGTGGAAAATCATGGATGGGACAGGCAGAAGATTCCATTCAGAAAGTGTGTTAAGTGACAGAACTAAAAGGGACAAGGAATGGGAAAAACATCCAGACCGTTTCAACAATCTGAGTCACTGTCGGGAAAGGCAGGAGGGGAAAACAAACGCAGAAATCCAGCTACTTATGGAGCAACTAAGCTGAACCCCAAATATATAATCATATATACGGATGGTTCAGTCACCAATAACAAAAGTGGATGGGGCTTCACTGTCAAACAGAATGGAAACACCAAACATGAAGAAAACGCTACATATGATATCACAACCTCCAGTCTAACGATGGAAATTGAGACAGTCACATATGCATCTCAATGGCTAACCTCACTGAATGACGACATGAAAGAAAACCAAGCCTTCATCGTGACTGACTCGATGAATCTACTTCAAAATGTGCAAAATGGAGTAGGGACCCCAGAATGGCATAAAGCAATGAACAGTAACAACCTAAAAAGGCTCACATGGATCTACTGCCCTGGACACGCTGGTGTTAAGGGAATCGAACGGGCCGATAAACTTGCAGGCAATGCCACTACAACAAAAATTCTCCATCTAGGAAAGTCTGAAGTCCTTAGGCGCTTCAACTCATATCTTCATGAACAAAATGTGTCATCATACCATCGAACGTCTTACCCAAAAAGGAATAGATTGAGGAAGTGGCCGGAAATCCACTATAGAAGTAAAACCAAGAGCTATCATTAATCAGACCAACATTGGTATCATCTCAAAAGTAACATTGCACAGAATCTTACAGCATGGAATGGAAAGTATTTGGGCTTTTCTTGGAAAAGAGATAAAGGAAAAGTGAAGAAAAGAAACAGACAACTGAAGAACGAGCAAATCTGCCAAACCATCTGTGTGTGTGTGCTTGTGGGCTGTTTGTTGATTATTATCCAGATATGTCTGTAAGTTTGTCATGATATGTATATATGGGCGTTTCCTCTTTGCTGGTGTTGCTGTTGTTGTTGTTGCTGTTGTTGTAGCTGTTGTTGGCCATCATGCTGTGTCGATATAGGAGTGTATAATGTGTGAATGTATGTGTATATGTCTGTGTGCGGGCATGTGGATATATGCATGCATTTACTGTCATTTGTTATTTTCATCTCTTACCTGTTTATTTATCTACACACTCCTATATTTTGTATTTATTTATTCACCCACTTACTTCTTATTCATTTACTTACTCGCTCACACACTTGCTTGATTGCTTGCTTATTTACTTACTTATTTACTTACTTACTTACCTACTTACCTATTTATGATTAAGAAACTATTGTCTTCACCTAGTTGATAGATGGCTGAGCATTTGGGCATAGACTAGTAGGGTGGGTGGGGGGGGGGGGGGTCTGCCATGGAGACGAGTTTATACAGAATAGCTTCTTGTGTTGTGATTCAGACCTTTGATAATGTATTTATTTACTTTATATATATTTTCCCTTTTTGAAGGTAATGTACACACATACACATATCATTTACGTGTAACCAAAATCACTCCAGCCATAGGCTGATAAAATACCAGTATAAAATATAGGCTAGGTAAAACATAGTCTAAGTAGGGCCTCAGGACCCAGCCAGGCCATGGGTTTTTGTACAGGCTTAAGGTATGTGCCACGGTCGCCATACACGTGGTACATGTGACGTTGGTGTATATGGAATTCGTTCCAAGCGCGGAGACGTTCATCTTGAGAAACTGAATCTGAAAAACTGTCCCAGTTTTTGATATGATATCTGCTGAACATAGAGATAGAAAATAGCTGCAGCTATCATCGACCTTCAGCTCATCACTCCGTGACTGTCCTTGTTTAATAGTTGGTGGTTTTTACCACTGTGATTTATAGCAAGCCCCTACCTCTTTTAAACACTATGTTACCTGGTTTATAGCAAGCCCATACCTCTTTTAAACACTATGTTACTGATTTATAGCAAGCCCTTACCTCTTTTTAACACCATGTTACCTGATTTACAGCAAGCCCCTACCTCTTTTTAACACTGTTACCTGATTTATAGCAAGCCCATACTTCTTTTAAACACTATGTTACCTGATTTATAGCAAGCCCATACCTCTTTTTAACACCATGTTACCTGATTTATAGCAATCCCCTACCTCTTTTTAACACGTTACCTGATTTATAGCAAGCCCATACCTCTTTTAAACACTATGTTACCTGATTTACAGCAACCCCTTACCTCTTTTTAACACCATGTTACCTGATTTATAGCAAGCCCTTACCTCTTCTTAACACTGTTACCTGATTTATAGCAAGCCCCTACCTCTTTTAAACACTATGTTACCTGATTTATAGCAAGCCCTTACCTCTTTTAAAAACTATATTACCTGATTTATAGCAAGCCCTTACCTCTTTTAAACACTATGTTACCTGATTTATAGCAAGCCCTTACCTCTTTTAAACACTGTTACCTGATTTATAGCAAGCCCCTACCTCTTTTAAACACTATGTTACCTGATTTATAGCAAGCCCTTACCTCTTTTAAACACTATGTTACCTGATTTATAGCAAGCCCCTACCTCATTTTAACACTATGTTACCTGATTTATTGCAAGCCCTTACTTCTTTTAAACACTATGTTACCTGATTTATAGCAAGCCCTTACTTCTTTTAAACACTATGTTATCTGATGTATAGCAAGCCCTCATCTCTTTTTAACACTGTGTTACCTGATTTACAGCAAGCCCTTACCTTTTTTAAACACTATGTTACCTGACTTATAGCAAGCCCTTACCTCGTTTCAACACTATGCTATCTGATTTATAGCAAGCCCTTACCTCTTTTAAAAAGTATGTAACCTGATTTATAGCAAGCCCTTACCTCTTTTAAAAACTATGTAACCTGATTTATAGCAAGCCCTTATCTCTTGTAAACACTATGTAACCTGATTTATAGCAAGCCCTTATCTCTTGTAAACACTATGTAACCTACTGCACTTAATTGTATATCACCATTACTTTGTGTTATGATAACATTCTAAATGCATATATACCTATGCTTCCATGGGTACCTCTGATCATGATTCTGAAAGTTTTTATCCTAGCTTAACTGTTGTTTATTTTTTTGGCATTCATAGAACAACTGACGTTAAAAGCTCATTGTGTCTTTGTATAACAAACTTATTACCACATTTACTAATAGTAACGGTAGTGGAAATGGTAGCAGCAGTAGTAACATAAAAAATACGATAAACGTTGATATGATGGCTGTCTGATTAGACAATGAATGCTCCCAGCTGAGGACTCAACTGGATATGGAGCAACCTCAGCTGTGGCTGAACACGCCAGTCCTTGAGTTGTTGTCCTTGGCACAACTGCTGCATACAAATGATGATTTCTGTGATAGAGTGGTTGCTGCTGCAGCTTTCCTTCTGTCTCTTCTGTCTGAAAACACTCGAGATCTTTCTTCTGTGGAATTTGTGGCTATCTATTCTTAAGTGATTCAGTGATATTAGTGGACTTCAGGTCACGTTTGCAAGCGTTCCTGTATAGCAGAAGTGGACACCCTGAGGGCTGGAATCCTCTGAAAAACTCTCTTTACATGATATCTTTTGAAATGCAACCATACTAAAAGCTGCGGACATGGCAAATCTCACAAAGTCACTACTGTATAAAACAAAAATGGCATACATCATTGGCACATTGGCATGGACCAGGATGTCCATGTTTTTTGGCACACTGTCCTGGGAAATTCCCATGGAACAATCGCTGTGGAAGTAGGTTGTCCAGCATTCTGTACTGTGAAGATGGGAACTCAGTATGCAGGCTCTGTACACAGCAGTTTTGATGGCTGTGGTTCGCTTGTTATTGACCCACACTCTGTTGGACAGCTGAGCCATGGCAGTGGCAGTTTCCCTCTCTGCCTGCTGAGCTCTGGGCGAGGTGCAGTTTGCTGGAGTTCGACGATTCCAAGTAGGTGAATTTATATACCTCTTGCAGATTGTGATGTCAGTGCTGATGCTGAAGTCTTCACTGGTGTTCTGCCTCATGATTTCTGTCTTCAGCAGACTTATCACGAGACCGAACACTTGGCAAACATGTGCTAGGGCCCTGACTAGCCTCTGGTGGAGACCCAGCTGTGTGTGAGATGTCAATGCGGCATCAGCAGCAAAGTGTATCTCCCAGATCAGGGCCTGAAGCATTTTGGTCTTTTATCTGAAGCGTGTATCGTGGAATAGCTTGCTGTCTTACTTTGTGATTAGGTACACTCCATCATCAGATGCTTCAAACGCATGTAGCAGCTAGTGGAAAGAAGATCCTATAGAGCATTGGAGGGAGGACGCATCCCTGTTTCACTCTACTTTGACTAGGAAATGACTCTGAGTATGATGCATCAAACTGCAATGTTCTGTACATGCCATCATGGAAGAGACGATGGACGCAGCAGCTTCGGTGGGCATCTGATCTTCTTCAGGAGTTTTTCTAGGTCAAACAGTTTTGGCCAGGTTGATGAAGCCAACGTATAACAGCTGTTCTTGTTCCTGGATCCTCTGCTGTGACTGTGTGCTGGAGAAGATCATGCCGATAGTGAATCTGTCTGCCCTAAAGCTACACTGGGACAGATGTGTCAATGATTTAAAACCTTTTCAAAACCACTCGGGCAAAAATCTTGCTGACGGTGCTGAGATGTGATATGCTTTTTTTTAATCCTTACAGTTGTGATCTTCCTTCTTTTTCTCGTGTTTTCCTGTAATAATAAATTGTATGAAATATTATTATTGTGATGGGCTGACATGAACTTACTTATGTGTATATCTGCCTTTATTTCCTGTTTTTAATGTGCTTCATTTACTGACATATGTACACAGAAATCCCGTTGAAGGACCACCCATAACGAAAGATGAAGTTAGAGCAGCATTGAAAAAGATGAAACCGGGAAAAGCCTCAAGACCAGACAATATTATTACAGAAATGATTGATGCCCTAGAAGATCGTGGTACTGAAAAAACATCAGTCCTCCTCAGTGAAATTTATGATGATTGAGGCCCTAGAAGAATTTGATGTTGAAAAAATAACAGTCCTCCTGAATGAAATATATAACACTGGAAATATCCCAAAAGATGTGTCCAAATCAATTTTCATTGCACTTTCAAAGAAAGCAGGCGCTATAGAACACGAATTCCATCGTGCAATCAGCTTCGTGAATCATGTAACAAAAATCCTATTAAGAATCATCATGATGAGGACAGGGTACAAAATCAAAACAGAAATGACAGAAGAACGCAGTAGATTTGTCAAAGGAAAAGGAACTATTAATGCCATGTAACATCCTAAGAACTATTATAGAGAGGTCAGTTGAGTTAAATAAAGATTTAAATTTATGCTTTGGTGATTATACCAAGGGTTTCGTTTGGATAAGACACAAAGAATTGATCAACCAACTAGAAAGGCTCAGTATTGATGGAAAAAATCTAAGAATCATCAGAAATATGTATCGGGAACAAACAACAGCAATCAGAATAGAAACCGATATAAGCTATTTCCAAAATATCAAAAGAGATTTCAGGCAGGGTTGTGTTCTGTCACCAGACTTGTTTTCATTTTACAGCAAAGCCATCATGAGAAATCTAGAAGAATGCCCTGGGATGAAGGTTTGAGGAAAAATGATAAACAGCATTCGTTACCGAGGTGACACTGTGCTAATTGCAGAAAATGAAAGGGACTTACAAAACCTGGTGAATATAATAGAAATAGAAAGCAAAATCGGCCAAGCCAAACAGCATTCAAAAAGATGAAATGCGTTCTTACCACCAAATGCCCACAAATAACATCAAGCAGAGTTCTTGAATGTTATATAGAACTATCAATTTGCGTGGTTGTGAGGCGTGGACAGTCAACACGCAAAGAACAAAGTTGAGGCAAACTGAAATGTGCTTTTTAAGAAGAATATTGGCAGTTCCATGCACAGCAAAGAAATCAAACGATGCTGAGAGTTCCATGGACACCAAAGAAATCAAACGAGAAAATCTTGAATGAGGCAGACACGAGAAGATCATTAATAAAGAAGTGGCTGCGGACAGAAAGGGTGGGAGATGAACTTGCATGACAAGGGATAGATTCATATGGAAGGCCATCATTGCCAACGCCATGTGGCAGGGCGCATGATGATGATAATGACACAGACATCGATATCATATATTATAAACGTTTTATAACTACTTACCATGATATGTATTATACTTAATATATTTTCATAACATTGTTACTGCGATGGGCAGGGCATGTAGTTTGAATGTCAGACTACCAGCTTCCATAGAATCTGTTATTTGGCGAACTACAGCAAAGCAAACGCTCCCAGCGCTTCAAAGATTCTCTGAAAGGGTCACTGAGGGCCTTCAACATCAGCCCTGATACGATGCAGGAGACAGCTCTTGACAGACGAAAGTGGCCGTCAGCTGTCTACAAGGGGTCGAAAAACTACGAAACCAGCAGAAACAGCACTGCTGAGAAATGGACGCAGGCCATCCACACTGCCATAGACTTTTCTAATGTCTGGTTGTATTTCCATCTGTTTCTGATGAAGTTGGGACGGTGATGGTGGTGGTGGTGGTTATGATGATGATGATGATGATGATGCTTATGATGAATTTGATGATAAAGATGGCGATGAGGATCAGGATGAGGACGATGATGTGGTGGTGGTGGTGATTATGATAATGATAATGATGATCATTAAGATGAGGATGAGGATGCAGGATCAGGGTGATGGTGAAGATGATGATGGTGGTGGTGACGGTGGTGGTGGTTGTGGTGATGATGATAATGATGTTGATGTTGATGATGATGATGATGATGATGATGACAACGTCAACAGCAGCAGCAGCAGCAACAAGAGCAGCAGCGTTATCATCATTATCATCATCATCGGTTCACCAGAACAACATGAACACCACCAGCACCAGCATCACTCCTGATCCACTGAACATCAGTGACCTCTGTCCGGGTGCAGACTACATCATGAATCAGAACCTAACAAACTTCACAGTCCTACAGACCAATGTATCAGACTGCCTGTCAGCGCTGTTTTCAGATTTTCTGACACACCAAAGAGTTGTGTATGGGATGTGTGATGAGTTCACTCCTGTCTGTCTTCTGCATGTAGAGGTACCACTGGGTATGTTGGTACGGGTTCGGGTCCAACGTTTGGCATACTGGTGTGGCTCTAGGAAATGGAAAACTGAGATATTTACCTGGAATTCTGACCGTGATCAGACGAGAGAATGGTGGACAGTACAATGCGATGGACATTCTATGGAAGTAGATTACATAGAGTCATATAAAAACCACATGTCTTTTGTGCACTATAACAAGTCATTGATCAGGCTTCATATACAGACAATTAAAGAACACAGTTTTATTAAAATATCTACGTCACCCTTCTCTGGGTACATGATATTACCACGTCAGAGTTTCCGTGTGATAGCTTCTCATCACATTTGGGAAGAAGTGACAGCGCCCCCTGACTGTGTCATCATGGCCAGTTTCCAGGGAACATCGTACAAAGAGAACACACCTAAAACGTATGCAGACTTGATCTACATGCAGCCAGACACACGTCAGATCGTCCTGCGAGTGTGTGGTGACAATAAACTCATCAACTCGCACTTTCCTTACGACACACATTGAAATTCATGTCAGCAGTCTAGGTTTCGTACCACTACAAAGAAGTGTCAGTCTGAAAATACTGTTTTCTTTTCATCCAGTGACAGTTACACCCTATCAGTTATCCAGTGGGCTGTTCAACTGTTCTGTCAATCACTATTCCAGCTTTCAGCACCACCTGGACTGTAACCTGAAGCCAGAGTGTGAAGATGGACAGGATGAAACAGAACACTGTCCCTTCAGCAGTCCTGGTTGTCAGGGTTTGGTGGCTTCACGTGACAAATGTTTTGCATATGTTAAACTAGGAGTTCATTTGCCTACTACTATGGCATCATATCAGTGTCAAAAGATGGGTGGACAGCTGGCTTCAGTCAAAACCAGACAGGAACAAATCAATTTTCTACACATCTTTAATCACCGTGATGATTTTCTCATGATTGCAGGTTTCTTTTCAGGCTGGAAGTCTGTGACTTTTATGTACAGTAAGTTCCGTCATTATTCTGACAATACCATGATCTACAACATGAATCATCTTTGTGGCTTTCTATACATTCCCGTAAGGACCATTCAACAATCAAATCTTGATGCACGCAGCGTTTTATTTCTGGTATCTAATAATGCAAAAGGCATACTTTGTGAAGTGAAATTTCAATCACGAAGCATGTATTCCATTCAAACCATTAATTTCCCTGTATTGGACCCAGCCCTGTCACTTTTGATACAGACACAACACACGTTATCAGATTGTCCAGTGGGTCACGTGACACCTACTTTTTTGTCCTGTGATCTTCAAGTTAACTGTGGACAAATGATGTATACAAGATCATGCGTATTCTGGAACATGAGCACTAAGAACACAGACACACCAACTTTTCCTGTAAAGCACACAAGCTACACCATTGTCATGTTTGTCTGTGATGATGACATAACAACATTGCCTTACACTCTGGCGTGTGACTTCAGACACGACTGTCCCGATCACAGCGATGAGTCATTCTGTCAACATCCTTCATGCAGTGGTTTTCTGTGCACCAATGGTCAGTGTGTGTTGGACAGTCACCATAGTGATGACCACGCAGACTGTCTGGATGATTCTGATGAACCCATCTTCTCCTTTGACTGGAGAAACAGCTGGATACACAAGGAGGCCAACATAAATCAGAGACTTTTCATCAACCTGGATGGTACAGGTTACTTTACTCATCAACTGATGACATCTCATCAGTCTTGTCCTGACACTCATTACTGGTGTACAGAAGACTGGTTGTACTGTCTCCCTGTCTACACTCGATGTAATGGATTTTTTGACTGTACATACGGTGAAGATGAACAAGACTGTGAAACATTCACCTGTCCTGGTTTCTACCAGTGTCGTGGTTCTAAAGTTTGTGTTCATGGAGATCATCTGTGTAATGGCTGGGGTCAATGTCCACAGCGTGATGACGAATGGTTGTGTGATATGACCTGTCCCAGTGGCTGCCAATGTCAAGGTCATTCTTTTTTATGTCCCCAGGCTTTCTGTGCTGACCTCTTTCCACAGCTTCACTACATGGACGCCACAGGCTCAGGAATGACGCTGGCTGATTTCAGGAACAATACATATCTCATTTATCTAAGTCTTTCCTGTTGTTCTCTAGTCAATGTATCAAGTGTGAAGCTTCGTAACCTAATATCCCTTGATCTGACCTACAACCAGCTGAAAACTGTGGATAGGATTATTTTTCTCAAGTTATGGAATTTAAGAAGTTTATTTTTAGCAAACAACCCTCTAACATTACTGAGGGGTGAGCCATATTTTTTGTTTCATTATGCTCTGGCAAAAATAGATGCTTCAAGAACACGTGTTCAGATACTTAACAGTAGGCTGCCCATGTATTTTCCCCAAATCACGTATTTGGATTTATCATTTTCTGGTATTCACACAATCAGTCCCAGAGCAGTCAAATGTATGCCACAGCTGACTGAATTAGACGTTAGGGGAAATTCCATGACCAATTTTCCCTTGCATGCATTGTCAATGTGGAATCAAATGAAAAGCATCTTCTCTTCGAATTACAGACTTTGTTGCAGGAATTTACTTTTTGTACAGTCACACACAATACGTTGTGTATCACCACAACCTATGTTTTTTTCATGTGAACATCTGCTACCATCTGAACTGTACAGGCTTTTCTTTTGGTTACTCAGTACGTTCTCCATTCTAGGGAATTTGGTTTGTTTCATGGCAGCATTCAAAGAAAAGAAAATGTTTGGAAGTACTTTCATCACGTTCATAGCTCATTTCAAGATTGCTAACATCTGCATGGGAATTCATGTCAGCATAGTTACAGTGGCCAATGGAACATTCTATGGAAATACATCTACTTTGAACAGGCATGGACCAGCAGTGTGACTTGCAAGGTCGCTGGTTTTCTTTCCCTTCTGTCCAGTGAGGTGTCAGCTCTGATCCTCTGGTTCATGACACTCGATCACATCATTGTCCTTTGTTTCCCCTTAACCAAGTGGACATTCAATAGACGTCTGACTGCTGTAGCATGTGCAGTGTCATGGTGTGTTGGACTTTGGTTGTCTGTGATACCTTTTCTCCCTGGATTGTCACACTGGGGCCTTGATGGCCTGTCTGGTCTATGTCGTCTGGCTCTATCTGATAGTAATTCCAAAGAAGAGTTCAGGTGGTTCATAGTCACTGTCGTGTTTAACTGTATCCTGTGTTCTGTGGTGGTTGTTGGTCAACTCATCATTTACAGACGAACACCAATCCATCCAATCCTAATGGATCCCACAAAGAAACTGATATACTTTTCAGTTCACCTATTGATAAAAGTGGCTGTAACAGATGCTGTGTGCTGGTTCTCCCTCGGTCTGACCAGTATGTTGACCTTAGATGACAGTGGTGCCTCAGATAAGGTTCATGTGACCATGGTTGTGTTCATGCTACCACTCAACTGTGCACTCAATCCACTGCTGCACATATGGACTGTTGTAACACAGCGACGACAACAAGAACAGGAAGACAGACTGTTACAAGTGTTAAAATCACGACATTTGTTATGAGACCAAAACAATAGATCCCATCTTTCATGGAGCTGTAGAGCTGTCGTCTACATGTCAACCTGCATGTGAGGCCTTCGTCGGGACTAATGTTGACTGTGTATTTGGCTCTGTCCTTTGTGTATCTACATGTTAACCCGTATGTGAGGCCTTCATCAAGACTAATGATGACTGTGTGTTTGGCTCTGTCCTTTGTATATCTACATGTCAACCTGTATGCATGTGATTTTTGGATACTTCATGGATCTGTTGTCCTATCTGCTTCACGTTCAGTTCACCTCTGTAGGCATATGTCTACAAAAGAGATAAGTTGGGTGAGAAGAGGTGGTGTCATCTGTTCGTCAGTTAGTCTGACAGAAAGCTGTTGTTGTCGATGGACTGATGTCCTAGAACATGAGGAAAGAAGAGTTCGTTGTTTTGATGTATACAGACCAGGAAGCTGTCCACGTCTGGTAGAGGGTGAAGGTCCGCCTGTGCCGTCCTGTCTGTCCATTGTGTCCTCTGTGTATTGTAGACCTGGGTCATCCACACATGGTAGATGGCTCAAGGTTCTGTGTTGATCTTCTTTTGTGTCTCTGTGAGGTATCCATGTTATTGTTAGGCGGTTATATATTGTAGCGTTGTGCGCGCGCGTGTGTGCGCGCGTGTGTGTGTGTTTTGTGGTCGCTAAAGAGTGTGTCAGAAATGTGCGTTAGTTGTTATATATGTCATACCTCATGTTTGGTACACAATCTTCACTATGTTGTATGTGTTTGTTCGTATCGTATTGTTGCACAAATGTGTTAATAATTCATCAGTTGTGTTTGGTGTCCAGAAGCTCGTGAAATGTATATTTGGTTCAAAGCCTGGTACTGGAAAAGATTTTCGATATGAACAGAAATGTTTTCACTTATAGACGTTAAACTTTTCACGACGTACCAGCGACAGGGAGCCGGTGCCCAAAAAGTTCCCTCCTGACGCACGGCACCCCTAGTGCCAGCAAGGCATCTGTTCTCTCTGACGCACTGGCCACATAGTGCCAGTCAAGTTTTGAAAAATTCTGGCAGCTTCCACAGTAAAGAATATCGAAAATAACTATCAGTATTGTGTATCAGACGGTTTTCACAAAGGGACAGCATATGTTTAGTTGATGTAGATTTACACTTGATGCTCTGACTGATAACAACACAGAGTGACCCCCTGACCAGGAAATTGCAATGCCATGTGTTAGGTCCGCACTTTCTTTCTTGATAAACTGTCTGCTACGTGCTACGCGTGGGAATGTGACTCTTCACAAGTTATTAGAAACCATCTGAGGTGACTGTCCTCTGTCTCTTTCTCTCTCTCTCTCTCTCTCTCTCTCTCTCTGTCTGTCTGTCTGTCTGTGTGTGGAGAGAGAGAGAGAGAAAGAGAGAGAGAAACATGGAGAGAGAGAAAAAGAAAATTGGGGTTTCAAAGGTTCCTCTTGACTACAGTACACTTATTACTGAGATGTGAACATGCGTCTGGTTTATGCTCTGTGACCTACGTTGTTCTTGTCACAACTGTGCGAGCAAGTTTTGGAAATTCTTATTTGAAAACAGTATGCTTTCAAAGACGACGTTTTGATCTCTCTGGTAATATCAAACACTTTGCCAGTAATCATTTTTAGTAGCTGTAAAATAAAAAAGTAGTAAAAATGGTACGTCTACAGGGAAGAAAAGAAAAGCCGACTGCTCGGCAGCTGGGAACTTGTTTTGTTGTGTACTGGCCATCATGAAAGTCTTAAGACGTGCATTTTGTGCTGATCTTGTTTGCTACAAGTGTGCATTTGATTAAATTTCTGTGTGAAAATGCGCACGAGATCCGCGAGTGCGGGAAGCTGGCTGTATGAATTACGATATGAATAACAACGGAAATAGCGACTTGTTTCTTTGACCTGTGTGTGTGTTGTGTGTGTGTGTGTTGTGTGTGTGTTGTGTGTGTGTGTGTTGTGTTGTGGTGTGTGGTAGAGTGTTATGATGATTGATCTCAATGGAAATAACGCTTGTTATATCTCTATAGCAACACACACACACATAATTGTAATAATTTTTATAGTGTGTGTGGTGTATGTGTGTGTGTGTGTGGTGTGTGTGCGTGCGTGCGTGCGTGCGTGCGTGCGTGTGTGTGTGTGTGTGTGTGTGTGTGCGTGCGTGCGTGCGTGCGTGCGTGCGTGCGTGCGTGTGTGTGTGTGTGTTGTGTGTGTGTGTGTGTGTGTGTGTGTGTAGAGTGTTTATGGATGATTTGATTCTCAATGGAAATAACTGCTTGCTTATATATCTATCTATAGACACACACACACACACACACATATACTTGTATATATATATAATATTGGTGTGTGGTGTGTGGTGTGTGTGTGTGTTGTGGGTGTGTGCGCGCGCGACACGCGCAGAGTATTGACGGATACTCGTGGTCATGATTTTTGTCAATAAAAGTTTGTTTATGATTATTACAACAAGATAGTATTGTATTATTGAATAGTGATCATACCCATATGCATGAATATTTTAGAATGGTAGGCTCGTAAGGATTAATGGCCCTGCATGTGTACGGTCATTATTTTAGAAAAGAAATAGTTATTGTTGTTTCGTAAATCTTTCTTGTGAATAGTTTAAGAAAAAGGGGAATAATCTCTTTTCTACTGAACTGATCATTTTATGAAACTCATGTTGGTTAATCTTTTAGGGCGGTGGTCATATTTCGCACCAGATGGTTTAATAACAGATTGTTGTGAATGATGTGAAGAGAAAGCAAAATGAGGTCTACTCTGGGTGTGGAGCATATCTTTCAATCATCGGAAATGAATATCCAGCCTAGGAGCTATTAAGTAGAATGTGTCATTGCATTGAAACATGATGTGAAACTTAACGATGTTTGAAAAATAATGCGTATTTCGACTATTGCACAAGCCAGGAGAATGATGCCATTTTGAATTCTTTAAGTTGGTATGTAGCACGTGTTCATACAGAGTTAAACGCAGGTTACTAGTGGTATTTCTACTGTGAGTGTGTAGTGAGAGTGTTGGAATTAGTGAGACATATAGGCCATTATAGGTAGGTTTCTACTGTGAGTGTGTAGTGAGAGTGTTGGAATTAGTGAGACATATAGGCCATTACAGGTAGGTTTCTACTGTGAGTGTGTAGTGAGAGTGTTGGAATTAGTGAGACATATAGGCCATTACAGGTAGGTTTCTACTGTGAGTGTGTAGTGAGAGTGTTGGAATTAGTGAGACATATAGGCCATTACAGGTAGGTTTCTACTGTGAGCGTGTAGTGAGAGTGTTGGAATTAGTGAGACATATAGGCCATTACAGGTAGGTTTCTACTGTGAGCGTGTAGTGAGAGCGGTGGAATTGGTGAGACATGAGATCTATTGCAGGTAGGTTTCTACTGTGAGTGTGTAGTGAGAGTGTTGGAATTAGTGAGACATATAGGCCATTACAGGTAGGTTTCTACTGTGAGCGTGTAGTGAGAGCGGTGGAATTGGTGAGACATGAGATCTATTACAGGCAGGTTTCTACCATGAGTATGTAGTGAGAGTGGTGAAATTAGTGAGACACGAAGGCTATTGCAGGTAGGTTTCTACCGTGATTGTGTAGTGAGAGAGGTGGAATTAGTAAGGCATTGTTTTTGCAGGATGTTGCACATTCTGTAGCGTGGTCTAACGAACGTCTTGGGTGTTGGCTGCGGGACCTGGCGTCATCCACTGATTGATGTCTGTACTTCTCAGGATAGGCCCAGATTCTACAAGGAAAGTTCCAAAACTGTGAAGGCAAACTCTAAAAATATAACAGAATGGTAAAAATCAAAACATAAAATTGGGGAAATACAATCCTACAATTATGACATAACATGTGTGTCAAGTCAAAGGCATGAACTAAAGTAACAAACAAACAAACGTACACACAAAATAGTGAAACTATAATCCAAAACTGGAACGAGTGAAAGATTGGACAATGAAATGTACAACCATGGAAAACATGATCATAAAGTACATTGGGAATTAAAAGCACTTCATGTGATGAAAGCTCTTTAAAGGGACAATGGCCTGTTACATGAATAAGCCATCTGACGTCTGAAGTCTGATGTTTCTCTCTTGCTTACTTTTTGTTTGGCTGTGATTGGTTTAAGGGAAAGTTTGATGACTGATGTGTCTGTTGGTTTGCTAGTTGGTTTGATGACTGATGTGTCTGTTGGTTTGCTGGTTGGTTTCAGGAAACGATTCTTTGCCTCAGTTACTGCTGTTGGTGAAGACATCACCGTTATCAGGGCACATCACACCAAAAGGCAATTACAAAAGGTATGGTTTCTTCATGTACACAACATCTCTGTCCCAGCTGGACACGTGATTATGATCAGTCTGAGAAGAATGGTGAAGTACTATGGATCTGTGGGTGTCAGACTGTATACAGAGGACGATTCCTATGGTATCCTTGTGTGGAATAATAACGTTGCGAAATGGTGGTATGACCGTGTGTTCCACACCCCAACAATCACGGTTGAATACGACAACTTTCATTGCCTGGATGTACCATGTTTCAGACTGTTCTTTTCCTTTCACCCTGAACGCCAGACACCTGAAAAGTTACCTGGTGGACTGTTCAACTGTTCTGTTGATCACTATTCCAGCTTTCAGCACCACCTGAACTGTAACCTGAAGTCACAGTGTGAAGATGGACAGGATGAAACAGAACATTGTCCCTTCAGCAGTCCTGATTGTCAGGGTTTGGTGGCATTATGTAACCATTGCTACAACATTGTCTGTGTTCCACATATGATTTTTTATACACATAATATGTTTCAACTATCGAACAAGTACTGCAAATCTTTGGGAGGCGTGTCTGGTATGCCAAAATGTGAGGAGGACTGGGGTGGAATTATAGATAATTTAACCAATCCATATCGGTATATTCCTGACTTCATTTCGGTCGGTTTGACCACTGGCAACATGACATTTCCAAACATGTACAGTAAGAACGTCATCAGTGAAGACAGGACTGTTCTCTACCATTCTGTTCGGTTTAAAAATAATGAGCATTTTGATAAATATGGGAAGGCTTCATGTATTTACAGACATAAAGGTCAGTTCATGATACTTGCGTGTAATACCTATGAAGATTTTCCTAGTATAATGTGTGAATTTAAGACAAATCAGACACACCATCTCTCACAAACAATATTATTGACCAGGACGCCTTTTCCTATCCACACACACCAGTCTCTGATGACGTGTCCTGATGGTCACGTGACACAAACAATTTTATTGTGTGGCTCACTCCAGTATGACGTGTGTGGTCAAGGTCACATATCTTCGTGTACATTTTCTGATCATGTGTCACACACAAAGGGTGGGTTTGATTCGACAGTTGATCGCGTCACTCTTGTCCCGTTATTTGCCTGTGATGATGACGTCACCTCGGTGTCATATACCCTGGTATGTAACTTTGTACAAGACTGTCAGGATAAGAGTGATGAGTCTTTCTGTGAGCATCCTCCTTGTGTCAACATGTTTACCTGTACTAACGGTCAGTGTGTGTCCTATGATGTTGTCTGTGACAAAGCGTTCCATTGTCTGGACACATCAGATGAGCTGAACTGCAAATGGTACAGAAACAAAAATATTGACTGGGCACCAGTTTTTCCTTCCCCTGTTCTTATCGATTTTGATGGTATCAACACTTTTATTTCAACGCCAATAAAGTCCAATGAGTCCTGTCCTGACAGCCACTATCGTTGTCCTGGTAAGTTCAATGACTGCCTGCCTGTCTACACACGATGCAATGGAATGTACGACTGCATGGACCACGAGGACGAAGAGGGATGTAATGAATTGACGTGTCCAGGGTTCTTTCGATGCCGAAGTTCCATAATATGTCTACATGGTGACCACCTGTGTGATGGCTGGCCTCACTGCCCCCTTTGTGATGATGAATTGTTGTGTGATGTGACCTGTCCTGTGGGCTGTCTGTGTCAAGGTTACACATTTCTGTGTCATCAACCTTTCTCTGCTCACCTCTTCCCACAGCTCCGTTACTTGGATGCCACAGGTACAAGAATGAGTCTTTCTGATATGAATAATAATACCTATCTTATTCATCTGATTCTTGCCAAGTGTTCATTGACTGTCCTGTCCAAAATGAAGTTGACCAACTTACAGTTTCTTGATCTCAGTGGAAACAAACTACAACATGTCAACATGACTTATTTTGTTGGTTTAGAGTATCTACAGACACTATCTCTGTCCAATAATCCTATCACTTCTCTCCACTCTGATCCCTCGTCTGATATTCTGCAAAGTGCAATCACAACGATAGATATGTCATATACCACACTGAAAATGTTTGACACTGAAGTCTTGTCCAAATTCTTGAAATTGCAGAAACTGAATTTAACCTTTACTACTATCGATACTGTCAGAACTGAGGGTTTTAAGTTAACGCCAAAGTTAACAGCATTGTACATGGAAGGCAGTCCTGTGAAAACATTTCCACCTGACATATTCAAAGATCTTGTCCATCTCCATGTCATATCAACACTGAATTCTAAATTGTGCTGCAAAGAGATACTACCACATAACTTTGATGATACGTTTTGCTATTCCCCCAAAGACGACATTTCATCATGTGAAGATTTACTTCAATCAACGATGTACCGAGGGTTTCTCTGGTTGATCAGCTGTCTGTCAGTGACTGGTAACATCTTCTGCTTTGTAGTACGTTTGTGTGCACAGAAGAAAACTTCTTCAAGTGGCTTCAGTGTGTTTGTCACCAACCTGACCATTGCTGATTTTCTAATGGGTGTCTACATTGCTATCATTGGTGTGGCTGATGAAGTGTACCGTGGTAAATATCTTTATTATGATGACACGTGGACAAGCAGTGTGGCCTGTAAGGTGGCTGGTTTTCTGTCTCTGCTGTCCAGTGAAGTATCAGCTCTGACCATATTGCTTATCACACTAGATCGTTTCATTGTTCTTCGTTTTCCATTCAGCACCTTGCGATTTGAGAGAACAACAGCAGCAGTGGCTTGTCTGTTGACTTGGATGGTTGGTTGGCTTGTTGCTTTGTTGCCCTTACTTCCAATGACATCACACTGGGAGTTCTACAGTCAGACAGGTATATGTATTCCACTCCCAGTCAATCGTAAAGTTATTAAAGGGCAAGTTTATTCCTTTGGTGTTTTGATCGTCTTTAATTTCATCGTGTTTGTGCTGATCTCAGCTGGCCAAGCTTTTATCTACTGGTCAATACAGAAGAACGCACTGAAAACCAACACGACCAAAGCATCACGAGACATGATCATAGCATGGCGGTTGATCACTGTGGCTGTAACAGACTTCATGTGCTGGTTTCCCATTGGACTGTGTGGATTTTTGGCGTTGGCTGGTATTCCTATGCCTGCAGAAGTGAATGTTGCCTTGGCAATCTTCATACTGCCCTTAAACTCTGCTCTGAATCCCTTTGTATATACCTTTAACACACTGGCAGAAAAACGAAGAAAATCCCGAGAGACAGAGTTGTTAAAGTGGCTGGAATCTCATGCTGACTTGCATGAAAGCAAATAACTACAATATGGAGTGGCTCTGTGTTATACCAAGATATATGACAGTCTGTGGTACCTTAAGTACAGTATAATTCTGCTTGTTAAATAGCATGTAGTGGCATTTTCTTCATTGTAAATATGGATGGCC
>JAPXFY010000015.1:72938885-73123885 GCA_030674185.1 Monoplex corrugatus
CAACACACACACTACACACACACACACACACACACACACACACACACACACACTTAACCACACACCACACATACTACACACACACACACACACACACTACATGACATAACATACACATAACACATACTACAGACACACACACAGACACACACACAGACACACACACACACACACACACACACACACACACACACACACACACACACACACACACACACTGAGAAATCATAAACTATGCACGACTTGAAAAAGATCAATTCTTACATAATCCAGTGTTCTAGTGTATAATACTCTATGGACATATCTATTCTTACCAGTCGCCGTGGTGTAGTGGTTAGCACAACAGACTACAGACTGGAAGGTTGTGGGTTCCAATCCCCATCAGTCCCTTCAAAAATCATTGCGGGATTTTTCGGCTCTAACCAGCTCCTACCCAGAGTTTGGCGTGCTATGGGATCATTGGGAAGACTGAGACCACATGGTCGAGTCTCATCCTTTTCACGGATGCGTCATTGAGGGTGCTGCTCAAATCTTCTGACCAGCACCGCAGGTGTCTGTATCTCTCGGGCCTGTTTGACGCCAGGATATGTTATGATAGTAAGCGTAGAGTACAGCCCTGTCACGCAGTCTCAATCCTAGGTGGAACTCCATAACATCATGATTATCATTCTCATCGACATCATCATCATCGCATTGTAAACACTATTCCAGCTTCTGTGGCCATTAAGGTGGCGTAGAAAATGGACGAAAAACAAAGACATATCTATTGTAGTGTGTAAAACTTTATGGACAGTAGTAAGAAACTCTGGGGAGAGATGGACAGCAGAAAGTCCTCACAAGAAAAATCCCCGTCAAGCAAGTGTTTTGGCCCTTAACTCCTGACACTCTGTGGGAGCCAGGCCGCATCCAGGTCATGACTCCTGGATGCCCCTCTGGATATATCTAATCCGGTGTTATATTTTGTAAAGCTTTATGGATATATCTCATCTGGTGTTTTAGCGTATAAAGCTTTATGGACAAAACTAATGCAATGTTTTAGTGAGCAAAGCTTTATGGACAAAACTAATGCAATGTTTTAGTGAGCAAAGCTTTATGGACAAAACTAATGCAATGTTTTAGTGAGCAAAGCTTTATGGACAAAACTAATGCAATGTTTTAGTGAGCAAAGCTTTATGGACAAGGGTCTATTTGTTACGGTTATATCCACGAGTTTTAAAAAGCTTAAATGATGTAGTTTCTCACAAAGATTTCAATTTTGGACGGAATTTGTTACACATCATTGGTTGGCGGCCACCTTTGGACTTGCACATGTGACGTGATCTCCCAGGCAGAGTGGTTGTGGGATTACTGTTGGTCCAGGTAGCAGCTGAAGGGCTTAAGGTGCAAATGGTATGTAGCCGTTTTTTCATTTTAACAGCCTTTACGGGGAATGCCCAGGGGTTCTAGGCGACGATGAGGGGCTTGAGGTGTAACGGTGGTCAGCCACCTTTAGGTTTTTATGTCCCAGGCGAGTAGTGGGCTGTGGGATTATTGTTGGTCCCGGTAGCAACTGAAGGCCTTAAGGTGCAAATGGTATGTAGCCGCCTTTTCGATTTTAATGTCCTTTACGGGGAATGCCAAGAGGTCTCCAGGCAACAAATGAGGGGCTTAAGGTGTAACGGTGGGCAGCCAACTTTAGATTTTGATGATCTTTAAGGAGAACGCCTGGAGTTGTTGTTTCAGTATCACGACCTGCTGCCGGAAGGCGACAGATGAGGGGCTTAGATGCAATGGCGGGCAGCCACCTTTAGATTTTGATGTTCTTTGCTGGGAATGCCAGAGGTTGTTCAGTATCACGACCTGCTGCCGGAAGGCGACAGATGAGGGGCTTAGGTGCAATGGCGGGCAGCTGCCTTTAGATTTTGATGTTCTTTGCTGGGAATGCCCAGGGGTTGTTGTTTCAGTATCACGACCTGCTGCCAGATGACGCACCGGGACACGCCCCTTCAAGCGTAAAACGGAGGGCAGGAGGAAGACTCGAGGAGACCAACTCAGACGGGACTCCAGGACACAACGCGAATTCCCCTTGGCGGTTAGCGCTGGAGGGTTGTCCTTTGGCGGATAGTGCTGGGGAACAGTTAGCCTTAGACCATGAAGTTTTGATGTGTTGAAGAAAAATAAAGTTCTACCACCACGCCGTTTGAGGCACGTTTGAAAAGATATGGTGGTGGATTGAAAAGAAAAGTACACTTTACTGAGTGGTCTGTTTATGGAAAGGCTGTAGTACTACATGTACACTAGACGTAACCATCTTTGTAATGCAACAAATTTAACAACAAAAATGATAACAACACAACAGCAAAAATAAAATGATGATAACAACAATAATAACAATAGTAATTATAATAATAATCATCATCATCATAATCATAATCACAATAGTATATTTTTTTATTTGGTTTGGATGCTTTTCCCATTCTTTCCCCCCTCGAATTCTGTCAGTTGACCTACGACCTAAATGGATTCTTCTGCCTGTCGCATCCATGATATTCAACATTGGATCGATTGTCTTCCGATGTTTCGATCATCTCGTGGAGTTGATTTTCAAAGTTGTCTGGTGATCTGAAATATGCCGTTTCTCGTTCTTTTTATATCTTGACTGTATTGAAGGAAGGTCAAGCAGTTACCGCATAGTCTCCGTGGAAGTGTTTTCTGAAGTTCCGAGGACACTGTCATTGCTTCATTCTGTATTCTGTCTAGATTCAGAAGACTGGTCTATGGCAGTTTCAGTTTCAAGGTGACGTCTCCGCACTCGGAACGAATTCCATATGCACTAACGTCACAGGTGCCACATGTGTGGTGACCGTGGCACATGCCTTAAGCCTTACATAAACCCATGAACTGCCCAGATCCTGAGGCCCTACCTACACTATGTTTTACTAGTCTATATTTCATACTGGTATTATATCCGCCTCCCATTGGAATAATATTAGTTACATGTAAATGACATGGTGTATGTGTGTATCTTACCTTCAAAAAAGGAACATGCATATACAGTAAATAAATAAATAATTAAAGTCTGAATCTGGCAACATTGTGAGGCCAAGGCCATAGCTGATTATAGAGAGACTCAGACTCAAGACTCAGTTTCATGTACATAGGCCTTGGGCCACAATACAACAATGGGATGGGTGGGGATGGGACTGGCATTTTGTTCATTTCCAGCGTATTTTACAATTCGATGTAATCCACAGTCTGGAGTAATCCCAAAAGTAATTCATCCGTGATACATAATAACACATTGACAACACCTGTCTGATTATATGAACATCATAATGATTTCCTATAAATACGATTTTCGTCAATAGATAGTTGATCAACATGTCTGTAAATCCATTGCTCAACCCATGACTATGCATATATTTTTCATCGTCACTGGATAATCTGTCAACATATAAATTAGTGTACCAGTCATTAAACATAACCAATCATACAATCAGTCAATGAACCAGTCTTTCCATCAATCAATCTATATATGAATCATTTTTCCATATGACTGTTCCTCAAGTCCATGTAGTCTATTTATCAATCAACAGTTTATCGAACAGACTGTCAAATTTGCCAAACTATAAATTACTCAATCAATCATACTGACTGATCAGTCAATCAGAACGTCATCAAGTTGACAATCCCTCATTCAGTCAACCGATCAATTGAGTCAGCAGTAAGTCCATCAATCCTCTAATTCGACACATATCCAATCAACGGTTTATCAAAAGGGTAACAATAATTTGACCAATTATCGAATAAATCAACAAATTAATAAAAATTGAAAGAGAGAGCGAGAGAGAGAGAGAGAGAGAGAGAGAGAGAGAGGAGAGAGAGGAGAGAGAGAGACTCTCTGTGTCTCTATCTCTTTTTCTGTCTCTCTCTGTCTCTCTGTCTCTCTGTCTCTCTGTCTCTCTGTCTCTCTCTCTCTTCTCTCTCTCTCTCTCTCTCTCTCTCTCTCTCTCTCTCTCTCTCGCTCGCTCGTTCGCTCTCACTGATGGGTACTGTAATCAAGTGAGTAAATTTCGGACATACAATCAGAAGTTCCTGTGTTCACTCCCACTAGACACCTCTGCCTGGTGGGTAAAGAGTGGAGATTTTTTTTATTTCCAAGGCCAACGCTAACCCCTTGCGTGTGTATACGCATGCAGAATATCAAATATGAACGTTTCAGACCCTGTAAGTTATGTCAGTGGCTGGTTTTTGGAATCTTAGAAAGTCCCAATATCCAAGAAACAGCAGCAAGTTTTAAAAAAATCGTAATAACTACTATCGATGGAAAATACAGAATTTTTGTCATTATCATTTTCATTCTCTCTCTCTCTCATGGCTCTCTCTCTCTCTCTCTCTCTCTTCCTCTCTCTCTCATGGCTCTCTCTCTCTCTCTCTCTCTCTCTCTTCCTCTCTCTCTCTCTCTTGTTGTCTGTCTCTCTCTCTCTGTGTTGTCTGTCTGTTACTGTCTGTCTGTCTGTCTCTCTCTTCTCTCTCTCTCTCTCTCTCTCTCATCTCTCTCTTTATCTATTAAATATGTTATGTATGTGTGTATGTATGTATGGATGTATGTATGTGTGTATGCACGCATGCATGCATGCATGTATGTATGTATGTATGTATGTATGTATGTATGTGTACATGCATCTATCTATCTATCTATCTATTTAACTATCTATCTAGCTAGCTATCTTTCTATCTATCTATCTATCTTAGCCCTGACATGGCTCTACGCAGTCGGCTGGGCTTTAAACAACAATAACAATAACAATCTGTCTATCTACCTATCTATCTACCTACCTACCTACCTACCTTCCTACCTACCTACCTACCTACCTATTTATCTATCTATCTATCTATCTATCTATCCATTTCTGCCTGTCTGTCTGCTTGTCTGTCCTTCTCTCTCCCATCTTTCTCGCTCTCTCCCTCTCCCCCTCTCTCTCTCTCTTTCTCTCTCTCCGTTTTCCCCCTCTCTCGCGCGCCCGCACGCTCTTTTTTCTCTCTCCATTTTTCCCATACATTGAAAATCAAGTTTGTTTATTTCAGTGCCTGCCATCATCCCTGTTGGAAGACACGATGACAGACATGGAGGATTGCTCTGCAATAAAGATACTGACAATTGCAACCACTATCTTCTTGGTTCAGATATTTGGAGTGATTCTTGCCGATTCTATACCACATTGATGTGCCTTCATTACTCTATGTGGCGTCTCTGTCTCTGTCTCTGTCTCAGTCTGTCTGCCTGCCTGTCTGTCTGTCTGTCTTTATGTATGTATGTATGTATGTCTGTCTGTCTCTCAAACACACACACACACACATGCATACATACACAAACACACACACACACACACACACACACACACACAAATGGCCTACGACTAGGCAATAGACTGTGTTGCTCTGTTCGTAGTACATTTGAGCCGATGATTCCTACGACCACGTAGGTAAATAGGCCACGTGCTGAATTGTCAGTCAAGATTACACACCAGAGGATAATTTGTCAGATTACAAGATTACGCACCACAGAATGATTATCAGGTTAAACACCAGAGGATAAGTTATTAGTAGATTACAAGTCACAGGATAATTTACCAGTCTGATTACAAATCGAGATATTTTTTCAATCAGATGGCAAACCAAAGGATACTTTTATTTGACAAATTTCAAACCAAAGGATAATTTTATCAATCAGGCAACAAACCACAGGATAATCTTTTCAGTCAGACTAAGGTTAAGTTGCAACTGCACCATTGTGACACAAGCACGCTACTGGTGATGTATGAAAAGATAAATTGTGTATTTCTTGGTCTACTTATGATTGTAATCAGGGAACAGTTTGGTTACAGTAAACGTCGTTCAGTTCATACATCTTACAGTGTGTTGTAGTAAGATAATAATGTAGTACCGTGGATACTTGGGGCTGCAATAAGGGACTGGCTTTATTACAGTCAGTGTCCTTCAGAGGCAGTACTATAGATTGGTCAGGGTGGATCACATGTCGATTGTGTGGAAGCCATGGACAGCTTCATGAATTTTTTACCAACAACAGAGAGCTGTAGTGGTCAGGTTAGCAGTGGTTTTTCATTTGGTATGTATATTAGTCAAACATGGGCCTGAGAAAGAATCCTATTCTCCTTCTTTTTCTTCTGCTTCTTCTTATTATTACCGTTGTTGTTGTTTGTTGTTGTTATTATCATTATTGCTTTTATTATCATTATTATTATCATCATGATTATTATTATTGTTGTTTTGTTGTTGTTGTTGTTGTTGTTGTTGTTGTTAGCAGCAGTAGTAGGAGTAGGAGTAGAAGTAGAAGTAGTATGGTGGTAGTAGTAGTAACACAGTGATCACACATGTAGCCAAGCTTGTCATTATCAAGTCACAGACTGGTTGGCTAGTGCAGTGGTAGCTGTCCGCTTTTCGATCATTTCTAAGCCCCAGGCACCCACTGAAGCCAGCACACAATAAGAGATCAGCACTTTCTTATCCGGGGACTTCCAAGATTTATACGGGCAGTAGCTGATTAGTGAGATAACTTCTTCCACCATCAGAGACAACCCACAGCACCTGGATCTTACGCCAATCTGGTTTGTATTGATAACTCGTATCTGCTGCCTCCTGCCTTGATTTTACTGCTTTGCAGCAGCTCCAATGTGACCTCTCCAGGCACAGGCCTGGGCAGTGAGTGTGGACTCTCCAGGCACAGGCCTGGGCAATGAGTGTGGACTCTCCAGGGCACAGGCCTGGGCAATGAGTGCAGACTCTCCAGGGCACAGGCCTGGTCAATGAGTGCGAGCTCTCCAAGGCACAGGCCTGGGCAGTGAGTGCGGACATCCTTAGCTGCACAAATATCAGGATTCCCCTCGTGGTCGCCATGACGTGTCCAAATAAAACCTAGGCAGTACATTTGGCATCAGCTTGGCTACAGTTGTTACCAGAAGGTAGTGTAATATGCCATTCAACCACTTTAGGAGATACACTCCAGATTTTGGTAGTGTTTACTCTGTAGCCTTCTCTTCTCCTGTAGATACCCACAAGACAGTGGGTTCCAATTTTGTCTGTTGATCCTCATCCACCCTCACAGTTGTTGACAGATTATCATTGTCCACCTGGTCCACTGTTGGAACGTCTTGTATTTACCCATACGTGGGGAATGGTTCGTGGGCATCTGGATATATCCACACGAGATTGACCATGTACATTGCAAATATAAGGGACTACTTCTCCCTTTTTGTCCAGTTATACCGCCAGGAACCCGGTCATGCTGTGACATAACAAACTTTGTGACAACAGGAGATACCACGAGAAGATGTTGTTACAGGCACAGTAATGTTGGACAGGCCGTTTGTAAATGATATCCTGCCTGACAAACCAGACAGAGGCCCTGCAGTGATCACTACGTCTTGAAAGGAATGGCTCTAGTATGCGCTTCGCTTTTCTTTGTGTGACAGGCACTTTATCTGTACAGACTTTGGATACAAAGACTCACAATTACTTAAATTGCATGACCCATTTTAAGATCACAATCATCACGCATTACAGTGACAGGAAGAGATTGTGTTCAATATATCATGACCAACCTCTTCAGTGCCATGGACGTATACATACGTTCACATAATGTATACCACTTGTGCCACTCTATTTTTAAGCTGGGGAATCCCAAGTCATACAATTCAGAAAGCTTTGCCCATCTACATGAATTATGCATGAGGCCAGCAGCCAATCACGCTTTGTTACAGTCACTGCACTGCAGTTTTTGTGAGTACCCCCTTCACAGATTTTGATCTTGCTTTCCGAAATGGCTAACGACGAAGCTTCGACTGGGTCAAGTGCTGTGAGAAAGGCAGCGTGTTGCCCAAGATTTTAGCTATTTCATCACAATAAATGTTTTACAAGCATCATATGATCTGTGACTGACCCAGACTTCGACCTGGACAGCTGCTAGTGTATCGAGTTGGTCATTGAGGGGGAGAGTTGTGAGGAGGGAGGATCATTGTTTACGTCAGGCAATTTTTTGCAGTGAGCCATCACATCAGTGTGGCCCATGTGGAGTGTGTGGCTAGCAAGTAACGCAAGAAGTCAGTGCAACTAGTGGGACTGAACCTTGTGCTCTGTGTCCAGTAATGTGTCAGCGTTTCTGTTTGATAACTTTGGGAACTGAAAAAGAAAGAGGTGGGCGTGTACTGACAAAATGAGTGCGTGTGTGTGTGTTAATTCTGCATATGCACATAGGACGAAGAGACATATTTCCGTTACTTTCATGTGTTTTCTTGGGATACTTTGGTTTCTTATAGGTCTACTGCTAATCTAGACTGAATAATCAGAAATTATGTAAAATGTATTTGTCAATTTTATGGGCCATTCTTCACTGACAAAATTGTCAAATACACGTTAAACTACCGTGATTGGATAGTCTGTTTATTTTCCTTAAATGAAAGGTTATGACTACTTTCATGCAATAGTTTGCATACTAGAATTTTTTTCTGAATTATTACTCTACTGACACAAACCAAGTGATCAAATGCAAACAAAACAGTATACTTGGCACTGAAGGGGTTTTTAATCAGTCCATATTCACACAGCCACACCAGCTTTCGCTTGCATGGTAACATTCCGATGGTTACTAACCAGAATGATGTATCTATCTTGCTTGCATGGCAATATTTCCATAGTTACAGACCAGAATGAAGTATCTATCTTCTTTTCAAGCAGGTAACCCTCGATACATTAAACTGTGTCCATGATGTTGTAGTACACGTGTTATTTTAACCTATATTGAATCAGCTTTCAGGTAAACCTCGATACATTAAACTGTATGCATGATGTTGTAAGTACACTTGTTGTTTAACCAATATTGAATCAACTTTAAGGTAAGCCTCGATGTATTAAACTGTCTGCATGATGTTGTAAGTACACTTGTTGTTAAACCAATATTGAATCAACTTTAAGGTAAGCCTCGATACATTAAACTGTATGTATGATGTTGTAAGTAAACTTGTTGTTAAACCAATATTGAATCAACTTTAAGGTAAGCCTCGATACATTAAACTGTATGTATGATGTTGTAAGTACACTTGTTGTTAAACCAATATTGAATCAACTTTCAGGTAAGCCTCGATACATTAAACTGTATGTATGATGTTGTAAGTACACTTGTTGTTTAAACCAATATTGAATCAACTTTCAGGTAAGCCTCAATGCATTAAACTGTATCCATGATGGAACCAGAAAAAACACGAAAGAAGAATACGACAGGCGCCTGTCTTGTCTTGTTGTATCAAATACGCGTTTGTATTCTTCTTTCGTGTTTTTTCTGGTTCCTGTTTGCTTGAACGCAGGCTGTCACACTTGTTTTGGATTTCGTATCCATGATGTTTTATAAATACACTTGTCATTTTAATCAGTATTGAATATACTTTAAAAGAGAATTCATTATACGAATGAACAACCAAATTACGCGATTCTTTCAGAAATATTGACAGTGGCTACTGTAGTTGCTAGATGTGTTGAATGCTTTGAAAATGAAACTTTGATTTTTTACAAGAAGTTGTGGCTGTATTAAATGATTGAAGTAAAATTAAAAATCAAAATGTGATACTTAACTGACATGTCTAGCTTCAGGTTTAATTCGTTTCACACAGTGTTACAGTGCTCAGACGACTTTGCATGAGCTACACCATTGTAGACAACGGCGAACTGCCTTAGGGACTCCGACTCCGGATTTTTCCTCGAGATTTACTTGGGGTCCACCATAAGTGACAACCTCTCTCTGGACGCTGAAATCAGCGCCAGAATTGCAAAGGCCTCATCTGTTATGGCTAAACTGAACAAGCGGGTCTGGTCCAACAGCAGTCTTACTGCGAACACCAAAATGCTGGTGTACAGAGCATGTGTGTTGAGCACACTTCTCTACTGAAGTGAAACCTGGACCACATACGCCAGCCAAGAAAAGAGGCTCAACATTTTCCATCTCCGCTGCTTGTGACGCATCCTCAGCATCCAATGGCAAGACAAGGTGACCATCACAGAGGTCCTCCGTCGTGCGGGCCTACAGACCATCTTTGCCCTTCTAAGCGAACGCCGACTACGCTGGCTTGGCCATGTGCGTCGAATGGAGGATGGACACATACCAAAAGACGTTCTCTATGGCGAACTGGCAAACCGGAAGCGAACTCCAGGACGCCCACAGCTACGCTTTGTAGACGCATGCAAAAGGGACCTTAGAAGCTCAGGGATTGATCCAGGCTCTTGGGAGACCCTGGTGGAAGACAGGGCAGCGTGGCGGACAGCCGTTCAGCAAGGCGTTGTGAATGTGGAGAGGAGGAGAGCAGAAAGCGCAGATGAGAAAAGGGCCCTTCGCAAGCAATGTTTCAGAAACCAGACAACAGCGACTCAATTTGTATGTGGCAGATGTGACAGTGATTGCCACTCAAGAATCGGCCTGCACAGCCACAGCAGAAAGTGCACATCATGACCACAACGCCTCCTGGTGCAGACTATCATCTCCTGAGATGTAAAGAGGCCGACGACGACGATACCATAAATGTTATTTTAGGTAGAAAGTCAAAAATGATATCTATAATAGTATAAATGCCATACATTTTCCCAGAAACTAAGTGTTGTTTTTTAAAAATACTGTTTCATAATTATCTGTCACAGAAAGAAATATGTACATTGAAATACATTTCTCTTTGGTGTTTCCACTCAGAAAAACACCCACCAATGTTATCATCAAACTGATTAAATAACCGTTCCGTGGCAATCCACAAAAAGGTTGGTTGTGTCAATCAAGATGCAAATAAATTGCAGCACAATTCCACTTAATTTTCCTTAAAAAAAGGAACCAAAGCTTAAAGAGATGCAAGGACTGATAGTTTTACTCTGCAAGAAAAACACTGACCCAACAGCCATATCAGTCAGACACAACATAGGGGCAGTATCATGGTGATTCCTACCCAAGTACAAACACGCAAGATCACCAGCACCACCAGCACCGCTCCCAGTCAGTGCAGACAATGCACAGACCTATCATGCAAGCACTACAACGCAATCCCCAAATACCACCATCTACCATTGCAGTGCAACCTCACATCTTTCTCTCTCCTTAACTTTTGTAACCTGCACATTGTGATTTTATAGTCTCTACAACTCCACACCTAACTGAACCCTCACCTCCCTCCTAGCTACTACTTAGGAGACAGTGACACAAGCAGAGAAATGTGTGTACGTGTGAGCTTACATGAGTACAAGTGTGTATGTGTGCGTGTGTGTGCGCGTGTGTTTGTGCACATGCGCGTGAGCACGCGCATGTGTGTATGTGTGTGTGTAATCCACTAGTCATGTCACATGTGCTTACGTCACAGACAAGATCTCACTGTGTATCTGTCACAAACAGCAAATGGATATAGTAACATTTTTCAGTGATCACTTGACAGTCACATATTACGCTGACTGAAACTTAGAAGAATGTCATATGTGATTAGCTAGTTTCAGCCAACGAATCTTTCAAAAATACTGAGGATTTACTCTGAGCAAATATGTATGTATCTACCATCTATAAGTATGAAGTAGTTATCCTAAATATTCAGTCACAGTGACATAAGAGTTCTTCACAACAAGCCCGCCCTTGTTAATTGTCTCTTCATGACGAATCTTTAGTGACTTTGTTTATATATATAGCACACTAAGAACTTGTTCAGAAACATAGATCTGAATGACTAAATACAAGTGTCAAGACCATAACTATATAAACAGTGTATAAAGTTGATGTAGAAAGGACAACATCACTATGGCTTTACCATTAATCACTGACTTGTGTGGTAGTCAATGAACATGGTAGTGGTGGTTGATGTGGTGATGGTGGCGGTGACAATAGTTTGTTTTGCTTTGATTTATTGCGAACACAGTCTGTGGCAGAAACAATAAATCTTAAAATAAATAAAGGCAACCAATTTTAATTTTCTTCAAAGCTCGTCAGTGTTTATGATCTCAAAAGTCACGAATTCTTTCAGGTAGATGATGATAAATCAGCGGGATGTCGCGGGATGTCGCGTCACTTGATTTTTGTGAGAGCTATATATGTCAAAGGAAAACAGCTCTTGTACTGTTGGTAATGAGATAACCAGTGTGTTCAGATTGTTTGCCTCTTTGTTGTATTGATCAGTGTTTGACTGTTACTGCGTACATCAAAGTGACAACACAACTTACCTTTCATTTCATAATCCAACTTTCTGAGTTACATGATAAGCTTGTTTAATGGTGTACAAAACAGGAGCAGGTGACAACTGACAGTAGCTACACTCTATTACTTTAGTGAATCTGTCTGTGAATTACAGTCTCTGATAACTTACATGAAGGAATGTTTGTCTTACATAATTATATCTAAGTGCTCAAGGCGTAGTAGATGCTGAATAATGGTGCCACAGACGTCTTTTCTGTACAAAGACCTTTTTCATGATACAACAACCTAAAAAGCGCAGTAATGTGATCAATTTACTACGCTGGATGAAGCTGGTTAAGGCCTAATCGCCCATAGCGTCTGTATAGCTATCGATATATTAATGCTATCTGCATCTGGCCCATCCACAATCAAGTCTATACCCACCTGGTAAACTATGCTAGATGAAGCAAATCCAGACATGTAGCCCATCCAGAATCAGGACTATACCTACTGAGTAAACCATGCTAGATGAAGCAAAGCCAAAATTAAATTACACTAACTGAGCTACCAGTCAGCAGGTGAAATGGTCAGTGCAATATCAGATTGTGGATTGTGGACGTACATCTTGTTTTCAGTCACTGATGAATGAACAGGGCATAGAAATCACTGATGTAAACAAATAATCATTTTCATTGGCAGACGTAAACTTCCTTCTATGCATTCAGTTTGTATGAACAGATGCTGTCTCTTACACAGAATACTGAACTGATTTGCTTGCATTTTAAGTGTATCTCCATGCCAGGGTGTGTGTGAGTGTGTGTGTGTGTGTGTGTGTGTGTGTGTGTGTGTGTGTGTGTGTGTGTTGTGTGTGTGTGCACGCATATGCACAATACCTTTATATATATATCAATACATAGCCTATGTTTTTAATTCTGTGCAGAACTTTATCTTCAAATTTTCTATATTACACTGGATACCAGTTTTATTCAAATGCCCATGAATATTAGTCATTCGAACACTTTAAATTATGGAACTTATTTATCGTAATGTATTTTACACACACACTGTTTTAATTTTGATAAAGAAGTCTTGTAATTCACGTCCATATGAGTGAAGGCTTGCATTATGGATATCAGTAACCCCAGCTGGAAATCTGCTCTGAAGCCTGGACATGAGGACCAGAAAGAAGTGAAAGAAAATAGGTATTAAAAGAATCAAACAGAAATGATCACAGTCAGAAAAAAAATCAGCCTGAGCCGGTGATGAAATTACTGATATGGAAGGTGATGTACATCTTGGAACACATACTCAGTCTGGTGATGGAACTGAGACCAGCTGAAATAACTGACAGCCTCACCACTATTATGTGTTAAGGATGAGTTTGGTACATTTTGTCAGATGATTCACAAATGAGTAACCTCACAGCAGAGGAAGAACAATTAATGACAGAGGAACTGAACAGACTGACTCAGAAAAATGCACAGTATAGACAGGCACATGCGTGCAAAGAAATTACCATAGAATCTTTGCATAATCAGGATGAAACAAGTATTTTACAGGACTTTACAACACTGTCAGTTTTGTTTGATTTTTCTTTTGTTTCTCAGCTACCTCAGATAAACTGTGATCCGGGCTTAAACCACTGGTTCTTTGGCCAGAAAGAGCTAGTATTTGCATGAGTTTGCCTATTCACTTCAAAGCATATCCATAAGAATGGTGCCATCAATAATTGACTGTTTTGAAATATTCTTTGAGAGGTCTTCTAGTTCAGACACAAGTGCACTTACATGGTCACATTACAACCATGATAACACAATCAGATATCTGAAATCCATTACACCATATTTATTTTACATCCAAATGATAGGGTAGCAGGACTAGTTAGTGACAAAATATATGTAAACAGTGGTGATATTTAAACAATTGCCTCTCAAATGATATTGTTTTGGCAGACAGGTTTTGATATATTTAAATTAGTTGCCATGCAAGGGACTGAAGTAAAAACGTCCTGCTTTCAGAAAAAAGCAACTTCCACTGAGCGCATTACAAACCAAATCAACAAGAAATCTAGCGTGCTTACACTTTCATGTTGAACATGTGATTGGAATGGTGTGCAGAAAATACAAAATTCTCAGTAGCTAGAATTACTGTTTAATCATGCTGATGAACAGATAACAGCACTTGATTATGATAGTGTCATATGCTCTTGTTAACATGTGTCCCATTGTTTCATAAAAAGACATGGCTACTGTACCAATCTCTAGATCTTTTAGAATTTGTAGTGTGGGTCGACAGTCATTGTTGTCAGCAGCTGGTTTAATGTACTGGATTCTTTTGGTCAAAGCAGACATTTCCACACATCACACAGAAACAGCCCACACTTCTATCAAGAGCACTGATGATCTGATGAATATCAGTGACATCTGTCCAGGTGTAGAATATCTGTGGAACAAGACAAACGTCACAATCCAACAGACCAACGTATCAAGGTGCTGGCGTTCATACATGCCAGAATTTTCAGTAGGTATTGGAGTGGTTTATGGGATATGTGATCTGTCTACTGTTTACTGTCGTTTGCATGTACAGATACCTCAAAGTATGTTTGCACGTGTTTATATAAAAAGGCTAGCCTATTGGTGTGAGTCTAGTCCCTGGAAAGCAGAGGTGTATACTGAGCATTCTGTACGTCACACTTTGTCATGTGATATTCATTCACTTGAAGAAATCGTCCTTGAATCAAATGCAAATGGTGTTTTTTTCTCATACCAAAACATTCCTTCCGTTGAAATTAGGATGGAAGCAGTTGCAACTCATGGTTTTATTATGGGATATACATCAGCACATTCGGGGTATCTGATATTACCGGAAGTGAGATCCCATTTTGACTTTCCTTCATTTAACATCTCTGAAGAACTAAAAACTTGTGTTGGATGGGTCATTATGGCCAGTTTTCAGACAAAATACGAATACGATTACCAGGATCACCCATGTATAGAACTGTTTTACATGCGACAAGATACAGTTCATCAAAAATATACACGTGTGTGCAGTGAATTTGATACCCCTTCAAGAGTCTTATTAACATCACATATTCATATCTATTTTCGTGTCTTACAGGGCGTGTATATGAAACCCACAGAGCAGAAACTGCTTTTTTCTTTTCATTCTAAAAATAAGCAACCCAGAACACTAATAACTGGTTTGTTTAACTGTTCTGTAGCTAACTATTTAAATTTTCAGCAACATCTGGACTGTAACCTGAAGACAGAATGTAATGATGGACAGGATGAAACAGAACACTGTCTCTTCAGCAGTCCTGATTGTCAGGGTTTGGTAGCTTCACGTAATAAGTGCTTTCAGTATGTCAGATTAAACAGAAGAACTAGTCAGCATAAAGCGACACAGACGTGTTTTAAAATAGCTGGAAAATCGATTTCAATAAAAACAAGAAAGGAACAAGAAGACTTTCTACATATCTTTAAAAACAAATACGAGTTCATTGTAATAGTGGGTAATTCAGGTTGGGAATCTGTACCTTTCACGTACAGTATGTTTCGTAAATGGTCTGACAACACATTGATATACAACATAGCTCACTTCTTGTTAAAAACTCGATATGGACCCTTAAAACAGCTTGGGACTTTATGGAATAGAGATATGGTATTAACTTCTTACTTGTGGCCCATTAGTACTCGTGAAATAGTGTGTGAAACACAATCACAGTCAGAAAGTAAGATTAGAGTCCAGACAGTTGAACTGCCTTACTTACATCCATCTCTATCCACCTTGACGCAAACACTGCAGAACTTGTTTGAGTGTTCTGGTAGTCATGTGACACACTCGTTTTTGTCATGTGATGCAAACAGTCAGTGTGGAAGGACTACATATTTACAGTATTGTTTGTATTTTCACATGGGTGCTAAGAACAATGCGCTAGTTATGCCCGGGAAAAGCCCTGCATACACTTTTGCCATGTTTGTTTGTGATGATGACATAACAACAGTACCATACAATCTAGTATGTGACTTCAGACATGACTGTCCAGATAACAGTGATGAGTCATTTTGTGAACATCCTGTCTGTAACGGCTTTTTATGCTCTAATGGTCAGTGTACATTGAACAGTCAACATTGTAATGGACAGTCAGATTGCCCAGACGATTCTGATGAAACAAATTGCGTGGTGTATGCATCAAATACATTTGTCCACAGAGAGGCAGACAAAACGCAGCAAGTTTTCATTAACTTGGATGGTGCGGGCTACTTTACTCAGCAGGCAATGAAATCTGATGACTCGTGTCCTGACACTCATTATCGTTGTACAGAAGACTGGTTGTACTGTCTCCCTGTGTACACACGTTGCAACGGATTTTCTGACTGCACTTATGGAGAGGATGAACAGGACTGCGAGATGGTGTCTTGTCCTGGTTTCTACCAGTGTCGAAGTTCCAGAGTCTGTGTGCATGGAGATCATCTCTGTGATGGCTGGGGTCAGTGTCCACAGTGTGATGATGAATGGTTCTGTGATACGACTTGCCCTGAAGGCTGTTGGTGTCAAGGTCATTCTTTTTTATGTCCTAAAGTTTTTTATGCTGATGTATTTGAACATTTACGTTATTTAGACGCCAAAGAGTCAGGAATGACACTGACTGATTTCAGTACTAACGTGTATCTCATTCGTCTTAGTCTGTCACATTCATCCTTACTTACTATACCCAGTATCAACCTTGCAAACTTGCAGTTTATCGATCTGACCAGAAACCAAATAAGAAATGTCAATATGAATATGTTTTTTGGTCTATCAAATTTAAAGGTATTGATTTTAGCGAGCAATCCGTTGTTTTCATTCAAAAGTAAACCGTTTAACATATATTATGCTCTGAGTAAAATTGATTTATCAAGAACACATTTAGAAACGTTTCATAATACACTGTTTATGTACTTACCTAGCCTTAAAATTTTGAATTTATCTTTTTCTGCTATTAAAGCAATCAAATCAATAGACTTTCAAACTGTACCACAACTGACTGAATTAGATGTAAAGGGCAATCTAATAACCCACTTTCATTTTGATGCATTGTCAGGATTAAGGGACTTAAAAAGTATTTTTTCGTCTAATTTCAGACTTTGTTGTGAAAACTTAGTTATGAAACAATCAAGTAAAAGGAAGTGCCTGTCACCATTGCCCGTGTTTTCGTCATGTAAAAACTTGTTACCAACTGACGTGTCTAGGTTTTTCTGTTGGCTGGTAAATATATTTGCCATTTTAGGTAATGGCATTTGTTTCATAATTCTATTTGCTGTAAAGAAACTACATGAAGGCAATTCTATTTTGTTTCTTGTGCATTTCCAGATTGCTAATGTAATAATGGGATTTCAAACAAGCATTGTTACAGTGGCCAACCGAGTGTTCCATGGCAATTATATTTATAATGAAAATGCTTGGACCAAGAGTGTGACTTGTAAGACAGCTTCTTTTCTCTCTATTCTGTCCAGTGAGGTATCAGTTTTAATCATCTGGTTTATCACATTAGATCACGTCATCATCCTTTGTTTCCCTTTGACCAGAAGGAGATTCAGTCGACGTTCAACAGCTGCAGCTTGTGCTGTAACATTGTTTGTTGCAAGTGTGTTGGCAGTGGTTCCTTTTGTTCGTGGACTGTCACACTGGGGCCTTGATGGTCAGTCTGGTCTATGTCGTCTGGCACTGTTTGATTGCTACAATTGTATTCAACAGTTCAGATGGTTCACTGTTACTGTGATACTGAATTTTTTATTGTGCTTAGGAGTTGTTGCTGGTAATCTCTTTATTTACAACAGGATATCAAAATACCAAGTCGTTGTGGATCCTATTATGAGATCGGTTTATTCTTCAGCGGACCTGATAACAAAACTGGCTGCGACAGGCTCCATTTGCTGGTTATCATTTGGCCTGACCAGTGTGATGACTTTGTGTGGTGTTGCTGTATCAGACAAGGTCCACATGGCGATGGTTGTGTTCATGTTACCATTCAACTCTGCATTCAGCCCATTGTTGTATATGTGGACTGTCGTAATACAACGAAGGCAACAGGCACAAGAAGAGAAAGTATTGCACATGCTGAAATCAAAACTTTCTTTGCCAGTGAAAACATCCACTTAATCAAAGAATATGTATTTCATTTTTGAAATAAAAACTATTACGTCGTTCCTGGCCCACAAAGTACACCTTCGTTTATGATACACCTTCCATTTTTAGGGAGAATATTTCAAATTTATGGACAAAACTGAAGACCACGTCGCCACAATATGTGTATGTACGCGCGCGTATGTGTGTGTTTATGTGTGTATGTGCGTACGTGTGAGTGTATCTGTGTGCGTATGTACGTGTGTGTGTAGTGTGTGTGATATGTGTACGTGTGCAGACAAATGATTTGACTTATTTGCAATACAGCAAAGTGTAAAAGGTGGATATACATTCTGAAATTGCCCAAACTCTAGCCTAGTGATGAATCGTTGATAACGTTCATCTTTTTGCCAATATGGCAGATATACGTCAAGTTCTGATGAACATCGTACTTTCTGCTTATCCAGTTTCCTTTCGGAAACATCTCGAGAGATTTTTACTTCATCAAGCCAATGCATGATGGGTAAATCTTAAGACAGCATTGATGAAGTCTTTGAAAGCGTATAAGCGTAATTTGAGAGAAATACAAAACAGATCTGGATCATATAAACATTTTTATATTTGTCTGCCAAATGAACGTTGAAGTACTGGATCAGCTAGTCTGAAAACACCCTTTAAAAACCCACGTTCCGTTAAACAGCCAGAAAATGAAGTTGTTGACCAGTAAGCACCATATGTTTAAGTAGAGAAGCCAAAATTCTTCAAAGACCATAAAATGCGGAATTACCGTACAGGGCACCAAGACAAAGCTGCACCTTCACAGAGAAGGCAAATGGTGATCCAGAGACGATAGATCACAGCCAAAGACCTGTCCTACACCTTGAAAGAAGCCAACTTAAATACAAAACAATTTATGGCCCACTAAAATTGTCAATGGGTAGTTTTGCTATGGGTGGTCGGACTATATTACAAGGAGTGTGAAAAGTACAAAACTGCAGGATACTGTAATTACATAACGACTAACAACATATATTACCAACACTACACTGCAACACGACCACAATACAGCAAGGTTTGACTAAGAATACTTAATGATACAATATCCACATCTCTCCAAATGGTTGATGTGAGGTGTTTAATGTGAAACGTGTTTGTCATCTTTTATTTTTAGCCTACACCGCTGGCTAGTACCGCTGCTTACAGCTCTGCGAAAAGGAGAGTAGCATGTGTAAGTCTCTTTCCGTTAGTGCATAGCCTCTCCATCAGTAAGCCCTACGTTGTGCCTCCCTGTGGCGACACATGGTAACTGAGCATCTCACGTACTAAGGATAAACCCTTGAGGGACTTGGAGGAGATCTGGCCCCCAGACGTGCAGTACGCGGACTAAATGTCGTGTGGACATGCCCTGGTGCCCAAGAACCAGACTTCCAGCTGTGGGTAAATAGCACCACTGCCTTGTAGGTGCCTCAGGAGAGACAAAAGCTAAGGAAATAAACCCTGACAGAAAATCAGCCCCACTGCCTTGTGGGTAGTCGTGGGAATGACATAGGCTAGCAGAGAGTCTGTACAAAAGCTGATGGAAGGCAATGGGAAACCACCATCGTATCATTCCTAGAAAATCATGGCCAGCCAAATACAAAGATGCCTGAATAACGTAAGTAGGGGCTCCAATGGAGCACCTTCATCTGGTAGGGGATGTCATGTTGTGCAGGTGACACCCGATCATCATCAAGCTACTGTGACCAAATTCAAAAATATAAGAACTGCGACTTGGAATCATCATCATCATCATGTGCCCTGTTGCGTGGCGTTGGCGATCGTGGCCCTCCATACAAATCTATCCCTTGTCAGTGCAAGTACCGGTACATCTCCCATCCTCTCTATCCTCAGCCACTCGGCGAGTCCGTCCAATATTTTCTCCCTGGGTCTACTTGGTGCTCTTTTTCCATCCAGCTTTCCTGTTGTGACTGGGTGCTTTAAATTCTCTTGTCTCATAAAATATCATATAAATGTTGCTTGCCTTTTCCTAATTTTCTTCATTAATGTTATTCTTGTGTCTGCCTCCTTCAGGACTGCTATGTTTGGAGCTCTCAACATTCTTCTTAAAAACCCCACATCCATAAAACAGTATCAGTTCTATATAACACTGAAAACTCTCTTCCTGATATTAATTAGTAGACATTTGTTGGTAAAAACGCTTTTCATTTTCTTGATTACTGTTTTAGCTTGGCCGAGTCTGCTGCCTATTTCTGATGTGCAGCTGCCCTGTGGTGAGATGACTGTTGACAAATATTCAAACTTATCAACCTGTCTCAATGTTGTGCCATTTGCTGTTATTTTGCATGAAGAAAATTCTCTTTTTGTTTTCGTTTTTGTTTTTCGTTGGTTGGTTTTGGTTGGTTGGTTGGTTGGTGGGTTTGGTTGTTTTCTTTTTATACTGATTACGATAACTTCAGTCTTTTTACTATTAAGCTCCAGCCCTTCAATGTTGCTTTCTATTTCTACTATATTCACAAGATTTTGTAGGTCTTTTTTCATTTTCTGCAGTTAGTACAGTGTCATCTGTGTAATGAACAATGTTTATCATTTGTCCTCAAACCTTTATCCCAGGACATTCTTTTAGTTTTCTCATGATGGTTTCACTATAAAGTGAAAACAAATCTGATGACAGAACACATCCCTGCCCAACCCTCTTTTGATAGTTTGGAAAGAGCTTATATCATTTTCTGTTCTCATTGCTGCTGTTTGTTCCAGATACATATCTCTGATTATTTTTAGATCTTTTCCATGAACACTGAGCCTTTCTAGTTGGTTGATCAATTCTTCATGTCTTCCCAGATCAAAAGCCTTGATATAATCAACAAAGTATGAATGTGAATCCTTAGTCAACTCGATTGACCTTTCTATAAGAATTTTGAGGATGTATACGGCATTAAAACATTGTTGCAAAAAAGTAAATCAGACAATATCAAAATGGAGATGGAAAACCTCAACATTAGTATTTTAGGACTAGGGGAAGTGAGATGGAAGGGGGCAGGCATGATAACATTAGGTATACAGAACTATATTCTGATGGAAACTCACATGAAAGAGGAGTAGGCATCGTAATGGACAAGAACAAATCAAAAGCAGTTAGGGGATAGTGGGCTGTCGTCCGACAGAGTTTTTACTGGTTAAATTTGGAGGCAGGCCATTTGATATCAACACCATTCAGGTGTATGCACCAACATCCGCAAGTACTCAGGAAGACATCGACAACTTCTACGAAGTATTAGAGATGGCCAAGGCCCAATGTAAATCACAAGAAGTTACAGTAATAATGGGAGATTGTAATGCTTAAGTGGGACAGGATAGGGTGAAGGATATAGTTGGACCTCATGGCCTTGTTACACAAAATGAAAGGGGAGGGAAACTTGTAGAATGGGCACAAATGAATGAGTTCATAGTAGGAAACACCTAGTTTGAGCAGCTTAATAGAAGAAAATGGACTTGGATGAGTCCAGGAGATAATACCAAAAATCCGATTGACTACATCCCGATTAATGAAAGATTTAGAAATTCTTTATTGTCAGCAAAAACTTTACCAGGAGCAGACTGCAACAGTGACCACAATCCTGTAGTGGGAAGACTTAGGCTGAAATTAAGGAAAGGGAAACAGACCAAAAGCAACTTAACTTCAAACTAATTCTTGGACTCTTAAAGACAGATAAAGTGATACGTAAAACATTTAACGTACATGTTCAAAACAGATTCAGTGCTCTGGAAGACGTTGGTGACAGTGAGAAACAATGGACAAAGATGAGAAATTCGATAAATGAAGCTTGTGAAGAAATCCCTGAAATAGATAGAAAAGCAAAAAAAAATGGATGACAAAAGATATTTTAGGCTTGATGGAGGAATGGAGGAAGGCAAAGAGAAACGAGGAGATATACAGGAAGATAAACAAAAGAAATCAGGAATAGGTGCAATTAAGCTAAGGAAGCTTGGCTGAAAACGAAATGCAAAAAATAGAGGACCGACACAAAACGGATCCTCAGGTTATGTACAGACGAATTGAAGAAACTGTCCACAGGAAAATTACATGCACATCAACTGGATGCTTGAAATCGAAAGATGGTACGCTTATCACGGAAAAAGACAAAATATTAGACAGATGGGGAGAGTACATTAAAGACCTTTTTGAAGATGACAGGAACGAAGAACTCATTATAAGAAAGAACGTTGAAGGACCACCCATAATGAAAGATCAAGTAAGAGCAGCACTGAAAAAGATGAAACCAGGAAAAATCCCAACACCAGACAACATTACTACAGATATGATTGAAGCCCTGGAGGAATTTGGTATTGAAAAAAATCACAGTCCTCCTAAATGAAATTTATGACACTGGAAAAATCGTCAAAGACATGTCAAAATCATTTTTCATTGCGCTTCCAAAGAAGACAGGGGCTATAGAATGCGAACTCCATCGCACAATCAGTTTGATGAGTCAAATAACAAAATCCTATTAAGAATAATCATGATAAGGACAAGGAATAGAATCAAAAGAGAAATAGCAGAAGAACAGTGTGGATTTGTGGAAGGGAAATGAACTATTAATGCTATATACATCCCAAGAACTATCATAGAGAGGTCAATCGAGATGAATAAGGATTTATATTTATGCTTTGTTGATTATACCAAGGCTTTCGATATCGGGTAAGACATGAAGAATTGATCAACCAACTGGAAAGACTCAATATTGATGGAAAAGATCTACGAATAATCAGAAATATGTATTGGGAACAAACAGAAGCAATGAGAATAGAAAACGATATAAGCTCTTTCCAAAACATCAAAAGAGGAGTCAGACAGGGTTGCGTTTTGTCACCAGATCTGTTTTCACTTTACAGCGAAAACATCATGAGAAACCTAGAGGAAGACCCTGGATTAAAGGTTGGAGGAAAAATGATAAACAACATTCGAAACGCAGATGACACAGTGCTAATTGCAAAAAATGAAAGGGACCTACAAAACCTTGTGAATATACTAGAAATAGAAAGCAAAGGTAAGGGGTTAGAACTAAACAGCAGGAAGACTGAAGTCACGGTGATCAGTAAAAAATATGAAATCCCCTCATGCAAAATAAGCAGCAAACGGCACAACTTTCATTACTGGAGTCTTTCGACGTTCTTTTTTATAATGTGTTATGACCATCAGCCTGAGAAAGAGGAACATGCTGAGCCAAGACCTGGACACAACACTTGTCATCACCATCGACAATTAATTCCACCAGTTCACAATCCTTAGGTCCATCATCAGCAAAAATATGTCCTCTGATGCCGAGATCAACAAGCGTATTGACATGGCTGCAGCAACCTCAGACTGACTTACTGCTTGCGTCTGGGAGAACCCAAAGCTGACAACTCTGACAAAGATGACAGTATGCAACGCCTGTATCATCAGTACTCTATTGTATGGCAGCAAAACATGGACAACATATGCCAAACATGAGCAAAAGCTGAATAGCATTCACCTGAGCTGCCTTGGCCACGTCTTCAGCATCAAGTGGAGAGACAAAATACCAAACACCCAGATCCTGGCATGCACTTGTCTACTCACCATGCACACACTGTTAAATCAATGCAGTCTGTGCAGCTTGGCCATGTGCATCGGATGGAAGATGGACGTATCCCAAAAGACATTCTTTACCGTGAACTAGTCTCCTGCAAGAGATCTGTTGGCCATCCCCAGCTACGCTACAAAGACATCTGTGAAAGCTCTGGATATCAACACAGACAGCTGGGAAGACTCAGCACCTGACCGCAACAAATGGTGCAGTGTGCTTCTATAATAATAATAATTACAATATTTATATAGCGCAAAATCTTGATAAAATCAAATCTAAGCGCTGAAGCAGACACACACGCAAGCACGCCGCACGCACGCACGCACGCACACACACGCACGCACGCACACAACACACAAAACACACACACACACACACACACACACACACACCACACACACGCATGGCTATATAATGGGGAGAAAGAATAAAAGCAATAAAAGCAAGAATAAAAGCAATGGAAAATTATAGAGAGCATAGCATATACAATTATATATTATAACCATGTGATTCCCCTCCGAGCGGAGACAGGCTGCAGAGGGGGGGGGGGGGGGGGGTTGAGTGAGGTTAGGATTTTATGCGGAGGAGAAAAGGTGAGTTTTGAGAGCGGACTTGAAGGAGACAAAAGTAGGTTGCTGACGGACTGAGAGAGGAAGTTTGTTCCAGGAGAGTGGACCAGAAACAGAGAAGGCTCGTGGACCATAGGTATTGAGCTTAGTGCGTGGAAAGCGAAAAATCAGAGGATCGGAGGCAGAGCGGAGAGTACGTGAGGGAACATAGATCTCAAGTAGGCTTGACAGGTAATCGGGGGCTGTGTTATTGAGGCTTTTGTAGCACATGGTGTGTTGTTTGTACTGTATGCGCTTTGATACAGGGAGCCAGTGAAGTTGTGCCAGGAGAGGAGATATGTGGTCAGCTTTTTTCTTTTTGAGTACAAGGCGTACAGCATTGTTTTGAATGCGCTGTAGGATGTGAATGGTGGAGGCAGGAAGACCAGACAGGAGTGAATTGCAATAGTCAATGCGAGACATTATGAAGGAGAGAACGAGTTTTGCAGTTGTTTCGACAGAGAGATACTTCCTGATCAGCCTTATACGATGGAGATGATAGTAGCAAGATCTGGCAGTTTGAGAAACAAAGTTGTTCATGGAGAGGGTAGAGTCAATGCAGACACCAAGGTTTTTAGCTGAATCAGAAATTGGGACTGATGTGTTACATAATGAGAGAGAAAGAGGAGGCAGCTGAGAAAGTTTCTGACGGGTGCCAATGAGGATAGCTTCTGTCTTGTCGTCATTAAGCTGAAGTTTGTTGAACGTCATCCAGTTCTTAATGTCTGGGTAACACTCAGTGGTGCGAGTCAACAGGCGCTGTATATTATCAGGTGAGTCACTGTCTTGAAGTTGGGTGTCATCAGCATAGAAGTGGTGTTTTATAGAGTGGGAGTTGATGATGGTGGACAGGGGGGAGGTGTAAAGAGTGAAAAGAACAGGGCCAAGGACAGATCCTTATGGAACACCACAGGTCAGGTGTGCGGGTTGAGAGTAAGTGCCATTGATGAGAACAGTTTGTTTTCTGTTTGATAAATACGAAGTGAAAAAGGAGAGAGCAATGTCAGAGATGCCAAAAGTATGATGAAGTCTAGAAAGGAGAATACCATGGTCAATGGTATCGAAGGCTGCAGACAGATCAAGGAGTGTGAGGAGAGAGACTTTGCCAGTATCAGTTGCAAGGAGGAGATTGTTGAGAATGTGTAGTAGGGCAGTTTCAGTGCTATGGCACTGGCGGTAGGCTGACTGGAAAGGATTGAGGAGATTGTTGGCAGACAGGTGAGAGTTCAGCTGGTTGAGGACGACTTTTTCAAGGAGTTTTGACAAGAAAGAGAGATTAGAGATAGGCCTGTAATTTTTCAGTTCATTTGGGTCTAAATTGTGTTTCTTGAGGAGAGGGTGAACAATAGCAGACTTGAAAGAATCTGGGACAGTTCCAGTTTGAAAAGAAGTGTTGATGATGTCAGTGATGAATGGGAGGAGAGTAGGGAGACAGTCGGCGTAGAGAGAACCTGGAAGGGGATCCAGTTCGCAGGTTTTGAACGACATGGATCTGATTGTGTTGAAAATTTCTTCTTGTGAGACTGGGGTAAAAGTAGTAAGAGGTGTGCCAGAGAAGGAAGAGTCAGGTGGGCATGGTTGACAGGGTGTCCTGTCAAGCCTGTCACGAAGAGTTTGTATTTTGGTGGTGAAATACTTGGAGAATACAGATGGGAGTTCTTCATTTGTATGTTTTGTTGGGAGAGGTAAATCTTTTCGTGTGCCAAGGAGATGATTCATGGCTGTAAAGAGTTCTTTTGAAGAAGAGGCATTCAGGATTTTGGTTTGGAAATAGCTTGTTTTTGCTGATGCAATGAGGGTGGATACTTTTGTTTTAGAGGCTTGGAAAAGTTGCCTGTGTACAGTGAGTTTGGATTTGCACCAGCGGCGCTCTGCTCTGCGGCGGGCACGTTTTGCACAGGCGATCTCATGAGTGAGCCAGGGGGTAGGGGGGCGGTCAGGTAAAAGACGGGTTGTGGCTGGAGCATGAGTGTCCAGAAGATGGTGGAGAGTAGTATAGAATTCATCGGCAAGGTTATGTGACTTTTCAGAAAGGAGACAGGAGGCATCAGATGAAAATGTGGAGAGGTCGATAGATTTGAGATTGCGTCGAGTCACTGTGCGCATGGTATGGGAAGGAGGAGAAATGTCGAGAGAACAGAGAATTGCAGAGTGGTCAGATGGAAGGGCTGAATTTAGACGGGTAGAAAGAACTAAGCAGTTGTCAGTAGCGGAATTGTGGTGATCACGAGAAATGATCCAGTCAAGAATGTGACCTTTTTGATGGGTTGGTTCAGAAATGTGTTGAGTCATATTGTGATTGGACAGAGAGTTGATGATATGTCTTGTGTCATAACGGTGAGTGTTGTCATAGTGGACATTGATGTCACCTAGAATGATGAGATTTCCAGATAAGAGGCAGTAGTGGTCAAGCAATTGGTCAAAGTCAGAGAGAAACGTGGATGTGGTGAGTTTGTTGGCAGAGCTAGGTGGGGGTCGATAGACACAGGAGAAGGTGATGGGGTGAGGGGTGGATTGGAAGGATACTTCAACGTGCTCGAAAGAAGGATGGGAGAAAGGCAGAGACTGCGAGAAAGATAGGCGGGAATGGAGTGAGTCGTTGTAGAGGATGGCGATACCGCGACCTCGGGAGGGGGGGGGGGGGGGAGAGAAAATTCAGGCCGTAGCTGAAGAAAAAAGTCAGGTGGAAGGCAAGCTCCTGTGAAGGCAATCCAATGGCTAGCATCCATACATGCATCCCATGTCACAGAGACTGCCTTTCCCACATCAGCCTTATCAGCCACAGCTAACGCTGCTCCAGAGGTGTCAACTCGACTCGACACAACTCTAGGGCGCATTGCCTACTACATGTAGTTCCTGGCACCAGCAGTTGTTTCTGGAAAAGCCATATTATACTTACCAACTTCAAAATGGTTGTAACTTGTGTCATCAGCACCAAGTACATGGCTGCAGTTGTAACATTTTTCCTTGTCAAACAGATGCTGCTCACTTTGATTTTTAATGATGACTAAGACGGGGTTGGACATTTTGAGATAACAATAATGATTATGATAATAATAATTATAATAATAACAATTATTATTACAACAACAACAATACTAATAATAATAATAATATATTTTATTTATATAGCGCAAAATCTTGATAAAATCAAATCTAAGCACTGAGCGTATACATGCATACATACCTACATACATATGAGCGCATACATGCATACATACATGCTTACATACTTACATACATAAATCTAAGCTGAGCGTATACATGCATACATACATACATACATAAATCTAAGCGTATACATACATACATACATACATACATACATACATACATACATACATACATACATACATACATACGTACGTACGCACATGCATACATAATAATTACAATATTTATATAGCGCAAAATCTCGACAAAATCAAATCCAAGCGCCGAAAAGACACACACGCACACACGCACGCACGCACACACATGCACACACACACACACACACACACACACACACACACACACACACACACACACACACACACACACACACACACACACACGCATGGCCACAAATGGGGAGAAAGAATAAAAGCAATAAAAGCAAGAATAAAACCAATGGAAAACCACAGAGAGCACATCATATACAATTATATATTAAAACAAAGTGATTCCCCTCCGAGCGGAGACAGGCTGCAGAGGGGGGTTGAGTGAGGTTAGGATTTTATGCAGAGGAGAAAAGGTGAGTTTTGAGAGCGGACTTGAAGGAGGCAAAAGTAGGTTGCTGACGGACTGAGAGAGGAAGTTTGTTCCAGGAGAGTGGACCAGAAACAGAGAAGGCTCGTGGACCATAGGTATTGAGCTTAGTGCGTGGAAAGCGAAAAGTCAGAGGATCGGAGGCAGAGCGGAGGATACGTGAGGGAACATAGATCTCAAGTAGGCTTGACAGGTAATTGGGGGCTGTGTTATTGAGGCTTTTGTAGCACATGGTGTGTAGTTTGTATTGTATGCGCTTTGATACAGGGAGCCAGTGAAGTTGTGCCAGGAGAGGAGATATGTGGTCAGCTTTTATCTTTTTGAGTACAAGGCGTACAGCATTGTTTTGAATGCGCTGTAGGATGTGAATGGTGGAGGCAGGAAGACCAGACAGGAGTGAATTGCAATAGTCAATGCGAGACATTATGAAGGAGAGAACGAGTTTTGCAGTTGTTTCGACAGAGAGATACTTCCTGATCAGGCTTATACGATGGAGATGATAGTAGCAAGATCTGGCAGTTTGAGAAACAAAGTTGTTCATGGACAGGGTAGAGTCAATGCAGACACCAAGGTTTTTAGCTGAATCAGAAATTGGGACTGATGTGTTACATAATGAGAGAGAAAGAGGAGGCAGCTGGGAAAGTTTCTGACGGGTGCCAATGAGGATAGCTTCTGTCTTGTCGTCATTAAGCTGAAGTCTATTGTGTCATCCAGTTCTTAATGTCCGAGTAACACTCAGTGGTGCGAGTCAACAGGCGCTGTATATTATCAGGTGAGTCACTGTTTTGAAGTTGGGTGTCATCAGCATAGAAGTGGTGTTTTATAGAGTGGGAGTTGATGATGGTGGACAGGGGGGAGGTATAAAGAGTGAAAAAAAACAGGGTCAAGGACAGATCCTTGTGGAACACAAGTCAGGTATGCAGGTTGAGAGTAAGTGCCATTGATGAGAACAGTTTGTTTTCTGTTTGATAAATACGAAGTGAAAAAGGAGAGAGCAATGTCAGAGATGCCAAAAGTATGATGAAGTCTAGAAAGGAGAATACCATGGTCAATGGTATCGAAGGCTGCAGACAGATCAAGGAGTGTGAGGAGAGAGACTTTGCCAGTATCAGTTGCAAGGAGGAGATTGTTGAGAATGTGTAGTAGGGCAGTTTCAGTGCTATGGCACTGGCGGTAGGCTGACTGGAAAGGATTGAGAAGATTGTTGGCAGACAGGTGAGAGTTCAGCTGGTTGAGGACGACCTTTTCAAGGAGTTTTGACAAGAAAGAGAGATTAGAGATAGGCCTGTAATTTTTCAGTTCATTTGGGTCTAAATTGTGTTTCTTGAGGAGAGGGTGAACAATAGCAGACTTGAAAGAATCTGGGACAGTTCCAGTTTGAAAAGAAGTGTTGATGATGTCAGTGATGAATGGGAGGAGAGTAGGGAGACAGTCGGAGCAGAGAGAACCTGGAAGAGGATCCAGTTCGCAGGTTTTGAACGACATGGATCTGATTGTGTTGAAAATTTCTTCTTGTGAGACTGGGGTAAAAGTAGTGAGAGGTGTGCCAGAGAAGGAAGGGTCAGGTGGGCATGGTTGACAGGGTGTCCTGTCAAGCCTGTCACGAAGAGTTTGTATTTTGGTGGTGAAATATTTGGAGAATACAGATGGGAGTTCTTCATTTGTATGTTTTGTTGGGAGAGGTAAGTCTTTTCGTGTGCCAAGGAGATGATTCATGGTTGTAAAGAGTTCTTTTGAAGAAGAGGCATTCAGGATTTTGGTTTGGAAATAGCTTGTTTTTGCAGATGCAATGAGGGTGGATACTACTACTGCTAATAATAATAATAGTGACATTTATACTCTTATAACAACAACAATACTACTACTGATATAATAATAATAATAGTGACATTTATACTGCAACAAATGTGATATTTGAATCAAATTTAAAGGTGCGCTCTCCTCATTCACCAAACAATTCACTTGCGATGACAAAAGCTCAAGGGCACAACACACACACAGACTGGGAGAGGTGGACAGGAGAGTAGGACGAAAGGGTGGGCACATTGCTGTTCAAAAAGGTTTATCCTCAAGTTAGACTTGAAGGAAGATGGAGTATGCGACTGTCGAATAAAGAGGGGAAGCTTGTTCCAGGTGTATGAACCAGACCGAAAAAGAGCGGCGACCAACTGTGGAACATCCATATCAAGGAACCTGTCAAAAGCAGTATCTGTGGCACAACAAAGAAGCCGGGCATGGAAGTACATTTTAAGAGATGAATGTTAACGTGGTTTTAACGTCAGAGAAGATGACTAGCAAGGCTGCGATTCAGTGGTGGTATGAACGGGATTTAGTTCACACCACAGAAAACTGTTTCATCATGTTCAGGACAATCTGAAAGATGCCATCCACAGGATTATTTAGTTTTTACTTTATGTAATAAACCAACTACCGAGTATGAGTGGAACACTTCACATTTTTTATTTGTCTTGATTCTTATTTCTCACTCTCTCTTCTCTCTCCTCTCTCTCTCTCTCTCTCTCTCTCTCTCTCTCTCTCTTTCTCTTTCTTTCTCTCTCTCTTTCTCTCACTCTCAATCAACTTCATTCACTCTTCTCAAACCTTATTATGCTGTGCTTTCAATTCCTTCCCTCCCCCGTTTTTCTCATACATTCAAATTATTTCACAAACATCCACTAAATATGAAACTTTAATAGATTATTCACGATTCTTAAATCCTGTTTGCTTACTGACTCGTTCCTTTGGTTTGTAGTGCGTTTGCTTCTTTATTAATGCATTTCCTTCTTTGTTGTTTCATTTTGTATTCGTCGTTTAAGACGATTTAAAGAACGATTCATCCATGTATCTGCAATGTGTGTGACATCAGAGTCAACTGGTTACTTCACACGAAAAGGAAGTGTCGCTGAGCGAGACATATTAGTTTTGAAGACATGTTTATCCGTCCCCCTTGGACATGTTATCATGATCAGTATAAAGTGTTTTTCGTGGATCTCACTTGGTCTGTATATCAAAGGCACTGAACTTTCTGAATCAAAAACATTGTCCTCAAGCTACGGCTATGATTATTTTGTACATGTGTACAGGATTACAAAATTAGAATGTAAAGTACAGGGTAACGTACCATCATTTTTGCATAAAAACAGAAAATTTTCAATTTTTATTTTCCTTTCACCCTGGCAATATCTCACCTTGCGTATTACCCAGTGGTCTTTTCAATTGTTCAGTGGATTATTATTCCAGCTTTCAGCACCACCTGGACTGTAATGTCAGCCCAGAGTGTAATGATGGACAGGATGAAACAGAACACTGTCCCTTCAGCAGTCCTGACTGTCAGGGTGGATTGCCATTTTGCAATCGCTGTTATAGGTATGTTAGCAGTAAAGTTCTGCGTCGATTTGACAGTTCAGGAACACCTGCTGACAATAGAGCCAGCCGTTACTGTCATACAATGGGGGGCACACTGGGTGTACCTAAATGTGACCATGAATGGATGACATCAGTGAAAAAGTTTACCAAAGTGTACAGAATTTTTTATGAACGAGTTCTGGTTGGTATGTACATTGGTGATAGAAATTTACCCAACATGTACAGACACAATGTTATTCACAAAGACAGAACTGTTGTTTTTCATTCTATTGCACGAATAGTACGTCTAAAGACCGAACGGAAAATATGTGTCTTATTATCTGATTCGTATCACATGTACAGTTGTCATGGTGCAGATTTATTATACTTTGGCACAGTTTGTGAATTCACCATAAACAAAAAGGCAGAGAACTATCAGCAATCAAAAAGCATCTCGCTGCCCAGTATACAGTTGTTGCTGCACACACGACAACCATCTCTGATGACCTGTGCTGATGGTCATCTGACACACGCCTTTCTGTTATGTGGTTCACACATTTTTGATGTATGTGGTAAAGGACACATGTTCCCCTGTGGTTTTGCAAGAAATTCGTCAAATATGCTTGAGATACACGAATCAGAAGATCGACAGTCAGCTTTGTTTATGTGCGATGATGACGTCACCACACTGTCATACACACTAGTATGTGACTTCAGATCTGATTGTCAGGATGAGAGTGATGAGTCATTCTGTAAACATCCTCCTTGTGTCAAGATGTTTACCTGCACTAACGGTCAGTGTGTTTCCTATGACAGCTTGTGTGACCGGTTGTTTCAATGTCCAGATGGATCAGATGAGAAAAGCTGCGAAGACTTTTATACAGATAATGATTATACACAATTTCCATCTCCTGCTCTTATTAATTTTAATGGTATCAGCATTTTCACATCAACTACAATGAAGTCCAACGACTCATGTCCTGACACCCACTATCGTTGTCCAGGTAAGTTTAATGACTGTCTTCCTGTGTACACACGATGCAATGAAGTGTATGACTGTATTGACCATGAGGATGAAGAGGGGTGTGAAACCATGGTGTGTCCAGGATTCTTCAGATGCAGGGCTTCCAAAATATGTGTACATGGCGACTACTTGTGTGATGGCTGGCCTCACTGTCCAATGCACGATGATGAAATATCATGTGACGTGACCTGCCCTATGGAATGTCTGTGTCAAGGTCATTCTTTTCTGTGTTTTCAGCTTTTCTCTGCGTCACTCTTCCCTGACCTCCGCTCCTTGGATGCCATGGGTTCAGGAATGAATTTGTCTGCTGTAAACAACAACCCCTACCTTATTCATCTGGTTCTTGCTCAGTGTTCTTTGACCCATCTTTCTAACACCAGACTGCTCAATTTAAGGATTCTTGATCTCAGTGGCAACAAGCTGCAGCATGTAGATATAGCTCATTTTGTTAATTTACAAAACCTACAAATATTGTCTCTTTCCAACAATCCCCTTATCTCACTTTACACTGATAACTCATCTTATGCCATGCAAACAGTGCTAACAGCGATAGACTTGTCTTACACCACACTAGCAGTTTTTGATACTAAAGTCTTGTCGAAATTCTTACGTTTGAAGAAGCTTAATTTATCTTTTACTACCATTCATGGTATTAGTCCTAGTGGTTTCAAGTCCACATTACGCTTAGCTGAATTGTACATGGACGGTAGTCCTGTAAAAACATTCTCCCCTGATGTTTTTAAAGATCTGTTCTTTCTACATATTATATCAACAGTAAATTATAAATTATGCTGTAAAGAAATACTTCCAGACAAATTTGATGCTGCATTTTGTTATTCTCCCCAAAACGAAATTTCGTCGTGTGAAGATTTACTACAATCAGGAATGTACCGAGGGTTTCTCTGGCTCATCGGCAGCCTGTCAGTAACTGGCAATGTCCTCTGCTTCTCCATACGTTTGTGTACGACAAAGACATCCTCTTCAAGTGGCTTTAGTGTGTTTGTCACCAGTCTTACTATGGCTGATTTTCTGATGGGTGTCTACATTGCTATCATTGGAGTTGCTGATGAACTACTCCGTGGTAAATATCTCCATTATGAAAATACATGGAAGAACAGTGTGGCCTGTAAGTTAGCTGGTTTTCTGTCTTTGTTGTCCAGTGAAGTATCAGCTCTGATCATCTGGATTATCACACTTGATCGTTTTCTTGTTCTTCGCTTTCCATTCAGCTCCTTGCAATTTGAGAGAACATCAGCTGTAGTGGCTTCTCTGCAGATTTGGGTGGTTGGTTGGTTCCTTGCCATGCTGCCTTTACTTCCATTCACATCTCACTGGGAGTTTTACAGGCAGACAAGTATCTGTATTCCACTGCCAGTTACAAGACAAGATTTCAAAGGAAGAGCTTACGCTTTCAGTATATTAATCGTCTTTAATTTTGTTCTGTTTCTGTTGATCTCTGCAGGCCAAGCCTTCATTTACTGGTCCATACAGAAGAATGCCATGACAACAAACACGACTAAAGTGTCACGTGACATGACCATAGCTCGGCGATTGATCAGTGTTGCTGTAACGGATTTCATGTGTTGGTTTCCTGTTGGACTGTGTGGAATGTTAGCACTGGCTGATATTCCCATCCCTGGAGAAGTGAATGTGGCATTAGCTATCTTTGTATTGCCCTTAAACTCTGCTCTTAATCCTTTTATGTATACCTTCAACACACTGGCGGAAAAGCAGAGAAAATCGAAAGAAGCAAAACTGTTGGAATGGCTGGAATCCCATAATGACATGATTGGCTGTTAACAGATGATGTAACAGACTGGCTCATACACTGACGAAAAACAACACAGTATGTGTTGTTGTGGTGTGTGTGTGTGTGTTGTGTGTGTGTGTGGTGTGTGTGTGTGTGTGTGTGTGTGTGTGTGTGTGTGGTGTGTGTGTGTGTGTGTGTGTGTTGTGTGTGTGTGTGTGTGTTGTGTGTGTGTTTGTGCGGGCGTGTGTGTGTGTGTATGTATGTGTGTGTGCGTGTGTGCGTGCGTGCGTGTGTGAGTATGTCTCTATCTCTCTCTCTCTCTCTCTCTCTCTCTCTTTCTCTTTCTTTCACTCTGTGTGTGTGTGTATGTTTGTGTGTGTGTGTGTGTTTGTGCATATATGTATGTATTGTGTATGTATATTTGTGTATGACGTGTGTGTGTGTGTTTCCATGTGTGTTTGTGTGTGTAAGAGCGTGCATGTGTGTGTGTGTGTATGTGTGTGTGTGTGTGTATGTGTGCGTGTGTACGCGTTCATGCGTGTGTGTATGTGTGCGTACGTGCACGCGTGCACGTGTGTGTGTGTATGATTGAGAAACTTCTGTCTGCCTATTCACCTTTCTCTATGTAGTAGATATGTCACTGCACAGAGTACGTGCTACACAGATACAGGTGTAATCTGCCGTTCTAACAGCCAGACAATGAAGATGACGTGCATTTCATCCCCCCCCCCCCCCCCCCCAGTAATTTAAGCGTTTACAGCAAGGGAAACTGCCATACTTTAACGTACAATTTGTCATCCTGACCTTCTCTGTTAAAGTTGCTGTTTATTTGTATCTTTCTGCTGAAAAAAATAATCACACTTTCTTAACAGCTTACAGTATTTTTTTGAATGAAGTTCTGAAGTGTACATTCATGGTGTCAATCAGGATCCAGTATTAGAAGTAATCAACAGAGGTAGACATGGTACATGGTTTACGTATGATTATACTGATTTATATGTATAAACCCTTGACAACAGAGTACGACTGTCTAAGTGACAAGAAAAGAAAACAAAACAAAATGAAACAGTTATACATGTACATGTTTGGTCGTACAATCGAGTGCATATGGCAGTCGCGCCTAAGAAAGTCAAAATACATACTTATATTTCTTCTTACAGACAATATTTCTTAGGTAGGAAAGGAGAATGTTTTGCAACCAGAGTAAGGAGGAATTTTAATAGTGTTGTAATGCCTGCAGTTAAAGTATACAACTGTTTTATACATCAACTAAGTAACATAACTCTTGAAAGTCGCGGAGTTATCTCCCATGTAGAATTTCTCAAACCCAACACAGTTTGCGCTACCCATTCAGCTAGCATAGACGCAGCCACAAAGCATAAAGTGGTAAGCTCAGAACATTCTATAACATGTCTGACCATTCTATAACACTGTGTCTAATTACCTGTCTGAGCTTACCACTTTATGCCTACTACATTTGACCAGTCTGACCATTTTACAACACTGTATGTAATGCTCTGTATGACCATTTTGCAAAATTGTGTAATGATTGTATGACCATTTTACAACATTGTATGTAATGATTGTATGACCATTTTACAACATTGTGTAATGATTGTATGACCATTTTACAATATTGTATGTAATGATTGTATGCCCATTTTACAACATTGTGTAATGATTGTATGCCCATTTTACAACATTGTGTAATGATTGTATGACCATTTTACAACATTGTATGTAATGATTGTATGACCATTTTACAACATTGTGTAATGATTGTATGACTATTTTACAACATTGTGTGTAATGATTTATGACCATTTTACAAAATTGTATGTAATGACCTGTTTGGCCGTTATACAACGCTGTGTGTAATGATCTGTATGACCATTTTACAACATTGTTTGTAATGATTGTATGACCATTTTACAACACTGTGTGTAATGATTGTATGACCATTTTACAACACTTGTGTAATGATTGTATGACCATTTTACAACTTGATGTAATGATTGTAATGCCCATTTACAAATTGTGTAATGATTGTATGACCATTTTACAATATTGTATGTAATGATTGTATGACCATTTTACAACATTGTGTAATGATTGTATGACTATTTTACAACATTGTGTAATGATTTATGACCATTTTACAAAATTGTATGTAATGAATGATTTGGGGTTATACAACCTGTGTGTAATGATTTATGACCATTATACAACATTGTTGTAATGATTGTATGACCATTTTACAACATTGTGTAATGATCTGTATGACCATTTTACAACATTGTGTGTAATGATTGTATGACCATTTTACAACATTGTGTGTAATGATTGTATGACCATTTACAACACTGTGTAATGATCTGTATGACCATTTACAACACTGTGTGTAATGATCTGTATGACCATTTTACAACACTGTGTGTAATGATCTGTATGACCATTTTACAACATTGTGTGTAATGATTGTATGACCATTTTACAACATGTGTGTAATGATTGTATGACCATTTTACAACACTGTGTGTAATGATTGTATGACCATTTTACAACACTGTGTGTAATGATCTGTATGACCATTTTACAACACTGTGTGTAATGATCCTGTATGACCATTTTACAACATTGTGTGTAATGTTTGTATGACCATTTTACAACATTGTGTGTAATGATTGTATGACCATTTTACAACATTGTGTGTAATGATTGTATGACCATTTTACAACACTGTGTGTAATGATTGTATGACCATTTTACAACATTGTGTGTAATGTTTGTATGACCATTTTACAACATTGTGTGTAATGATCTGTATGACCATTTTACAACATGTGTGTAATGATTGTATGACCATTTTACAACATTGTATGTAGTGACCTGTTTGGTCATTCTGTAACACTGTGTATAATGATCTGTATGACCATTTTACAACATTTTGTAATGACCTGTCATGGTCATTCTGTAACACTGTGTAGTAATGATCTGTATGACCATTTTACAACATTGTATGTAATGACCTGTCTGGTCATTCTGTAACACTGTGTGTGATGCCTGTATGACCATTTTACAACATTGTTTGTAATGACCTGTCTGACCATTTTACAACATTGTATGTAATGACCTGTCTGGTCATTCTGTAACATTGTGTGTGATGCTCTGTATGACCATTTTACAACATGTTTTGTAATGACCTGTCTGACCATTTTACAACATTGTATGTAATGACCTGTCTGGTCATTCTGTAACACTGTGATAATGATCTGTATGACTATTTTACAACATTCTTCGTAATGACCTGTTTGACCATTTTACAACACTGTGCATAATGACCAGTCTGACCATTTTACAACACTGTGCATAATGATCTGTATGACTATTTTACAACATTCTTCGTAATGACCAGTCTGACCATTTTACAACACTGTGCATAATGACCAGTCTGACCATTTTACAACACTGTGCATAATGACCAGTCTGACCATTTTACAACACTGTGCATAATGACCAGTCTGACCATTTTACAACACTGTGCATAATGACCAGTCTGACCATTTTACAACACTGTGCATAATGATCTGTATAGACTAATTTTACAACATTCTTTGTAATGACCTGTTTGACCATTTTACAACATTGTGTGTAATGACCTGTTTGACCATTTTACAACATTGTGTGTAATGATTGTATGACTATTTTACAACATTGTGTGTAATGACCTGTATGACCATTTTACAACATTGTGTGTAATGACCTGTTTTGACCATTTTACAACATTGTGTGTAATGACCTGTTTGACCATTTTACAACATTGTTTGTAATGATCTGTTTGACTATTTTACAGCATTGTGTGTAATGACCTGTATGACCATTTTACAACATTGTGTGTAATGACCTGTTTGACCATTTTACAGCATTGTTTGTAATGATCTGTTTGACTGTTTTACAGCATTGTGTGTAATGATCTGTTTGACTATTTTACAACATTGTGTGTAATGATCTGTTGACTATTTTACAGCATTGTGTAATGATCTGTATGACTATTTTACAACACTGTGTGTAATGATCTGTATGACTATTTTACAACATTGTGTGTAATGACCTGTATGACTATTTTACAAAATTGTTTGTAATGACCTGTTTGACCATTTTACAACATTGTTTGTAATGACCTGTTTGACCATTTTACAACATTGTTTGTAATGATCTGTTTGACTATTTTACAACATTGTGTGTAATGATCTGTATGACTATTTTACAACATTGTGTGTAATGATCTGTATGACTATTTTACAACACTGTGTGCAATGATCTGTATGACTATTTTACAACATTGTGTGTAATGATCTGTATGACTATTTTACAACATTGAGTGCAATGATCTGTATGACTATTTTACAACATTGTGTGTAATGATCTGTATCACTATTTTACAACATTGTTTGTAATGACCTGTTTGACCATTTTACAACACTGTGCATAATGATCTGTATGACTATTTTACAACACTGTGTATAATGATCTGTATGACTATTTTACAACACTGTGTATAATGATCTGTATTACTATTTTACAACATTGTGTGTAATGATCTGTATAACTATTTTACAACATTGTTTGTAATGACCTGTTTGACCATTTTACAACATTGTGTGTAATGACCTGTTTGACCATTTTACAACATTGTTTGTAATGATCTGTATGACCATTTTACAACACTGTGTGTAATGATCTGTATGACCATTTTACAACATTGTGTGTAATGATCTGTATGACCATTTTACAACATTGTGTGTAGTGTTCTGTATGACCATTTTACAACAGTGTGTAATGACCTGTTTGACCATTTTACAACATTGTTTGTAATAATCTGTTTGACTATTTTACAACATTGTGTGTGTAATGATCTGTATGACCATTTTACACATTGTGTGTAATAATTCTATGACCATTTTACAACATTGTGTGTATTAAACAGTTAATGTACCATTTTACAACATTGTGTGTAATGATTGTATGACCATTTTACAACACTGTTGTAATGATCTGTATGACCATTTTACAACACTGTGTGTAATGATCTGTATGACCATTTTAACAACTGTGTTGTGTAATGACCTTTCTGGACCATTTTAAACACTGTGTGTAATGATCTGTATGACCATTTTACAACTGTGTGTGTAATGACCTGTCTGACCATTTTACAACACTGTGTGTAATGATCTGTATGACCATTTTACAACTGTGTGTATAATGACCTGTTTGACCATTTTAACAACACTGTGTGTAATGACCTGTTGACCATTTTACAACACTGTGTGTAATGATCTGTATGACCATTTTACAATACTGTGTGTAATGACCTGTTTGACCATTTTAACAACTCGTGTGTAATGATCTGTCTGACCATTTTACAACTTGTGTGTAATGATTGTATGACCATTTTACAACATGTGTGTAATGACCTGTCTGACCATTTTACAACTGTGTGTGTAATGATCTGTCTGACCATTTTACAACTGTGTGTGCAATGATTGTATGACCATTTTACAACTGTGTGTGTAATGATTGTATGACCATTTTACAACTGTGTGTAATGATCCCGTATGACCATTTTACAACACTGTGTGTGTAATGAATTGTAATTGACCATTTTACAACTGTGTGCAATGATTGTATGACCATTTTACAACTGTGTGTGTAATGATTGTATGACCATTTTACAACTGGGGTGTGTAATGACCTGTTTGAACCATTTTACAACTGTGTGTGTAATGATTGTATGACCATTTTACAACTGTGTGTGTAATGATTGTCTGACCATTTTACAACTTTGTGTGCAATGACCTGTCTGACCATTTTACAACTGTGTGTGTAATGATTGTATGACCATTTTACAACTGTGTAATGATGTCTGACCATTTTCAACTTGTGTAATGATGTCTGACCATTTTACAAACATGTTGTGTGTAATGACCTGTAATGACCATTTTACAACTGTGTGTGTAATGATTGTATGACCATTTTACAACATGTGTGTAATGACCTGTCTGACCATTTTACAACATTGTGTGTAATGATCTGTCTGACCATTTTACAAAACTGTGTGTAATGATTGTCATGACCATTTTACAACTGTTGTGTGTAATGATTGTATGACCATTTTACAACATTGTGTGTAATGACCTGTCTGACCATTTTACAACATTGTGTGTAATGATTGTATGACCATTTTACAACACTGTGTGTAATGACCTGTCTGACCATTTTACAACTGTGTGTGTAATGATCTGTCTGACCATTTTACAACATTGTGTGTAATGATCTGTATGACCATTTTACAACACTGTGTGTAATGATCTGTATGACCATTTTACAACACTGTGTGTAATGATCTGTATGACCATTTTACAACACTGTGTGTAATGACCTGTCTGACCATTTTGCAACATTGTGTGTAATGATTGTATGACCATTTTACAACACTGTGTGTAATGATTGTATGACCATTTTACAACATTGTGTGTAATGATTGTATGACCATTTTACAACATTGTGTGTAATGATTGTATGACCATTTTACAACATTGTGTGTAATGATCTGTCTGACCATTTTACAACATTGTGTGTAATGATTGTATGACCATTTTACAACATTGTGTGTAATGATTGTATGACCATTTTACAACATTGTGTGTAATGATCTGTCTGACCATTTTACAACACTGTGTGTAATGATTGTATGACCATTTTACAACAGTGTGTGTAATGACCAGTCTGACCATTTTACAACATTGTGTGTAATGATCTGTCTGACCATTTTACAACATTGTGTGTAATGACCAGTCTGACCATTTTACAACATTGTGTGTAATGATTGTATGACCGTTTTACAACACTGTGTATAATGACCAGTCTGACCATTTTACAACATTGTGTGTAATGACCTGTCTGACCATTTTACAACATTGTGTGTAATGATTGTATGACCGTTTTACAACACTGTGTATAATGACCAGTCTGCCCATTTTACAACACTGTGTATAATGACCTGTCTGACCATTTTATAACTGTGTGTAATGCATCTAAAAATTTTCTTTGACAGGTGGAAACGTATTCGGAAAATGAAAAGTTGTTTCTGCGCTTTTAAAATTACAATGTGTTTATTTTGAGCATGCGTAGAATGTACGTCTGTTCCTTTCTTGTTACCACTAGTAGCTTTCAGTGCATAGTTTTCTTGTAGTTATGTAAATCAGATACATGTCGAAATTATGTATCCTGCGATCCACCATCCACTAGCTGGTAAGGCAAGATAAAATCGAAACGTTTAGATCTTAAGAAAATGATACGTGCACCTTGCGTTTTTTCAGGAGTTATGGACAAATATTGCAGGAACTGTGTTGTCCTTGTGAATCAGAAATCTCTGCATCAAGACGAGTTCACAACAAACTTTGAAATGCCACAATTTTTTAGGGTCATCGCATTTAGGAAAGTTACCTTTGTGCCAATCTTTTTTTCGTCCATTTTCTAAGCAACATTAAGGGCCAAAGAAGCTGGCCCAGGTTTTACAATGTGATGATGATGTCAATGAGGATGATAATCATGATGCTATGGAGTTCCATGTAGGATTGAGACTGTGTGACAGGACTGTACTTTACGCTTACTGTCATAATACATCCTAGCGTCAACCAGGCCCGAGAAATACAGATACCTGCGGTGTTGGTCAGAAGATTTAAGCAACACCCTCAATGCCGCATCCGTGAAGCGGATAAGACTCGACTGTGTGGTCCCAGATTTCCCAATGAGCCCAACAGCATGCCTAACTCTGGGTAGGAGCCGGTTGGAGCCCAACAATCCCACAAAGATTTTTGACGGGACTGATGGGGATTCGAACCCACAGCCTTCCAGTCGGTAGTCCGTTGCACTAACCACTACACCACGGAAGCAAGTTGAAATATCACAACATAGTGTTGTTCTGGGGGCAACGTAAATATTTCTGTGTAATTAAAACTTGTACAAGAACCTAAGAGTCACAGTCCTCTACTGTTGACCACAAAACACATTGACCTACCAATGGTAGATACAGTGCTCTATTGTTGACCACAAAACACGTTGACCTGCCAATGGTAGATACAGTCCTCTACTGTTGACAACGAAACAACTAACCTCATCATCATCATTATGTGCCCTGCCACATGGCGTTGGCGATCATGGCCCTCCACACAAATCTATTCCCTGTCGCTGCAAGTACATCTTCTGCCCTCTGTCTTCAGCCACCCTGCAAATCTCTCCAATATTTTCTCCCTGAGTCTACCTGGTTCTCTCTTTCCCTCCAGCTTTCCTGTTGTGACTATGTGCTCCAACTTCCCTTTCCTCATAAAATGTCCTATACATGTTGCTTGTCTTTCCCTTATCTTCTTTATTAATGATCTTCCTGTGTCTGCCTCCTTTAAGTCTCGTTTGTTTTCTTTGCCGTTCATGGAACTCTCAACATTCTTTTTAGAAACCACATTTCAGTTGCCTCAGTTTTGTTCTGACTCTGCGTGTTGACTGTCCACGCCTCACAACCATACAACAGTATCGGTTCTGTATAACATTCAAGAACTCTCTTCCTGATGTTAATTGATAGGCATTTGTTGGTAAGAACGCTTTTTATATTCTTGAATGCTGTTTTAGCTTGGCTGATTCTGCTGGCTGTTTCTGATGTGCATCTTCTGTCTGGTGAGATGCCGTTCTCAGATATTAAAACTTATCAACCTGTTCCAAAACAAGAGTGACTGCCTGCGCCCTAGCAAACACAAACCAGAAGAACAAGAAAATCAATGTAAGCGCATCTCCAACAAGACAACACAAAACAAAACAAAACAAGCGCAAACCCTCGGCCAACCAGCCTTTGCCAAGCGCGAACGCACGGTCACAGACAAACCACAGACACCAAACAATGGATAATAAAAACGGGACTAAAAACTTCCCTGCCGCCTCGTCCACTGGACGAGGCGGCAGGGAAGTTTTTAGTCCCGTTTTTATTATCCATTGTTTGGTGTCTGTGGTTTGTCTGTGACCGTGCGTTCGCGCTTGGCAAAGGCTGGTTGGCCGAGGGTTTGCGCTTGTTTTGTTTTGTTTTGTGTTGTCTTGTTGGAGATGCGCTTACATTGATTTTCTTGTTCTTCTGGTTTATCAACCTGTCTCAATGTTGTGCCATTTGCTGTTATTTTGCATGAGAGGTTTCTTGTTTTTTACCGATTACCACGACTCCAGGCTTCTTGCTATTCAGCTCCAGCTCTTTATTTTTGTTTTCTATTTCTATTATATTCTATTTCTATTGTATTTCTGTTATATTTGTAGGTCTTTTTTCATTTTCTGTAATTAGCATGGCGTCATCTTCATAACGAATGTTGTTTATCATTCTTCTTCCAGCCTTCATCCCAGTGCATTCTTCTAGGTTTCTCATGAAAACAAAGCTGGTGACTCTGCCTGACCCCTCTTTTGATATTTTGGAAGAGCTTACATGTATATCGCTTTCCATTCTCATTAATGCTGTTTGTTCCCAATGTATATTTCTGATTATTCTTAGATCTTTTCCATCAATATTAAGCCTTTCCAGTTGGTTGATCAGTTCTTCGTGTCTTATCTGATCAAAAGCCTTGTTTGAATCAACGAAGCATAAAAATTAGTGTTCAACTGTACTGTCCACTATGATAGTTCTTGGGATGAAATTGGCATTGCTAGTTCCTTTTCCTTCAACAAATCCACACTGTTCTTCTGCTATTTCTCTTTTGATTCTGATCCTTGTCCTCATCATAATTATTCTTAATAGGATTTTTGTCAATGACTCATCAAGCTGATTGTACGATGGAGTCTGCATTCTGCAGCCCCTGTTTTCTTTGGAAGTGCAACAAAAATTGATTTTGACATATCTTTGGGGAAGCCCATGTCAAACAGTTGTGCCGTACTCTGTACTATCAGCTACGCAGAATTGGTAAGATTCGCTCCTTCCTTTCCACTGATGCTACCAACAAGCTTGCTGTCTCTTTCATACTATCTAGACTGGACTATTGTAACTCTCTATTCGCAGGTCTCCATGACAATCAACTATCTAAACTTCAGCGCATACAGAACTACGCGGCTCGCCTTGTTCTCCGCAAGCCCAGGCGTGAGAGTGCAAAATCTCTGCTTAGAACACTTCATTGGCTCCCGGTAAAGGCTAGGATTCAATATAAAGTTGCCTGTCTCTGCTTTCAGTGTATCTATCACGAGAACATGCCATCCTATCTTGCCAACCTCCTGCAGGGTTACAAACCTTCTCGAACGCTCCGCTCTTCTGACACCTCACTGTTGACTGTTCCTCGCTTCTCTCTAGACACCTTTGGTAAAAAATCTTTCTCTGTCTTTGGCCCAAATGTATGGAACTCTCTACCACTGTCTCTCAGAAAAACTAAGTGTTTCTCAACCTTCAAACGGCATCTGAAAACCCACCTCTTTCAAACTCATCTAACCTGAAGAGCCTTAGTTTGCAAGTCTGTCATCAGACTAATCTCTCCTGCCTGTATAACAGTATTTTGTATAAGGGCCTATAGAGCAAGGTGTGTGTGTGCGTGCATGTGTGTATGTGTGTGTGTGTGTGTGTGTGTGTGTGTGTGTGTGTGTGTGTGTGTGTGTGTGTGTGTGTGTGTGCTTGAGTGAGCATGTGTGTGTATCACTGTATGTGTACAGCTGAGGAAGGGATAGGGGAGAAATTGAGTGGGAAAGAGACTGAAATACTTTAAGAAACTTTTTCAAATCTTTGTTTGTATGTAAATTGTGATGTATGATATGCGAATAGTTCATAATTTGTGAGGAATTTTGATTGTCAAGGTATTAATGCTGTAATACTGAAGTTGTAATGTTTTTCCTGTATATGGATTAGAATTTTTCTGTTTTTATCTTCATTCAAAATATTGATTATAATTTTATGTACAACTATTGCATGCATAAACACACACACACGCATGCAAACATAGCACACGCACACACACACACACACCACACACACACTCTCTCTCTCACACACACACACACACACACACACATTCTTACAAACACACGCGCACAGCAACGCACACGCACGCACACACACACGTACGCAAGCACACACACGCAGCAATATATAAACACAGTATGCCTCTTTATTCATATGAAAAATCTGTTAATCTTTCTTCATTACATAAGTCAGTGTTTAAATTTTAATATTCTGTGGTTTCTTATGTGTCTTCTTACTTGTATAGCTTTAATGTTTGTTGTTATCTTATTGTGTATGTAATTGTGAACATTTTTTTATCACCTTTTGCCTTTCTTGCGAAATGTAAAGCGCTGGTGAGCATGTTTTTATATGGAATATGCGCTATACAAATAAACATTTATTATTATTATTATTATTATTATTTTTCCAGTGTCATAAATTTTATTTTTGGAGGACTGTTATTTTTTCAATACCGAATTCTTCTAGGGCTTCCATCATTTCTGTAGTAATATTGTCTGGTCCTGGGGCTTTTGCCGGTTTCATTTTTTTGCAATGCCGCTCTAACTTCATCTTTCATTATGGGTGATCCTTCAGTGTTCTTTCGTATAATGTGTTATTCGTTTCTGTCATCGTTAAAAAGGTTTTTACATTAATGTACTCTCCCCATCTCTCTAATATTTTGTCTTTTTCCATGATAGGCGTACCATTTTTCGATTTTAAACATCCAGTTGATGTGCATGTCTTTTTCCTGTGGGCAATTTCTTCACAATGTTTCTGTACATACTCTGAGAATCTGTTTTTGTCAGTTTTCTATTTCTTTGCACTTTGTCACCAGCCAAGCTTCCTTAGATTCATTGCACCTATTTCTGATTTCCCTGTTTATCCTCTTGTATTCTTCCTCTTTAGTCTTTGCTTTTCTCTGTTCTTCCATCAAGCCTATACTTTCTTTTGTCATCCAGTTCTTTTTCTTTTTTTCTTTCAACTCTAGGGATTTCTTCACAAGCTTTAGTTATCGAGTTTATCAGCTTTGTCTATTGTTCCTCACTGTGACCAACGTCTTCCAGAGCACTGAATTTGTCTTGAACTTGTACTTTAAAATTTTTACGTGTCGCTTCATGTGTTTTTAAGAGTCCAATATTAAGTTTGATGTTACTTTTGGTATGTTATCTTTTCTTTAATTTTACCCTAAATCTTTCCATTACAGGATTGTGGTCACTGTTGCAGTCTGCGCCTGGTATTGTTTTTTGCTATCAGTACAGAATTTCTAAATCCTTTATTTATCAGGATGTAATCAATTTGATATTCACTATTATCTCCTGGACTCCTCCATGTCTATTTCTTCTGTTAGGCTGCTCAAACCAGGAGTTTCCTACTACAAACTCATTCATCTGTGTCCATTCCACACGTTTCTCTCCCCTTTCATTTTGTGTGCTAAGGCCATGACCTACCAGTGATAGATACAGTCCTCTACTGTTGACCACAAAACACGTTGACCTACCAATGACAGATACAGTCCTCTACTGTTGACCACAAAACACGTTGACCTATCAATGGTAGATACAGTGTTCTATAATAATAATAATAATAATGTTTATTTGTATAGCGCATATTCCATATAAAAACATGCTCACCAGCGCTTTACATTTCGCAAGAAAGGCAAAAGGTGATAAAAAATGTTCACAATTACATACACAATAAGATAACAACTAACATTAAAGCTATATAAGTAAGAAGACACATAAGAAACCAAAGAATATTAAAATTTAAACAGTGACTTATGTAATGAAGAAAGATTAACAGATTTTTCATATGAATAAAGAGGCATACTGTGTTTTATATATTGCTGGGTGTGTGTGTGCTTGCGTACGTGTGTGTGTGTGTGTGTGTGTGTGTGTGTGTGTGTGTGTGTGTGTGTGTGTGTGTGTGTGTGTGTGTGTGTGTGTGTGAGTGCGTGTGCTATGTTTGCATGCGTGTGTGTGTTTGTGCATGCAATAGTTGTACATAAAAGTATAATCAATATTTTGAATGAAGATAAAAACAGAAAAATTCTAATTCATATACAGGAAAAACATTATAACTTCAGTATTACAGCATTAACACCTTGACAATCAAAATTAGGCCTACCTCACAACTTATAAACTATTCGCATATCATACATCACAATTTACATACAAACAAACAAAATTTAAAGTTTCTTAAAGTATTTCAGTCTCTTTCCCACTCAATTTCTCCCCTATCCCCTCCTCAGCTGTACACATACAGTGATACACACACATGCTCACTCATGCACACACACACACACACACACACACACACACACACATACACACACATGCACGCACACACACACCTCGCTCTATAGGCCCATATACAAACTACTGTTATACAGGCAGGAGAGATTAGTCTGATGACAGACTTGCAAACTAAGGCTCTTCAGGTTAGATGAGTTTGAAAGAGGTGGGTTTTCAGGTGCCGTTTGAAGGTTGGAGAAACACTTAGTTTTTCTGAGAGACAGTGGTAGAGAGTTCCATACATTTGGGCCAAAGACAGAGAAAGACTTTTTACCAAAGGTGTCTAGAGAGAAGCGAGGAACAGTCAACAGTGAGGTGTCAGAAGAGCGGAGCGTTCGAGAAGGTTTGTAACCCTGCAGAAGGCTGGCAAGATAGGATGGCATGTTCTCGTGATAGATACACTGAAAGCAGAGACAGGCAACTTTATATTGAATCCTAGCCTTTACCGGGAGCAAATGAAGTGTTCTAAGCAGAGATTTTGCACTCTCACGCCTGGGCTTGCGGAGAACAAGGCGAGCCGCGTGGTTCTGTATGCGCTGAAGTTTAAATAGTTGATTGTCATGGAGACCTGCGAGAGTTACAATAGTCCAGTCTAGATAGTATGAAAGAGACAGCAAGCTTGTTGGCAGCATCAGTGGAAAGAAAGGAGCGAATCTTACCTATTCTGCGTAGCTGATAGTACAGAGTACGGCACAACTGTTTGACATGGGCTTCCATAGACAGTGTTTCATCCAGGTAGAAGCCAAGGTTTCTAACAGTTTGTGAGAAAGATACATCACAACCAGAGATAGACATGGGGGCATGAGTAACCTACTGACCTTTGACTTAGTACCAGTAACAATAAGCTCAGTTTTATCATCATTCATCTTCAGCTTGTTTTCACTCATCCACTTGGAGACATCCTCTATACAATCTCTCAGACTGCGCGTAAGAGCGTCGAAATCTGATGGGGCAGAGGAGCTATGCAGCTGTGAGTCATCCGCAAAGAAGTGGTATGAGTGACCTGACTGATGAATGATAGTGCTGAGAGGTTGTGTATACATAGTAAACAGGACAGGTCCCAAGACAGAACTTTGTGGGACACCACATTTCAGCACAGATGGATTTGATTTGTGGCCAATGACAACAGACTGGGTACGGCCAGTCAAATAGGAGGTAAACCAGTCCAGAACCGTTCCAGAACAGCCAAAAGTGGTACGCAACCGCGTTATGAGGATGCTATGGTCTATGGTGTCAAATGCTGCTGACAAGTCAAGCAGTGACAAGATAGACACACTCTCATTGTCTGAAGCCTGAAGGAGGTCATTGACCACACGCAATAGAGCGGTTTCTGTGCTATGGCACTTACGGTAGGCTGACTGGAATGGCTCTAGCAGGTTGTGAGATTCCAGATGCTGCAGAAGCTGTTCTAGTACAATACGTTCCAACACCTTTGATAGGAATGGTAGATTGGAAACTGGACGATAATTCTTCAAGCAGTCTGGGTCGAGATTTGACTTCTTCAAAGGGGCTTGACAAGAGCGTGCTTAAAGCACTGAGGCACAACACCAGATGACAAGGACTTATTCATAATATCTGTGACAATTGCAGTAATTTCATCTAGACAATCAAATAGGATAGAGGCAGGGATAGGTTCAAGGTCACAGGACTTCTTTGGCATTTTCTTCAGTATCTCTCTCACACAACCCTCAGACATAAGCTCAAAATTTTATAGCTGTGTACCAGAGAACACACAGCATCAGTGGGGCATGGTGTATCAGGGTCAAAACTGCTTCTGATCCGTTCAATCTTTCCAACAAAAAATTCATTGAATTTATTCTACTGTTGACCACAAAACACGTTGACCTACCAATGGTAGATACAGTCCTCTACTGTTGACCACAAAACACGTTGACCTACCAATGGTAGATACAGTCTTCTACTGTTGACCACAAAACACGTTGACCTACCAATGGTAGATACAGTCCCCTACTGTTGACCACAAAACGCGTTGACCTACCAATGGTAGATACAGTTCTCTACTGTTGACCACAAAACACGTTGACCTACCAATGGTAAATACAGTCCTTTATTGTTGACCACGAAATACGTTGATCTGCCAATGACAGATATAGTGCTCTACTGTTGACCACAAAACACGTTAACCTATCAATGGTAGATATAGTCCTCTACTGTTGACCACAAAACACGTTGACTTACAAATGGTAGATACAGTCCTCTATTGTTGACCACAAAACACGTTGACCTACCAATGATAAATACAGTCCTCTACTGTTGACCACAAAACACGTTGACCTACCAATGGTAGATACAGTCCTCTACTGTTGAACACAAAACACGTTGACCTACCAATGGTAGTTATTGTCCTTTATCGTTGACCACGAAACATATTGATTGTTAATTGCTATCAGTCGATGCTCAAGAATGATAAGTGTTGTACACAAACATCTAAAGCGCCATCATTTTTTAGCGTTGACTGATGACAGTGGTTCTACACTGACACAAAATGGTTCTACTCTGACACACGACAGTAACAGACTGTCACATAGTGATTGCACAGTGATAATTGTGCTTAAGTTGTTTGTGCACAGATGCTATGGTTATACACTAACACAATAATTGTTGTGTAATGACGCACTGTAACTATACACTGGCACGCACTACTCATAATTTAACATAATCCATATTGTAGTCTACATTGTAGACACACAGGGGTTGCACACTACACACAATGGCTCTGCATAGACACACAATGGATGCACAGCGCCATAGAATGGTTGTACACAGACACACAATGGTTGTATACAGGCGCGCACCGATTGTACACAGAGACACAATGGTTGTACACTGACTCATAATGGTTGTACATTGACACACAGAAGCTGTACACTGACACTCAATGATTGTACAGTGACATACAATGGTTGTATAGTCACACACACTGACGTAATACGACAGAACACTGACAAACCATGGTTTACACTGACATTCCATCACTGTATACTGACACACTATGGTTGTATAGTGACACGCAATGGCTCTACACTGACACATCATGGCTGTACACTGACGCGCTGACACACATTAACGCAAATAATTGACTGGAAATACCAACACACACAAATAATTCACTGGAAATACCAACAAACTATAACATAAAATTCTGATATCTTTTCCTCCATTAACTAAGTGAAATATTATTGGCTCGCCGTACTAAAGAACTATTTGTCAGATTACACCAGCTCTGTACGCTGTGTATCAAAGCCTGGGCCCCTACAAATAGTTTCTCTGTCCAGTTTGGAATGTTTTTCTGCCTTGCCCTACATCTCCCTCCCTCATCAATTCCATAGAAGATTGATTGGCCAGGCCATTGGATCTTGTTACATGGCCACACCAACGTAGTTTACCTTTCTTTAACTATGTCAGCAAATCTTTGTATAGTCTAGTGTGCTGCTTGATAGTTAAGCCCACTTGTTCATTGATGATACGATCAATGTATCTGAGGTTTACTACCTTGCAATTACACCCATTTCCATCTTGCATTCGTCTTTCCAAATCTTCTGTGAGGATCCGTGACTAGAATGCATACAGGAAGATGGAATATACCAGTGCTCGTAAGAGCAAGTCTCTGTGTTTTGTGGAGATTTTCTTTCTTTTTTTTTTTTTTTTCATTTTTACTCTTCTTTTTTTGTAGTAACGAAAACCAATGTCAATTCATACCCAAAAGAGGTACATTTTGGATATCTGACAACATACAGCATACAGAATACATAACAATATTTCATACACTGGAGTTTCAATGTGAACATCAAGATTTAAAAACATATCATAAAGATGAATACTCTCTATTGAGAAAACGGTGGCTTATAGTTATTCCACTAAGTATTAAAGACAGGCAAGCAACAGTTTATTTAGCATCATACTCTTCAATTTTGAATCTTATATTTAGTAGTCTTTGAAAAGTAGGTACAATCAGAACACATTTGTCAATCTTACATTTATGAAGAAATGATTTTGCAAGCATTATAATCAGATCGAATATTCTGTCTGTTTTTACAGTTTGATCAACACTGAACAATACAAGGTTCCGTGTGATTTTGCGAAAAAGTTTTAAATGTTTTTGCATTTTTCAGTGATTAAATGTTCTGTTAAGTTCCAAGAGTTATCGACACAATAGCAGTTCTACAGAAAATGTTCAATGGAGTCTCTTGTATTATTATACCACGTACGTTTGACGTAAAATTGTATTGTTTGCAATAATCCGATGAACTATTCTTAATTTCAACCATTTTAGTTTGACATTATTTACTTTGTAAAGTTTTAGAAATACATTTTCCCACGAGATATTAACGTTTAATTTCTCTGACCACCTCGGGCACTATTTCAGTTTACTGTCATCAAATCCAATCTGTTCATAGTAGAGCTTGCACCCTATTGTACACTATTCATCATTCTTACTGCACTTGGTAAATTCAAAACATTGCTTGTGTTATAGTTCAGTTGAATTCTGGTTGCTCTTAAAAATTTTCACTTGAAGATCTCCATCCGTTATAAGTGACAAAACCAATATGGCTACCGTACTTTTAAATTTTCCATAGGTAAAAAAAGAAAGAGTGTTTTTCTTTAAGAAAATGTTGGATAGAGTATATTCCCTTCTCTGTCAGTTTATTGTCTTTGATTATCAGATTATCGGCCTTGGGTTTTTCCCCGTTATAGAAAACAGGTTCAGCTAACAATTCACTTGAGTTCTTAGGTGTTACATGATTACAAAATGCCATATGGGCCTTAAATGTATGGGCCCAAGACACATTGTTCTTCATTAGAGTTTGGAAATTGGAATTTGTTCAAAAGGGATTCTTTGCACCTGGAGAATTCCATATGCGCTCCACCCAAATCTGCCAGCAATTATTTGGCAGACTCCCTGAGCCTGCACAAAACCCTATGCGCTGGCAAAGTCTTGAAATGAGGAGTAGAAAGGAAGAGAGGGAGAGATGCCTTTGAAACACTAAACTGACGTTATGAAATGATGGAAATATTAAGATGGGCAGTAAACAGGCCAGCTTTTAATGTTGCAGGCCGGGACTGAACACCCAGATACTAGATCCTGAGTCCATGGCTCTATCAAAAGAACCAACCAGTCTGCTTAAGACAGTTCTTCGTGAAATGTGGAACAAACGCTGGTCCATAAGTGTTACATTTTTAAAAAAATGAATATATCTCTGTTACAACACTTTGCCATTTATGTTTTGAAGTTTTAAACTCTTTTTTATCCAGGTAAGTTTGAGAGCATATACATATGTATGCTCGTACGTTAGGTATATTCAGTTCGCCTTGTTTTATGCTTTTAGTGGCAGTTTTTTCAGCTGATTTTTTTTCTTTTTCTGTTTTCTGTTCCACACAAATTGAAAACGCAGTTTTTGTACTTTTGTATAAAATGGTCAGGTGGATCTGGGAACAATATTCACAAGTGTATATGTTTAGATAGCACAAGAGACTTTAGAACTGTGACTTTACCAGTTGGAATGCTGGTTCTTTGTAACCAAATTTTAAACATTTTCACTTCCAACATTTTGTCGTTATAATTGATGGTTTCACTTTTTTTTTTGGGGGGGGGGGGGGGATGGAGTCTTGACTGAACCAAATGCCAAGTATTTAAACTTATGAGGATTGCATATCAGTTTTTAGATGAGGACAATATATCTTTTGTGATTTTCTCTCATTCCAAAGCCATATTACTTGTCTTATCTCGCTGTTCATGAAAAAGCCTGAAACTGTGCCGTACATATCAGATATACACACTGTTCTTTCAAAAGAAGTTTTGTCTCCCATATTTATCAGTTGGGTATACAACGCCTGTGTCCTCAGCACCTTGCTGTATGGCAGCGAGGCGTGGACTACGCATGCTCATCAGGAGAAAAGGCTCAATACCTTCCACCTGAGAAGCCTACAGCGCATACTTGGCATTTCCTGGCAAGACAAGGTGACCAACACCGAAGTCCTAACCTGCGCTGGCCTCCCATCCATGCATACCATGCTGAGACAGCGTCGGCTGCGCTGGTTGGGCCACGTTCGCCGCATGGAAGATGGTCGCATCCCAAAAGACATCCTTTATGGTGAGCTTGCCACAGGGCAGAGAAACATTGGCCGCCCACAGCTGAGATACAAAGACGTTTGCAAGCGTGACATGAAGGCGCTTGAGATCAACACTGAGTCCTGGGAGGACCTCGCAGACGACCGCAACAGCTGGAGAACTACTCTCAAGAAACAGCTGCAGATTGGTGAGGACAAACTGTCAGCTGCTGCAGCAGAAAAGCGAGTTCGCAGAAAAGGGATGACAGCCACCAGACCAGCATCAGCATACACATGCGACCGCTGCGACAGAGACTGCCTCTCTCGCATTGGTCTGTACAGTCACAGGCGACGCTGCTTGGACCAAGCAGACAGCCCATCTAGACATTAGAACGGATGTACTTTGTCCATGGTCAGTCATGACCGAAGGAGGCCTACTACTACTACTATCATTAGCGAACTGGAAAAATTTGTGTTTTACACCATGAACCATAAAAATGTATATAAAAAACCGATTGAAGACTGTGATATAGAAAACCTTATCAGAACGATACCCAAATTATAAAATGAAGAAAAACGATCATTGGTTGGTAAAATAATTGTACATGAAGTAAGCGTGGCATTTAATTAAAAACATGGAAAATGGTAAAAGTCCCGGTACAGACGGATTTAGCGCAGAATTTAAAAAATCACAGTGTACAGCCATTGTGTCTGTGTGTACAACTGGTATGTGCCTATGTGCAACCACTGTGTGACTGTGCACAACCATTGTATGTCACTGTGCAACCACTGTGTATCTGTGTAGTGCTATTATGTGTAAATGTACAACCATTGTGTGTTAGTGTACATGTATAGCACATCAACGTAAACTACAGTATGGATTGTGTTAAAGTACAAGTAGTGCATGTCAGTGTGTAGTTACAGAGCGTCACTACACAATAATTATTGTGTGTCAGTGTACAACCATAACATCTGTGCACAAACAACTACTGCATATTTATCACTGTGCAATCACTATGTGACAGTCTATTACTATTGTGTGTCAGTGTAGAACCATTATATGTCAGTGTATAACCAGAGTCATCAGTCAACGCTAAAAAATGACGCTTTAGATATTTCTGTACAACAATTATCATTCTTGAGCATCGATTGATAGCAAAAACAGTCGATGTGTTTCGTGGTCAATGATAGAGGACTATAACTACCATTGGAAGGTCAATGTGTTTTGTACTCAACATAAGAATCATGTATGTACCACTGGTAGGTCAACGTGTCTTGTGGTCAACAGTACATGTAGAGCACTGTAACTACCATTGGCAGGTCAACGTGTTTTGTGGTCAACAGTAGAGCACTGTAACTACCATTGGTAGGTCAACGTGTTTTGTGGTCAACAGTAGAGCACAGTATCTATCATTGGTAGGTCAACGTATTTTGTGGTCAACAGTAGAGGACTGTATCTACCATTGGCAGGTCAACGTGTTTTGTGGTCAACAGTAGAGGACTGTATCTATCATTGGTAGGTCAACGTATTTTGTGGGTCAACAGCAGAGGACTGTATGTATCACTGGTAGGTCATGACCTTAGCACGTAAAATGAAAGGGTAGAGAAACGTGTGGAATGGACGACACAGATGAGTGAGTTCATGGTAGGAAACACCTGCATTGAGCAGCCTAATGGACGAAAATGGACATGGAGGAGTCCAGGAGATAATACCAAAAAATCAAATTGATTACATCCTGATAAATAAAAGAGTTAGAAATTCTTTACTAATAGCAAAATCACTACCAGGCGCAGATTGCAACAGTGACCACAATCCTGTAATGGGAAGATTTAGGCTAAAATTAAACAAAAGAAAACACACCAAAAATAACATCGAACTAAATCATGGACTCTTAAAGACAGATGAAGCGACGCGTGAAAAATTTAATGTACATGTTCAAAACAAATTCAGTGCTCTGGAGGACGTTGGTGACGGTGACGAACAATGGACAAAGATGACAAACTCCATAAATGAAGCTTGTGAAAAAATCCATAGAGTTGAAAGATAAGCAAAAGAAAAACTGGATGACAAAAGAAATTCTAGGCTTAATGGAAGAACGGAAGAAGGCAAAGGGAAAAGAGGAAGAATGCAAGAGGATAAACAGGGAAATCAGGAATGGGTGCAATGAAGCTAAGGAAGCTTGGCTGGAAACAAAGTGCAAAGAAATAGAAGACTGACACAAAACAGATCCTCAGAGTATGTACAGAAATACCGTGAAGAAATTGCGCACAGGAAAAAGACGTGCGCATCAACTGGATGCTAAAACCGAAGGATGGTATGCTTATCGTAGAAAAAGGCAAAATATTAGAGAAATGGGTAGAGTACATTAAAGACCTTTTCAACAGTGACAGAAACGAAGAACACATAATAAAGAACATTGAAGGACTACCCATAATGAAAGATGAAGTTAGAACAGCATTGGAAAAGATGAAACAGGGAAAAGCCCAGGACCAGACAAAATTACTACAGAAATGATTGAGACCCTAGAAGAATTCGGTATTGAAAAAATAACAGTCCTCCTAAATGAAATTTATGACTCCAGAAAAAAAACCCGAATATACGTCAAAATCAATTTTCATTGCATTTCCAAAGAAAACAGAGGCTCTAGAATGCGAAATCCATCGTACAATGAGCTTGATGAGTCATGCTACAAAATCCCGTTAAATATAATCATGATGAGGACAAGGAACAGAATCAGAAGAGAAATAACAGAAGTAATGGCTTCCTGGCTGAACCTGTCTCTCAGTGAAAAAAGCTACTTACTGCGGGCGATCCGGCCGACTTCTTCAGCGCAACTGCTGGGTTGAGAACTGGCTTCAGTGCGCACTGCCGTGAGCGAACTCACGAACTCACGACTGAATAAGTGAGGAGTACACTGATGGCAGGTTGTGTCGGCCCTGGTAACGGTTGAGGGTGGGGTTCCTTGCCGCGATGTAAACTGCCTCCTTTACTCCCCTCTGGAACCATCTTGCTTCTTTGTCGAGAACTTGCACACTGTCCTTTTCAAAGTGGTGTTGGGTGTGCGTCAGATGTTTCCCCACTGGAGAGGACTCACGTTTGTGTTCTTTTAATCTTTTGTGCAAGTTGCACTCAGTTTCGCCAATATAACTTTGGTCACAGTCCTGGCAGTCTATCTTGTATATCACTCCTGATTTGTCCAATTTGACTGTTTTGTCTTTGGGGTGGACTAACTGCCTTCTGATGGTGTTGGTGGCCTTGGTGTGGACACTGACTCCCAACTTCCTGATCTTCCTGCTGAGAGCCTCAGTGACGCCACTGACGTATGGCATGGAGACGTGCCCTCTCGAAGGGGTTGGCCGTTCAGTGGAGGGGTGGGGTATGGTTTTCTTGCCCCCCGGAATATCCCAGGCCCACTTCTGGTATCCCAACACACTGAGTACTTTCTTGATGTACTGCACCTCTTCTTCTCTAGTGGTGTCGATAGAGCAGATGGTCTTCGCTCGGTAGGTGAGGGTGCTGATTACTTCAAGCTTGTGTTCCAGTGGCTGGTGACTGTCGAATTGTAAGTGCTGGTCCGTGTGGGTCGGCTTTCTATAAACGGAGAAAGCGAGGCCTGTCTCCGTCCAGGTGATGTGGGTATCCAACATCGCGATGCTGCCGTTCTCTTCTACCTCATAGGTGAGCTTAATGGCAGGGTGTTGGTTGTTGAGAATGTTCGTGAAGTCTTTGACCACCGATCTTTTCAGTACAGTCATAGTGTCGTCTATGTAGCGGCCCCAGTAGCGTGGAGGAGTGTGGAACGACGCCAAAGCTTTCTCCTCGAAATTTTCCATAAAGAGGTTGGCGACAATGGGACTCACAGGGGACCCCATGGCTGCACCCTCGGTCTGTTGGTAGAAGTGTCCTTCAAAGGTGAAGTAGGTGGTGTTGAGGAAGAACAGAAGAACAGAAGAACATTATAGATTTCTCGAAGGGAAAGGAACTAGTAATGCCATATACATCTTAAGAACTATCATAGAGAGTTGAATAAGGATTTATATTTATAACGTGTTCATTATACCAAGGCTTTTCATTGGGTAAGACACGAAGAATGGATCAACCAACTAGAAAGCTCAATATTGATGGAAAAGGTCTAAGAATGATAAGAAGTACATATTGGGAACAAACAGCAGCAATGAGAATAGAAAACGATATAAGCTCTTTCCAAAATATCAAAAGAGGAGTCAGGCAGGGTTGTGTTCTGTCACCAGATTTGTTTTCATGAAAAACCCAGAAGCATTCCTTGAGATAAATGTTGGAAAAAGAATGATAAACAATATCCGTTACGTAGATGACACCGTGCTAATTACAGAAAATGAAAAAGACCTACAAAACCTTGTGAATATAATAGAAATAGAAAGCAAAAATAAAGGGTTGGAGCTAAAAAGCAAGAAAGCGGAAGCCATGGTAATCAGTAAAAAGCATGAAATCCCCTCATGCAAAATAACATCAAATGGCAAAACATTGAGACAGGTTGGTAAGTTTAAATATCTCGGAAAGGTCATCTCACCAGACGGTAGATGCAGGTCAGAAATAGCCAGGAGAACCGGCCAACCGTATAACAGTATAGGTTCCATAAAACATTCAAGAACTCGCTTCTTGGTTTTAATTGATAGGCATTTGTCGGTAAGAACGCTTCTCGTCTTCTTGAATGCTGTTTTGGCTTGGCCAATTCTGCTGGCTATTTCTGATGTTGATCTTCCGTCTGGTGAGATGACCATTCCCAGATATTAAAAATTATCAACCAATCTCAATGTTGTGCCATTTGCTGTCATTTTGCACAGACAAAAGTAACATCAAACTAAATCTTGTCAACGGTTTATACACATATACCAGTATAATCATACGTAAACACTGTACTGTGTCTTCCTCTGTTGATTACTTCTGATACTGGATCTTTAAAAACAAAACAAACCAAAAGGGAATTACTCACATCATCTTGATTGACCCCATGGGTGCACGCTCCAGAACTTCATTCAAAAAACACTGTAATCTGTTAACAAAATGTGATTATTCTTTCAACAGAAAGAACAAATAAACAGCAACTTTTACAGAGGTCAGGAAGACAAACTGTACGTTAAAGTATGGCAGTTTCATTTACTGTAAACGCTTTAAATACTGGGGGGAGGGGGAGGATGAAATGCACGTCATCTTCATTTTCTGGCTGTTAGAACGGCAAATTAAACCTGTATCTGTGTTGCACGTACTCTGTGCAGTGACACATCTACTACATAAAGAAAGGTGAATGGGCACACACAAGTTTCTCGATCATACACACACGCATGCGCGCGTGCACGTACGCACACATACACACACGCATCAGCGCGCACACACACGTACACACACAAACACACTCAAATGCACGCTCTTAAGCACACACACACATGGAAACACACACACATACGCACACGCACATACATACACAATACATACATACATGCACAAACACACACACACAGAGAAGATACACACATACACACATACACAAAAGAGAGAGAGAGAAATACACACACACACACACACACTCATGCACACGCAAGCACGCACACACACACAAACACACACACACATGAACTCGCGCACGCACACAACACACACACACACACGCATGAACGCACACACACAAACGCATACACATACACACACACACACACAGATATATACACACAGATACACACATACACACACACACACACACACACACACACACACACACACACACACACACACACACACACACACACACACTGTGTTGTTTTTCATCAATGTATGAGCCAGTCTATTAGATCATCTGTTAACAGCCAATCATGTCAGTATGGGATTCCAGCCATTCCAACAGTTCAGCTTCTTTCGATTTTCTCCGCTTTTCCGCCAGTGTGTTGAAGGTATACATGAAAGGATTAAGAGCAGAGTTTAAGGGCAATACGAAGATAGCTAATGCCACATTCACTTCTCCAGCGATGGGAATATCAGCCAGTGCTAACATTCCACACAGTCCAACAGGAAACCAACACATGAAATCCGTTACAGCGACACTGATTAATCGCCGAGCTATGGTCATGTCACGTGACACTTTAGTCGTGTTTGTTGTCATGGCATTCTTCTGTATGGACCAGTAAATGAAGGCTTGGCCTGCAGAGATCAACAGAAACAGAGCAAAATTTAAGACGATTAATATACTGAAAGCGTAAACTCTTCCTTTGAAATCTTGTCTTGTAACTGGCAGTGGAATACAGATACTTGTCTGGCTGTAAAACTCCCAATGAGATGTCAACGGAAGTAAAGGCAGCATGGCAAGAAACCAACCAATCACCCAAATCAGCAGACAAGCCACTGCAGCAGATGTTCTCTGAAATCGCAAGGAGCTGAATGGAAAGCAAAGAACAAGAAAACGATCAAGTGTGATAATCCAGATGATCAGAGCTGATACTTCACTGGACAACAAAGACAGAAAACCAGCTAACTTACAGGCCACACTGTTCTTCCATGTATCTTCATAATGGAGATATTTACCACGGAGTAGTTCATCAGCAACTCCAATGATAGCAATGTAGACACCCATCAGAAAATCAGCCATAGTAAGACTGGTGACAAACACACTAAAGCCACTTGAAGAGGATGTCTTTGTCGTACACAAACGTATGGAGAAGCAGAGGACATTGCCAGTTACTGACAGGCAGCCGATGAGCCAGAGAAACACTCGGTACATTCCTGATTGTAGTAAATCTTCACACGACGAAATTTCGTTTTGGGGAGAATAACAAAATGCAGCATCAAATTTGTCTGGAAGTATCTCTTTACAGCATAATTTATAATTTAGTGTTGATATGATATGTAGAAAGAACAGATCTTTAAAAACATCAGGGGAGAATGTTTTTACAGGACTACCATCCATGTACAATTCAGCTAAGCGCGGTGTGGACTTGAAACCACTAGAACTAATACCATGAATGGTAGTAAAAGATAAATTAAGCTTCTTCAAACGTAAGAATTTCGACAAGACTTTAGTGTCAAAAACTGCTAGTGTGGTGTAAGACAAGTCTATCGCTGTTAGCACTGTTTGCATGGCATAAGATGAGTTATCAGTGTAAAGTGAGATAAGGGGATTGTTGGAAAGAGACAATATTTGTAGGTTTTGTAAATTCACAAAATGAGCTATATCTACATGCTGCAGCTTGTTGCCACTGAGATCAAGAATCCTTAAATTGAGCAGTCTGGTGTTAAAAAGATGGGTCAAAGAACACTGAGCAAGAACCAGATGAACAAGGTAGAGGTTGTTGTTTACGGCAGACAGATTCATTCCTGAACCCGTGGCATCCAAGGAGCGGAGGTCAGGGAAGAGTGACGCAGAGAAAAGCTGAAAACACAGAAAAGAATGACCTTGACACAGACATTCCGTAGGGCAGGTCACGTCACATGACATTTCATCATCATGCATTGGACAGTGAGGCCAGCCATCACACAAGCAGTCGCCATTTACGCATATTTTGGAAGCTCTGCATCTAAAGAATCCTGGACACACCATGTTTTCACACCCCTCTTCATCCTCATGGTCAATACAGTCATACACTTCATTGCATCGTGTGTACACAGGAAGACAGTTATTAAACTTACCTGGACAACGATAGTGAGTGTCAGGACAGGAGTCATTGGACTTCATTGGGGTTGATGTGAACATTCTGATACCATTAAAATTAATAAGACCGGGGGATGGAAACTGAGTATAGATATTCAGGTCTATATAAAAGTCTTCACAGCTTAATTCATCTGATCCATCTGGACATTGAAACAACCGGTCACACAAGCTGTCATAGGAAACACACTGACCGTTAGTGCAGGTAAACATGTTGACACAAGGAGGATGTTTACAGAATGACTCATCACTCTCATCTTGACAATCAGGTGTGAAATCACATACCAGTGTGTATGACAGTGTGGTGACGTCATCATCGCACATAAACAAAGCTGACTGTCGATTTTCTGATTCATGTATCTTATGCATATTTGACGAATTTGTGGCAAAACCACAGAGGAACTTGTGTCCTGTACCACATATATCAAAAATGTGTGAGCCACATAACAGAAAGGCGTGTGTCACATGACCATCAGGACAGGTCGTCAGAGGTGGTTGTTGTGTGTGCAACAACAACTGTATACTAGGCAGTGAGATGCTTTTTGATTGCTGATGGTTCTCTTCCTTTTTGTTTATGGTGAATTCACAGACTGCTGCCAGAATATGAAATTTCTGCACCGTGACACTCGTACATGTTATACAAATCGGATAATATCAAACATATTTTCAGTTTAATAATTTTACTTACTATACCTGCGTGTTCAATAGAATGAAAAACAACAGTTCTGTCTTTGTGAATAACATTGTGTCTGTACATGTTGGGTAAAGTTCTATCACCAATGTACATACCAACCAGAACTCGTTCATAAAAAATTCTGTACACTTTGGTAACTTTTTTCACTGATGTCATCCATTCATGGTCACATTTAGGTACACCCAGTGTGCCCCCCATTGTACGACAGTAACGGCTGGCTCTCTTGTCAGCAGGTGTTCCTGAACTGTCAAATCGACGCAGAACTTTACTGCTGACATACCTGTAACAACGATTGCAAAATGGCAATCCACCCTGACAGTCAGGACTGCTGAAGGGACAGTGTTCTGTTTCATCCTGTCCATCATTACACTCTGGGCTGACATTACAGTCCAGGTGGTGCTGAAAGCTGGAATAATAATCCACTGAACAATTGAAAAAACCACTGGGTAATACCTCAGGTGAGATATTGCCAAAATGAAAGGAAAATAAAAATTGAAAATTTTCTGTTTTTATGCAAAAATGATGGTACGTTACCCTGTACTTTACTTCTAATTTTGTAATCCTGTACACATGTACAAAATAATCATAGCCGTAGCTTGAGGACAATGTTTTTGATTCAGAAAGTTCAGTGCCTTTGATATACAGGCCAAGTGAGATCCACGAAAAACACTTTATACTGATCATGATAACATGTCCAAGGGGGATGGATAAACATGTCTTCAAAACTATGTCTCCCTCAGCAACACTTCCTTTTCGTGTGAAGTAACCAGTTGACTCTGACGTCATCACACATTGCAGATACATGGATGAATCGTTCTTTGAGTTTAAGTCGTCTTAAACAACGAATACAAAATAAACAACAAAGAAGCAAATGCACTAGCAAATCAAAGGAACGAGTCAGTAAGGAAACAGGATTTAAGAAACGTGAATAATCTATTAAAATTTCATAGTTAGTGGATATTTGTGAAATCATTTGAATATATGAGAAAAACGGAGAGGGAAAGCAGGTTGAGAAGAGTGAATGAGAGAGAGAGAGAGAGAGAGAAAGAGAGAGAGAGAGAGAGGGAGGGGGGGCTGGAGAATCTGAGAAATAAGAATCGTGGCAAAGAAAAAATGTGAAGTGTTCCATTCATACTTGGTACTCGGTTTATTACATAAAGTAAATTCTAAATAATCCTGTGGATGGCATTTTTCAGATTGTCCTGAACATGATGAAACAGTTTTCTGTGGTGTGAACTAAATCCCGTTCATACCACCACTGCTAGTTGTCCTCTCTGACGTTAAAACCACGCAAACAATCATCTCTTAAGGTACGTCCCTGCCCGACCTCTTTGTTCTGCCGCTGATACTGCTTGTTGACAGGTTCCTGGATATGGATGTTCCACAGTTGGTCGGCGCTATTTTTCTGTCTGGTTCATACATCTGGAACAAGCCTCCCCTATCTATTCGACAGTTGCATACTCCATCTTCCTTCAAGTCTAACTTGAGGACACACCTTTTTTAACAGTAATGTGCCCACCTTTTTGTCCTACTCTCCTGTCCACTCTCTCCCAGTTTGTGTATGTTTTGGACCCTTGTGTTTTTGTCATTGCAAGTAAATGCTTTGGTGATTGATGAGAGCGCACGTTTAAATTTGATTTAAATATCAAGATTTGGCTTAATATAAGTGTCACTAATATACTATTATTATTTTTGTTATGATTATGATGATTAATATTATTATTGTATTGTTGTTGTTATCATTATCATTATCATTATTATTATTATCATCATTATTATTTTTTTTTATTATTACTATTATATTATTTTTGTTATTATTACTATTATTATTAACATCATTATTATCTCAAAATGTCCATATCCTTACTTTGTCATCATTAAAAATCAAAGTGAGCAAAATATGTTTGACAAGGAAAAATATGATACAACTGCTGCCATGTCCAGTACAGGTGCTGACGACACCAGTTACAACCATTTGAAGTCGGTGGTTGTAATTTGGCTTTTCCAGTAACAACTGCTGGCGCCAGGAACTAGTAGGCCTCCGTCAGTCAGTGTTGACTATGGACGATGTGCCCTAGAGGTGTGTCGAGTCGAGTTGACGCCTCTGGAGCAGCGTTGGCTGTGGCTGATAAGGCTGATGTGGGAAAGGCAGTTTCTGTGACATTGGATGCATGTATGGATGCTGGCCATTGGACTGCCTTCACAGGAGCTTGCCTTCCACCTGATTCTTTTTTCTTCAGCAAAGGCCTGGATCTTCTCCCCACCCACCCCACCCCCGACCTCAGTTGTTTCTGAAGCACACTGTGCCATCTATTGCAGTCAGCTGCTGACTGAGTCTTTCCAGCTGTCTGTGTTGATGTCCAGAGCTATTATAGATGTCTTTGTTGCGTAGCTGGGGATGGCCAACAGATCTCTTGCAGGAGATTAATTCGCTGTAAAGAATGTCTTTTGGGATACGTCCATCTTCCATCCGACGCACATAACCAAGCCACGACAGACTGCATTGTCTGAACAGGGTATGTATGGTGGGGAGACCAGTGCATGCTACGATCTGGCCTTTGGTATTTTGTCGCTCCACTTGATGCTGAGGACATGGCAAAGGTAGCACAAGTGAAAGCTGTTCAGCTTTTTTCGCTCTTGTTTGGTATATGTTGTCCATGTTTTGCAACCATATAGTAGAGTGCTGATGATGCAGGCCTTGTACATTGCCATCTTGGTCAGAGTTCTCAGCTTTGGGTTCTTCTAGACGTAAGCAGTAAATCGGACTGAGGCTGCTGCAGTCATGTCAATGTGCTTGTTGATCTCAGCATCAAGGGACAGACTCCACCAGACTTTGTCATTCTCACGATCTACGACAACCTACAAGGCAATAGGAATGCTTTGCTGTCAGGGTTTACTCTCTTAACCCTTGTCTCTCCTGAGACACCTACAAGGCAGTGGTGCTATTTACCCATAGCTGGAGGTCCAGTTCTTGGTCACCAGGGCATGTCCACACACAAGTGGGTCTGCATGCCGCACGTCTAGGGGCTAGAAATCCTCCAAGTTCCTTGAAAATTTATCCTGAGTACACGAGGAAAAGCCCCAGGACTAGACAACATTACTACAGAGATGATTGAAGTCCTGGAGGAATTTGGCATAGAAAAAATAACAGTCCTCCTAAATGAAATTTACGACGCTGGAAAAATCCCCAAAGATATGTCAAAATTAATTTTCATTGCACTTCCAAAGAAGACAGGGGCTATAGAATGCGAACTCCATCGCACAATCAGTTTGATGAGTCATGTAACAAATATCCTGTTAAGAATAATCATGATGAGGACAAGGAATAGAATCAAAAGAGAAATAGCAGAAGAACAGTGCGGATTTGTGGAAGGGAAAGGAACTATTAATGCCATATACATCCTAAGACCTATCATAGAGAGATCAATTGAGATGAATACGGATTTGTATTTACGCTTTGTTGACTACACCAAGGCTTTCGATCGGGTAAGACACGAAGAATTGATCAACCAACTGGAGAGACTCAATGTTAATGGAAAAGATCTACGAATAATTAGAAATATGTACTGGGAACAAACAGCTGCAATGAGAATAGAAAACAATATGAGCTCTTTCCAAAACATCAAAAGAGGAGTCAGTCAGGGTATTCTGCATTTTTGTACTTTTCACACTCCCTGTAATATAGCCCATCCACCCATTACAAAACTACCCATTGACAATTTTAGTGGCCCATAGATTGTTTTACATTTAAGTTGGCTTCTTTCAAGGTGTAGGACAGGTATGAGTAATAGGTAATATTTCCTGACCAGGTCTTTCACTGTGATGTCATCTCTGGATCACCATTTGACTTCTTTGTGAAGTTGCAGCTTTGTCTTGGTGCCCTGTATTGTAGTTCCACATCTTATGGTCTTTGAAGAATGTTGTCTTCTCTGCTTAAACATATAGTGCTTATACGTCAACAACTTTTTTACCGCCTGTTTAACAGAACATGGGTTTTTAAAGATGTTTTCTTACCAGGTTGTCCAGCACTTCAACGTTCATTTGGCAGACAAACAATTATTTAATTGCTCATGTAATCCTGATCTGTTTTGCATCTCTCTCAAATTATGTTTGTATGCTTTCAAAGACTTCATCAATCCTGTGTTACGGTTTACCCATCCAGCATTGGCTTATGAAGTAAAAACCTCTCAAGCTTTTTCTGAAAGGAAACTGGATAAGCAGAAAATGTCTGCCATATTGGCAAAAAAGTCAAAGGTATCAATGACTCATGTCCAGGCTGGCGTTTGGGCAATTTCAGCATGGCAAAGTATATCCACCTTATTTGCCAAATCCTTCTTTCCCATCAACTACACACCCTACACTTTGCTGTATTGCAAATAAGTCAAACCGTTTGTCTACATATGCACACATATCACACACACACACACGTACACACCCACACACATACACTCACACGTACACACATGCACACACACGTGATCGCGTACATACACAAGTCGTGGCAACATGGTCTTCACTTTTGTCCATAAATTTGAAATATTCTCCCTAAAAATGGAAGGTGTATCATAAACGAAGGTGTACTTTGTGGGCCAGGAACAACGTAATAGGTTTTATTTCAAAAATATAATACATATTCTTTGATTAAGTGGATGTTTTCACTGGCAAAGAAAGTTTTGATTTCAGCATGTGCAATACTTTCTCTTCTTGTGCCTGTTGCCTTCGCTGTATTACGACATTCCACATGTACAACAATGGGCTGAATGCAGAGTTGAATGGTAACATGAACACAATCATTGCCATGTGGACCTTGTCTGATACAGCAACACCACACAAAGTCATCACACTGGTCAGGCCAAATGATAACCAGCAAATGGAGCCTGTCACAGCCAGTTTTATTATCAGGTCCGCTGAAGAATAAACCGATCTCTTGATAGGATCCACAACGACTTGGTATTTTGGTAGCCTGCTGTAAATAATGACATTACCAGCAACAACTCCTAAGCACAATAAAAGATTCAGTATCACAGTAACTGTCAACCATCTGAACTGTTGATTGCAATTGTAGCAATCAAACAGCGCCAGACGACATAGACCAGACTGACCATCAAGGCCCCAGTGTGACAGTCCAGGAATAAAAGGAACCACTGCCAACACACTTGCAACAAACAAAGTTACAACACAAGCTGCAGCTGTTGAACGTTGACTGAATCTCCTTCTGGTCAAAGGGAAACAAAGGATGATGACGTGATCTAATGTGATAAGCCAGATGATTAAAACTGATACCTCACTGGACAGAATAGAGAAAAAAGAAGCTGTCTTGCAAGTCACACTCTTGGTCCAAGTATTTTCATTATAAATATAATTGCCATGGAACACTCGGTTGGCCACTGTAACAATGCTTGTTTGAAAGCCCATTATTACATTAGCAATCTGGAAATGGACAAGAAACAAAATGGAAATGTCTTCATGTAGTTTCTTTACAGCAAATAGAATAATGAAACAAATGCCATTACCTAAAATGGCAAATATATTAACCAGCCAACAGAAAAACCTAGACACGTCAGTTGGTAACAGGTTTTTACATGATGAAAACACGGGCAATGGTGACAGGCACTTCATTTCACTTGATTGTTTCATAACTAAGTTTTCACAACAGAGTCTGAAATTAGATGAAAAAATACTTTTTAAGTCACTTAATCCTGACAATGCATCAAAATGAAAGTGGGTAATTAGATTGCCCTTTACATCTAATTCAGTCAGCTGTGGTACATTTTGAAAGTCTATTGATGTGATTGCTTTAATAGCAGAAAAAGATAAATTCAAAATTTTAAGGCTAGGTAAGTACATAAACAATGTATTATGAAACGTTTCTAAATGTGTTCTTGATAAATCAATTTTACTCAGAGCATAATATATGTTAAACGGTTTACTTTTGAATGAAAACAATGGATTGCTTGCTAAGATCAATACCTTTAAATTTGATAGACCAAAAAACATATTCATATTGACATTTCTTATTTGGTTTCTGGTCAGATCGATAAACTGCAAGTTTGCAAGGTTGATACTGGGTATAGTAAGTAAGGATGAATGTGACAGACTAAGACGAATGAGATACACGTTAGTACTGAAATCAGTCAGTGTCATTCCTGACTCTTTGGCGTCTAAATAACGTAAATGTTCAAATACATCAGCATAAAAAACTTTAGGACATAAAAAAGAATGACCTTGACACCAACAGCCTTCAGGACAAGTCGTATCACAGAACCATTCATCATCACGCTGTGGACACTGACCCCAGCCATCACAGAGATGATCTCCATGCACACAGACTCTGGAACTTCGACACTGGTAGAAACCAGGACAAGACACCATTTCACAGTCCTGTTCATCCTCTCCATAAGTGCAGTCAGAAAATCCGTTGCAACGTGTGTAGACAGAGAGACAGTACAACCAGTCTTCTGTACAACGATAATGAGTGTCAGGGCACGAGTCATCAGATTTCATTGCCTGCTGAGTAAAGTAGCCTGCACCATCCAAGTTAATGAAAACTTGCTGCATTTTGTCTGCCTCTCTGTGGACAAATTTATTTGATGCATACACCACGCAATTTGTTTCATCAGAATCATCCAGACAATCTGACTGTCCATTACAACGTTGACTGTTCAATGTACACTGACCATTAGAGCATAAAAAGCCGTTACAGACAGGATGTTCACAAAATGACTCATCACTGTTATCTGGACAGTCATGTCTGAAGTCACATACTAGACTGTATGGTATTGTTGTTATGTCATCATCACAAACAAACATGGCAAAAGTGTATGCAGGGCTTTTCCCAGGCATAACTAGCGCATTGTTCTTAGCACCCATGTGAAAATACAAACAATATTGTAAATATGTAGTCCTTCCACACTGACTGTTTGCATCACATGACAAAAACGAGTGTGTCACATGACTACCAGAACACTCAAATAAGTTCTGCAGTGTTTGCGTCAAGGTGGATAGAGATGGATGTAAGTAAGGCAATTCAACTGTATGGACTCTAATCTTGCTTTCTGACTGTGACTGTGTTTCACACACTATTTCATGAGTACTAATGGGCCACAAGCGAGAAGTTAATACCATATCTATATTCCATAAAGTCTTCTGCTGTTTTGAGGGTCCATATCCAGTTTTTAACAAGAAGTGAGCTATGTTGTATATCAATGTGTTGTCAGACCATTTACGAAACATACTGTACATAAGAGGTACGGATTCCCAACCTGAATTACCCACTATTACCATGAACTCGTATTTGCTTTTAAAGATATGTAGAAAGTCTTCTTGTTCCTTTCTTGTTTTTATTGAAATGGGTTTTCCAGCTATTTTAAAACACATCTGTATCGCTTTATGCTGACTAGTTGTTCTGTTTAATCTGACATACTGAAAGCACTTATTATGTGAAGCTACCAAACCCTGACAACCAGTACTGCTGAAGGGACAGTGTTCTGTTTCATCCTGTCCATCATTGCATTCTGTCTTCAGGTTACAGTCCAGATGGTGCCGAAATTTTAAATAGATAGCTACAGAACAGTTAAACAAACCAGTGTGTAGCGTTCTGGGTTGCTTATTTTTAGAATGAAAAGAAAAAAGCAGTTTTTGCTCTGTGTTTTTTATATACACGCCCTGTAAGACACGAAAATAGACATGAATATGCGATGTTAAGAAGACTCTTGAAGGTGTATCATATTCACCGCAGACACGCATATATTTTTGATGATCTGTATCTTGTTGTATATAAATCAGTTCTATACATGGGTGATTCTCGTAATATTCGTATTTTGTCTGAAAACTGGCCATAATGACCCATCCAACACATGTTTTTAGTTCTTCAGAGATATTAAATGAAGGGAAGTCAAAACGGGATCTCACTTCCGGTAATATCAGATACCCTGAATGTGCTGATGTATATCCCATAATAAAACCATGAGTTGCAACTGCTTCCATCCTAATTTCAACGGAAGGAAAGTTTTGGTATGAGAAAAAAACACCATTTACATTTGATTCGAGGACGATTTCTTCTAGTGAATGAATATCACATGACAAAGTGTGACGTACAGAATGCTCAGTATACACCTCTGCTTTCCAGGGACTAGACTCACACCAATAGGCTAGCCTTTTTATATAAACACGTGCAAACATACCTTGAGGTACCTGTACATGCAAACGACAGTAAACAGTAGACTGATCACATATCCCATAAACCACTCCAATACCTACTGAAAATTCTGGCATGTATAAACTCCAGCACGATGACACGTTGGTCTGTTGGATTGTGACGTTTGTCTTGTTCCACAGATGTTCTACACCTGGACAGATGTCACTGATATTCATCAGACCATCAGAGCTCTTGATAGAAGTGTGGGCTGTTTCTGTGTGATGTGTGGAAATGTCTGCTTTGACCAAAAGAATCCAGTACATTAAACCAACTACTGACAACAATGACTGTCGACCCACACGACAAATTCTACAAGATCTTGAGGCTGGTACAGTAGCCATGTCAGCATCACCCTCTGTGTAGGTTTATTGATATTTTTTGTCTTTTAAACACACAATATTAGAACAGTTTCAACAGTGGACATAAAATGTAACAATGCGATGACCTCATCATATCATGATATAACCATATGACAGTATCAGATCTGTCCATATTGAACCCTTTGGCTCTCGCATCCTATCTACCAACTGCAAAGTCTTAACCCTTTAACTTACTCACCCTATCCACCAGTTTCCTACAGGAAGCTGGTGGAAAGAGTGAGGGAGTTATAGGGTTAAGTTTTTGCTTTGCTATCATGGTTGACAAACAGGATACTGGTGGACAGGCTGCGGGAGTCAAAGGGTTAACATATCAATCTTGTTATCAATGAAGTGATGGCCTGGCATTTGTGTTGTCTGTTCTCATTTAGTGCACTAGCAACAATGATGATAAAGATGATGATAACCAGTCTACATGGTGCATTAGATAGCAAAATAGATTGCTGACTGAAAGTCTTGTGGGTTCGAATCTCATCAGTCCTGTCAAAATCATTGCAGGATATTTCAGCCCTAGCCAGCTCCTAAGCAGAGTTGAGTGAGTCACGGACTCTTTGAGAAAACTGGAACCACACAGTTGAGCCTCATCCACTTCACGGATGCATCATTGACGGTGTTGCTCAAATTTCTTGAACAACACCACAGATGTCAGTAACTCTCTGGCCTGGTTGACACAAGGATACATTATGATTGTAAAGGTAGAGTACAATCCATTCACGCAGTCTCAATCCTAGATGGACTGCCAAAGCATCATGATTATTATACCCATCACAAACATCATAGTATTGTGAAATTGTCTCAGGTTCTGTGGCCATTAAATTAAAGTGACGTAGAAAGTAAATGGACAGAAAATAAAGTTTACATAATGATCTGATCGTGCTGTGGGTTCACTTGGCTTTGCTTCATCTAGCATGGTTTACCAGGTGGGTATGGACTTGATTATGGATGGCCTAGACGTGGATAGCATACATACATCAATAGCACTACTACAGACGATATGGCCAATTAGACCTTATCCAGCTTCGTCCCACACAGTAAATTGATCATAATCCGTTTTTTTAAGCTGTTGTCTCTTAAGAAAGGCCTTTGTACAGAAAAGACATTTGTGGCATCGTTACTTGTCGTCTACTTGCTTTGAGCTGTCTTCAGTGGGTGCCTTGAGCTTAGAAATGATTGAAAAGCGAATAGCTTCCACTTCATTAGCCAAACTACAGATAATAAAGAAGAAACCACCAGTTATGCAAATGGCTGCTTGAAATGTAAGGACCATGTGCTCAGGCCTCTCGGACGAGATGCAGCAGACAATGACAGTAGGAAAACGGCAATCATCGACTATGAGCTGAAGAGAATGGACATCAACATCGCAGCACTGTAGGAGACCAGGCTTAGTACAAGTGGGAGAAGGACTATATCTCAGGCTTACTACAAGTGGGAGAAGGACTATATCTCAGGTTTACTACAAGTGGGAGAAGGACTGTATCTTCTTCTTGCTCAGAATCATCCAAGAACCTCACCCGCACAGCACTGGCTTTGCAGTCAACAACAGCCTGCCACCCATGATAGTCCCTCCCAATGGTTTCAGAACGCATCCTTTCTCTCAGTCTTTTGACACCATCCAAAAAAGTGAACAGCCTGAGTGTTTAGATCCTGACGTCAAGCTTACCCCAAGAAACAACAGATCAATTCTATGAGGATCTTGATGCTACCAGTATCAAAATTCCACAATCTGAGCACATAATTTTGCTTGTGGTTTTCTGTGCTGGAGTTGGATGAGATCACAGCCCATGGCCAGACTGTTTAAGATATTTTAGCATTTGCAAGTTGAATGACAATGGCTGGGGACTACTGGAGCTGTGTTCCCTCTGGAAGCTCTGCATCACCAAGGTGTTCATCAGCCTAGCCTAGAGAGATACCCAAGGATTTGGACATTGGCATCAGCTGAACATGGACATCACAGTGCCAGCAAAGTATGACTGAAACCACAGAGAATCTACCACATCAAACAGAAATGTTGCCAATACGTCAACATCATTAGGGTAGCCAGTGCAGAGGTTCGCACAGAACTCAAAACAAAATAGAACAGGCTTTCAGAGAAACTACAGCCACAACCATGGAGGAGAGGTGGAATTTCAACATCTGCAACACTTGGGTAGATGGAAAGGATGACCTAAGATTGGTTCAAGGCTCACCTATCTAGATAGAATCTGTCTTCGATGCCAAGAGAGTAGATCTGATCAACTACAAAAGAGACCCATCAGAAAAAACAAACAAAACAAAACAAAACACAAAACTCGCTGCACTGACAGCAGAAAGAAACATCAGCTAACGGACAGCTTGGGCACTATGCAAACGACTACTGTAAAGCCCTTTACATTATCCAATCGATCACCGAAAGCAACAATGAGCCAGGCCCACAATAGGCAAGATGGTCTACTGAAGTCCATGGACGACGCTGTCATCAAAGACGGTGCCAAGCAGAAGGAGACATGGGCCAAACACTACCAGGACCTGTACTCCACTGAGAACGTGGTCACTGAATCAGTCCTTGCCAGCATCAGCACCTCGCCTGTCATCAGTGAGCTGGAGCTATCCCCCAACAGAGAAAGAACTCAGAAAGGTCACTGACTCACTTGCTCATCACTTGCTCATGGCAAGGCACCAAGCAAAGACAGAAACCCTGCTGAAATGATTCAGTGTGGAAAACCTGCGCTCTTGAGCTGTCTTTTGCCAGTGTTGGGAGGAGGATTCAGTTAAACAAGATATGCAGGATGCAAACATCATCACACTGTACAAGAATAAGACCGACTACAGCAACTGTAATGATTACTGAGACCTATCACTGCTCAGCACCATCGGCAAAACCATTGTCTGAATGGTTCTTAAGAGGCTGCAGACACTTGCAGATCGTCTTTATCCCAAGTCCGAGTGTGGCTTCAGGGCAGGGATCCACCATTGACATGATCTTCTCTTCTAACAGCTACAGGAGAATAGCCAGAAAAAAAGCAGCCTTCATGCGTTGCCTTCCTCTCTGTCGAAGCCACCAAAACTCTCATCTGTGCCTTTGTTCTCTCTCGTCTCGACTACTGCAACTCCCTCCTCTCGGGCTGTCCTTTCTCTCTCATTCAAAAGCTTCAAAAAGTTCAAAACAATGCTGCTAGGCTCATCTTCAGAAAATCTCGTTCCTCTCATGTCACTCCTCTTCTCAAATCTCTTCACTGGTTACCTGTTGAAAAGAGAATTCGCTACAAGATTGCTTTGTTATGTTTTAAGTCTCTCAACGGTCTTGCACCCCCTTACATCTCTGACCTCCTCCATCTGTACACCCCCTCTTCGTCAACTTCGTTCCTCGGCTGATACTCGTACCTTCCGCATACCATCCTGTCGAACTAATACCTATGGTCAACGCTCCTTTTCCTATCAGGCCCCTGTAATCTGGAATCGGCTCCCTGTCTCTGTTCGCCACTCTGCAACTCTCACTTCTTTCAGGTCCTCTCTGAAAACCCATCTCTTCCAGTCCCTCTCATGATACTTATAAAGACTCTACCACCTAACTTCCCCAAATCCCCCCCTTGTTGTCTTTTGAGCCTTGAATGTCGGCTGGTGTGTGTGTGCGTGTGTGTGTGTGTGTGTGTGTGTGTGTGTGTGTGTGTGTGTGTGTGTGTGTGTGTGTGTGTGTGTGGTGTGTGTGTGTGTGTGTGTTTGGTTGTGTCTGCGTGATACCTGTAAGCGCTTAGAGCTCTTGTTTTCATCAGATTAGGCGCTATATAAATGCCCTTTATTATTATTATTATTATATATTATTATTATTCATCAGCCTGACTCAACCTTCTGAATTTTTTTTATAACTTGTTTCGTTTTTTACTTTTTACAAGAAAGAGCACACACACACACACACACACACACACACACACACACACACACACACACACACACACACACACACACACACACACACACACACCACACACACACACACACGTACATACTTGTTACATAAACATACATGCATCAGTATTGTCAAAACATTACCAGGAAGATATTTAATGTCTCGCATTGACTATTGCAATTCACTCCTGTCTGGTCTTCCTGCCTCCACCATTCACATCCTACAGCGCATTCAAAACAATGCTGTACGCCTTGTACTCAAAAAGAAAAAAGCTGACCACATATCACCTCTCCAGGCACAACTTCACTGGCTCCCTGTATCAAAGCGCATACAATACAAACTACACACCATGTGCTACAAAAGCCTCAATAACGCAGCCCCCGATTACCTGTCAAGCCTACTTGAGATCTATGTTCCCTCACGTACCCTCCGCTCTGCCTCCGATCCTCTGACTTTTCGCTTTCCACGCACTAAGCTCAATACCTATGGTCCACGAGCCTTCTCTGTTTCTGGTCCACTCTCCTGGAACAAACTTCCTCTCTCAGTCCGTCAGCAACCTACTTTTTGTCTCCTTCAAGTCCGCTCTCAAAACCCACCTTTTCTCCTCTGCATAAAATCCTAACCTCACTCAACCCCCCCTCCCCCCTCTGCAGCCTGTCTCCGCTCGGAGGGGAATCACATGGTTATAATATATAATTGTATATGCTATGCTCTATAATTTTCCATTGCTTTTATTCTTGCTTTTATTGCTTTTATTGCTTTTATTCTTTCTCCCCATTTATAGCCATGCGTGTGTGTGTGTGTGTGTGTGTGTGTGTGTGTGTGTGTGTGTGTGTGCGTGTGCGTGCGTGCGTGCGTACGTGCGTGCGTGCGTGCGTGTCTGCTTCAGCGCTTAGATTTGATTTTATCAAGATTTTCGCTATATAAATATTGTAATTATTATTATTATTAAGATATTTAATTTTTATTGCAGGTACATTACATGTATATTTCAAACAGATTATTTACATCAACATAATGGTACTGATGATCAATCAAACATTTTCAATCTGTGCTTTATAGAAAAACCAGCCAGTTTGAAATCTGTTGTAGTTCATATTCATAATTGCCTTGAGCTCTGAGATATAATTCTGTCAACACTGGCTGTCACGTAGATTCAGACAAACATTTCTTCATGTAATATATCAGAGACTAATTCACAGACAGATTCACTAAAGTAATAGAGTGTAGCTACTGTCAGTTGTCACCTGCTCTTGTTTTGTACAACATTAAACAAGCTTAGCATGTAATTCAGAAAGCTGGATTATGAAATGAAAGGTGAGTTCTGTTGTCACTTTGATGTACTCAGTAACAGTCAAACATTAATCAATACAACAAAGAGGCAAACATTCTGAACACACTGATTATCACATTACCAACAGTACGAGAGCTGTTTTCCTTTGACATATATAGCTCTCACAAAGATCAAGTAACGCGACATCCCGTTCTTTTCAAATGATTTATCATCATCTACCTGAGAGAACTCGTGACTTTCGAGATCTTAAAACATTGACGAGCTTTGAAGAAAATTAAAATTGGTTGCCTTTATTTATTTTAAGATTTATTGTTTCTGCCGCAGACTGTGTTTGCAATAAATCAAAGCAAAACAAACTACTATCACCCCCACCACACCAACCACCACTACCATTTTCATTGACTACCACCACAAGTCAGTGATTAATGGTAAAGCCATAGTGGTGTTGTCCTTTACACAACAACTTTATACACTGTTTATATAGTGTGATCTTGACAGTTATGTTTAGTAATTCTGACCTATGTTTCGGAACAAGTGCTTAATGTTCTATATATATAAACAAAGTCACTACAGATTCATCTTGAAGAGACAATTAACAAGGGCAGGCTTGATGTGACGAACCCATATGTCACTGTGACTGAACATTTAGGACATACTACTTTATACTTTTGGATGATAGGTACATCTATATTTGCTCAAAGTTAATACAATTTTTAAAAGATTTGTCAGCTGAAAGCTAATCATATATGACATTCTTCTTCTATGTTTCAGTCAGCATAATGTGTGAATTGTTAAGTGATCACTGAGAAATGTTTCTATGTCCATTTGCTGTTTGTGACAGATACACAGTGAGATCTTGTCTGTGACGTAAGCACATGTGACATGGCTAGTAGATCACACACACACATATACACACACGCGCACGTGCGCGCGCATGCGCACAGACACACACGTGCGCACTCACACACACACACACACACACACACACACACAAAGAGACACATACACACTTGTACTCATGTGCGCACATAGTACACATATTTATCTGCTTATGTCACTGTCCCCTAAGTACTAGCTAGGTGGGAGGTGAGGTTCAGTTAGGTGTGGAGTTGTAGAGACTATAAAATCACAATGTGCAAATTACAAAGGTTTGGGAGAGAGAAAGATGTGAGGTTGCACTGTAATGGTAGATGGTGATATTTGGGATTGTGATGCAGTTCTTGCATGACAGATCTGTGCATTGTCTGCACTGACTGGGAGCAGTGCTGGTGGTGCTGGTGATCTTGCGTGTTTGTACTTGGGTAGGAATCACCATGATACTGCCCCTGTGTTGTGTCTGACTGATATGGTTGTTGGGTCAGTGTTTTTCTTGCAGAGTAAAACTATCTGTCCTTGCATGTCTTTAAGCTTTGGTTCCTTTTTTTCTAAGAAAAATTAAGTGGAATTGTGCTGCAATTTATTTGCATCTTGATTGGACACAATCAACCTATTTTTGTGGATTGCCACATAACGGTTATTTTGGATGATAACAGTGGTGGACGTTTGTCTGAGTGGAATCATCAAAGGAAATGTATTTTAATGTACATATTTCTTTCTGTGACAGATAGTTATGAGATAGTATTAAAAAAACAAATTCATTGTTTCTGGGCAATTAATGTATGGCATTTACAGGTATCATTTTTGACCTTCTACCTAAAATGACATTTATGGTATAGCTCATGCAAAATCGCCGAGCACTGTAACACTGTGTGAAACGAATTGAACCTGAAGCTAGACGTGTCAGTTAGGTATCACGTTTTAATTTTAATTTTACATCAGTCATTAAATACAGCCACTATTTCTTGTAAAAAATATCAAAGTTTCATTTTCAGAGCATTCAACACATCTAGCCATGTCAACATTTCTGAAAGAATCACGTAATATGGCTGATCATTTGTATAATGATATTAGGATTCTCTTTTACAGTTGATTCAATATTGGTTAAAATATAACAAATGTACTTACAAATCATGGATACAGTTTAATGTATCGAAGATTACTTTAAAGTTGATTCAATATGGTTAAAATAACACGTGTACTACAACATCATGGATACAGTTTAATGTATCGAGGGTTACCTGCTAGAAAAGAAAATAGATACTTCATTCTGGTCTGTAACTATCGAAATATTGCCATGCAAACAAGATAGATACATCATTCTGGTCAGTAACCATCGGAATGTTACCATGCAAGCGAAAGCTGGTGTGGTTGTGTGAATATGGACCGGTTAAAAACCCCTTCAGTGCCAAGTATACTGTTTTCTTTGAATTTGATCGCTTGGTTTGTGTCAGTAGGGTAATAATTCAGAAAAGGAATTCTAGTATGGAAACTATTGCATAAAAGTAGTCATAACTCTTTTTTCTGAAAGGAAAATGAGCAGACTATCCAATCATGATAGTTTTAATGTGTTTCGCAGTTTGATTAGAAAGAATGGCCCATAAAATTGACAAATACATTTTACACAATTTTTTTATCATCCAGTCTAGATAAGTAGTAGGCCTATTAGAAACCAAAGTATCCCAAGAAAACATAAAAGTAATGGAAATATGTCTCCTCGTCCTATGTGCACACACACACACACACACACACACACACACACACACACACACACACACACACACACACACACACAACACACACACACACACACACATTTTGTCACTGACATGCCCACCTCTTTCTTTTCAGTTCTCAAAGTTATCAAACAAAAACGCTGACACATTACTGGACACAGAGCAAAAGATTCAGTCCCACTAGTTGCACAGACTTCTTGTGTTACTTGCTAGCCACACACTCTACACAGGCCACACTGATGTGATGGCTCACTGCAAAAAATAGCCTGACGTAAACAATGCTCTTTCCTCCTCACAACTTTACCCTCAATGGCCGACGCAAGACAGTAGCAGTTGGCCAGTTCGAAAAATCTGGGTCAGTCACAGATCATATAAAGCTTTGTTAAACATTTGTTGCGAAGAAATAGCTAAAAACCTTTGGCAACAGGCCGCCTGTCTCAATGCATCTGGCCCAGTCAAAACTTCGTCGTCAGCCTGTGAAGGGAGATACTCACAAAAACTGCGGTGCAGTGACCATAACAAAGCGTGATTGGCTGCTGGTCCTCATTCATAATTCACGTAGATGGGCAAAACTTTCTGTATTGTATGACTTGGGATTCTCCAGCTTGAAAGTAGAGTTAGGAAAATTCCTGATGTGGCGTGCACGTACATATATGTCCTTGGCAAATGTGGTATACATTATGTGAACGATATATACGTCCATGCACTCAAGAGTTGTCACGATATATTGAACATCATCTCTTCCTGACACTGTAATGCATGATTATTGTACATGTAGTCTTAAACGAGCCATGAAAACACGTAATTGTGAGGCTTTGTACCCAAAGTCTGTACAGATAAAGTGCTCTCACACAAAGAAAAGTGATACGCATACTACAGCCATTCCTTCCAAGACGTAGTGATCGCTGCAGGACCTCTGTCTAGTTCGTCAGGCAGGAGATCATTTGCATATAGCCTGTCCTACATAACTGTGCCTGCAACATCTTCTCGTGGTATCTCCTGTTGTCACAGAGTTTGTTATGTCACAGCATGACCGGGTTCCTGGTGGTATAACTGGACAAAAAGGGAGGAGGTCTAGTCCCCTATACTTGCAATGTACATGGTGCACCTTGTGTGGATATACCAAGATGCCCATGAACCATTCCCCACGTACGAGCAAATACAAGACATTCCAACGGTGCACAAGGTGGACGATGATAATCTATCAACAACTGTGAGGGTGAATGAGGATCAACAGACAAAATTGGAACCCAGTGCCTTGTGGGTATCTACGGGAGAAGAGAAGGCTACAGACTTAACCCTACCAAAATCTGGAGTGGAGCTCCTAAAGTGGTTGAATGGTGTATCACGCCACCTTGTGGTGTAACACCCACAGCCAAGCTGATGCCAAATTACTGCCTAGGTATTATTTGGATACGTCATGGAGACCAAGAAGGGAATCCTGATATCTGTGTAGCTCAGGAAGTCCGCACTCATTGCCCAGGCCTCTGTGCCCTGGAGAGTCCGCACTCATTGCCCAGGCCTGTTGTTACATTCCAAAAAGAGAAACTCAATGTGAAAGTGCGAAGGCCGATAGAAGTGTGACGTCAAAATGTGTCTGTTGATTCAGATATTCTCCGCTGTTCGTTCTTGAAGATTAGTTTGTGTTTCACTCAATAATGAATCGAGAATGTTTGTTTTGGTTTATGCTAACACTGAAAATATATGTTTAAGTTTGATTTAGGTGTATGGAAATATGTAGAATCCTTTGGAACGATCTAGAAATGACAAGAAAAACGTAGAATAGCTTAGATCTTTCTAGAATGTTCCGGAAATCGTAAATACATTTAATCTGTACAAAGATTGGCTACAAATTTAACCTGTACAGTGATTGGCTAGAGCTACAGAATATTCCAGAAAGGGAAGGTTCGAGAATGTGGCTATAATTAGCTGAAAATCTAGGGAAAAGCCGAGAATATTGTGGAACTTTCTATGATGTTATAAATAAAGCATGACTGTGGGTCGAGAGAGAGAGCGATCGAAAAAGTTGACGTGTAAGCCTGCTGTCAGAGATCTATAGAAAAGTTGCTATAGACTCGTGGAGTTGCTGTTGGTAGTAGATTCGAGGACTGAAGAAGAAGAATTCTGCAAACTAGGAGTGGTGCATTGCATGTGTGAAGTTTTTACCCAGTTCCTGTTGTGTTTCATTCGTTCTTCAAATAAAGGATCATTTTCGTTTAACCTGGACTAGTGCATCTTGTCTCTGAGAAGAACGATCGACTGCTAGATCTTCACGAACCTGCATAAACTGCAAGACACTGCCAATCACCTACATCTTTACATTGTGACACCAGTGCCCTGGAGAGTTCGCACTCATTGCCCAGGCCTATGCCCTGGACAGTCCACACTCATTGCCCAGACCTATGCCCTGGAGAGTCCACACTCACTGCCCAGGCCTATGCCCTGGACAGTCCACACTCATTGCCCAGGCCTATGCCCTGGACAGTCCGCACTCATTGCCCAGGCCTGTGCCCTGGAGAGTCCACACTCACTGCCCAGGCCTATGCCCTGGAGAGTCCACACTCATTGCCCAGGCCTATGCCCTGGTGAGTCCACACTCATTGCCCAGGTCTATGCCCTGGAGAGTCCACACTCATTGCCCAGGCCTGTGCCTGGAGAGGTCACTTTGGGGCTGCTGCAAATCAGTAAAATCAAGGCAGGAGGCAGCAGATACGAGTCATCAATACAAACAAGATTGGCATAAGATCCAGGTGCCATGTATATGTCATGTTATCTGTCATGTCATGTTATCTATTATATCATATTATCCGCTACTGCCTGTATCAATCTGGGAAGTCCCCGGATGCCAAATTGCTGATCTCTTATTGTGTGCTTGCTTCAGTGGGTACCTGGGGCTTAGAAATGATCGAAAAGCGGACAGCTACCATTGCACTAACCAACCAGGCTGTGACTCGATAATGACAAGCTTGGTTACATGTGTGATGACTCTGTTACTGCTACTAACAATGACAACATCAAGAATAACAACACCAACAACAATAACAATAATAATATAAACAATAATAATAATGATAATAATAATAGGATTCTTTCTCAGGCCCATGTTTGACTAGTATACTTACCAAATGAAAAACCACAATTAACCTGACCACTACAGCTCTCTGTTGTTGGTCAAAAAATTCATGTAGCTGTCCATGGCTTCCACACAATCGACATGTGATCCACCCTGACCAATCTATAGTACTGCCTCTGAAGGACACTGACTGTAATAAAGCCAGTACCTTATTGCAGCCCCAAGTATCCACGGTACTACATTATTATCTCATTACAACACACTGTAAGATGTATGAACTGAACGACGTTTACTGTAATCAAACTGTTCCCTGATTACAATCATAAGTAGACCAAGAAATACACAATTTATCTTTTCATACATCACCAGTAGTGTGCTTGTGTCACAATGGTGCAGTTGCAGCTTAACCTTGGTTTGACTGAAAAGATTATCCTGTGGTTTGTTGTCTGATTGATAAAATTATCCTTTGGTATGACATTTGCCACATACAATTATCCTCTGGTTTGCCATCTGACTGAAAAATTATCTCAATTTGTAATCATACTGGTAAATTATCCTGTGGTTTGTCATCTACTGATAACTTATCCTCTGATGTAATCTGATAATCATTCTGTGGAGAGTAAACTTGTCATCTGACTGATAAATTATCCTCTGGTGTGAAACCTAACAATTATTCCATGGTGTGTAATTTTGTAATCTGATAAATTATCTTCTGGTGTGTAATCTGACTGATAATTATTCTGTGGTGTGTAATCTTGTATTCTGATAGATTATCCTTTGGTGTACAATATGATAATTATCCTGCAGCATGTAATCTAATTATACTGTGGTGCAGTCTGCTTATTACCTTGTAGTGTGTAATTTTGACTGTTATCATCCTCTGGTGTGTAATCTGGCTGATAATAATCCTCTGATATGTAATCTAATCAGTTTTGTAATCTGATAACTTATCCTCCGGTGTGTAGTTTGACTGATAATTGTCCTGTGGTGTGTAATCTAATTACCTTCTGCCATGCATTCTAAATGGTAAATTATCCTGTGCTTTGAAAATCTGACTCATCATTTATCCTCTCATGTGTGATCTCACAATTGTCTCGTAGTGTGTAATCTAATTATTCTCTGATATGGAATCTGACTGTTCAATTATCCTCTGTTGTGCAATGTATGAATATTGTTGTTTGTGTATAAACTGACTTACAAAGGATCCCCTGGTTCGTTATCAGACTAATACACACTCAAGACACAAGTATCATGCTAAGCAACAACCACTGAAGGCAAAATAAAAAGTTAAAAAGAGTCCAAAGCCACACAGTTGTTTAAAAATTGATTTATTAAAGAGAAGAGCACATGGTTTACAATGCATCAGATATGACAGACAGACACAAATGGTATAGTTGATAACATGCTACCCTCACAAGCTAACTTGTCCTTCAAATAAAACAATAAACAATGAAGCCATTCAGCTAGAAAGACAAAGAAAAAGATGAAAAGCCAATATTTTATTTTACAATTCTATAAATGGGCCTGACAAGTTCACAGCTTCAATCTGGACAGGACCAAGTGAACTCACACTAAGACAATGTGTACAATTGCAGAACCTAATGACACCAAATTTGTAATCACCTCTCTAACATCTTCAACACTTATCACCTCATTTACACAGAGGACAAAACAGCAGTAGGCGATAACACACTTTCCAACTATGTCATGATTCTTCCACCCCCACCCCCCATTCCAAACCTGTCCCAAGCAGACCGGCAACACTGACATCATTGTTGATATCATAGAATAACTGCAGGTACACATGAACCAACATGAGTGTAGTACACATGAACTAACACACATGTAGGTACATATAAACTAGTATGTGTAGGTACACATGAACCAACATGAGTGTAGGTATATCAACATGAAAGTAGATACACATGAACCGACAAGAGTAAAATACACATGAACCAACATGACAGTAGATACACATGAACCAACATGAATGTAGGTACATATGAACTATCATGAATAATTTTATGAACAATGATGATATAATGACATAGAAGTAACTGATGCTATGACATAAGATGGACGACATGATGAGCCAATTACATGACATAACAGGTAACTTGACATATACCACAATAAGTCACTGATGCTATGACATAAGACGGATAATATGATATAATAGATAACATGACATGACAGATAACATGACATATACAATAATGAACCATAGCATACCACAACACACTGTAGACTGCATGATATGACAAAATGACAGATAACATGACTATACCATGTTAAGTGAGTGACAACATGACATGATGGACATCATAAAATGTTAAGAACCATGATAAAACAGATGATGGATACAAGTACATGATACAAAAAACATGATATACCATGAAGTGATTTCCCAGCAGTATAACGGTCCCCTTCCTCCCCCATACGTGAACACATCATCCCTCCCCACCCTCTGTGCAGAAATAAAAACGTTTCATTTCATACACGGAAAATGAAAACAATGCAAGTATGCAGTCTGCACAGCAAAATAATGTCTGCACAGAGTGGACAAAACAATATGCATACACCCATCTGAGAAATATCTGAACACTATGAAAAAAAATTAAAGATGGAAGCTGAACACTGGCACATCCAAAGCTATTTATTCAAAAGTTAGGTTACGTCACCCCAGAAATTCTGATTACATCCGCATCAAAAAAAAAAAAAAGAAAAAAAAGGAAAATTCTATAATTACAATGAATCCATGTTTGTTTGAAATGTTGTCTAGCAGACGACATTTTCTTAATGAGAACGTTCACGTTTCTGTAAACATTCACCAGTCCCATTTTGTGTCAACACTGACCAGTCCCATACTGTGTTCACACTACCAGTCCCATTTTGTGTTAACATGACCAGTCCCATCTTGTGTTAACACTGACCAGTCACACCTTGTGTTAAAACTGACCAGTCCCATTGTGTGTTACAAGACCAGGCCCATCTTGTGTTAACATGACCAGTCACACCTTGTGTTAACACGACCAGTCACGCCTTGTGTTAAAAGTGACCAATCCCATTTTGTGTTAACACACACCAGTCCCATTGTCTGTTAACATGACCAGTCCCACCTTGTGTTAACACTGACTAGTCACGCCCTGTGTTAACACTGACCAGTTCCATTTTGTGTTAACACTGACCAGCCCCATTTTGTGTTGAAACGGACCAGTCCCATTCTGTGTTAACATTGACCAGTCCCATTTTGTAACACTCAACAGTCCCATGTTAACACAGACAGTCCCATTTTGTGTTAACACTAACCAGTCCCATTTTGTGTTAATGCACACCAGTCCCATTTTGTTTAAAACACACCAGTCCAATTTCATGTTAACACACACCAGCCCCATCTTGTGTTAACTGTGACCAGTCCCATCTTGAGTTAACAGTGACCTGTCCCATTTTGTCTTAACAGTGACCAGTTCCATTTTGTGTTAACACACACCAGTCCCATTTTGTGTTACACACACAGGTGCCGTTTCATGTTAACACACACCAGTCCCATCTTGTGTTAACTGTGACCAGTCCCATTTTGTGTTAACTGTGACCAGCCCCGTTTCGTGTTAACACACCAGTCCCATCTTGTGTTAACTGTGACCAGTCCCATTTTGTGTTAACACACACCAGTCCCGTTTCATGTTAACACACACCAGTCCATCTTGTATCAACAGTGACCAGTCCCATTTTGTCTTAACACTGACCCGTCCCATTTTGTGTTAACACGCACCAGTCCCGTTTTGTGTTAACACACACCAGACCCATCTTGTGTCAACTGTGACCAGTCCCATTTTGTGTTAACACACGCCAGTCCCGTTTCGTGTTAACACACACCAGTCCCATCTTGTGTTAACTGTGACAAGTCCCATCTTGTGTTAACTGTGACCAGTCCCATTTTGTCTTAACAGTGACCAGTCTCATTTTGTCTTAACAGTGACCAGTCTCATTTTGTCTTAATACCCACCAGTCCCATTTTGTGTTAACACTGACCAGTCCCATTTTGTGTTAACACAGATCAGTCCCATTTTGTGTTAACACTGACCAGTCCCATTTTGTGTTGACACTGATCAGCCCCATCTTGTGTCAACTGTGACCAGTCTCATCTTGTGTTACCACTAACCAATCTAATCTTGCATTATCACTGACCAGTCCCATATTATGTTAACATTACCAGTCCCATTCTGTGTTAACATTATTGGTCCCATTTTGTGTTCATGTTGGCCAGTCCCATTGTCTTAATATAACACTGATCACTCCCACCTTGTATTCACATCAATCTGTCTCATTTTGCGTTAACACTGACTTATCTTGTATTAACATTACCAGTCCCATTTTGTGTTAACATGGACCAGTCCCATTTTGTGCTAACACAGACCAGTCCCGTTTTCTGCTAACACCACCAGTCCCATTTTGTGTTAACACTGACCAGTCCCACCTTGTGCTAACACTGGTACAGCAAGCCACACACTGACTGGTCTTTATACAGACTGGTACAGCAAGTCACACACTGACTGGTCTTTATACAGACTGGTACAGCAAGTCACACACTGACTGGTCTTTATACAGACTGGTACAGCAAGCCACTCACTGACTGGTCTTTATACAGACTGGTACAGCAAGCCACACACTGACTGGTCTTTGTACAGACTGGTACAGCAAGCCACACACTGACTGGTCTTTATACAGACAGGTACAGCAAGTCACACACTGACTGGTCTTTATACAGACTGGTACAGCAAGTCACACACAGACTGGTCTTTATACAGACTGGTACAGCAAGCCACACACTGACTGGTCTTTATACAGACTGGTACAGCAAGCCACACACTGACTGGTCTTTATACAGACTGGTACAGCAAGCCACACACTGACTGGTCTTTATACAGACTGGTATAGCAAGTCACACACTGACTGGTCTTTATACAGACTGGTACAGCAAGTCCACACACTGACTGGTCTTTATACAGACTGGTACAGCAAGTCATTGACTGGTTTTTATACAGACTGGTACAGCAAGTCATTGACTGGTTTTTATACAGACTGGTACAGCAAGTCATTGACTGGTTTTTATACAGACTGGTACAGCAAGCCACACACTGACTGGTCTTTATACAGACTGGTACAGCAAGTCATTGACTGGTCTTTATACAGAGTGGTACAGCAAGCCACACACAGACTGGTACAGCAAGCCACACACAGACTGGTACAGCAAGCCACACACAGACTGGTACAGCAAGCCACACACAGACTGGTACAGCAAGCCACACAGACCGGTCTTTATACAGACTGGTACAGCAAGCCACACAGACCGGTCTTTATACAGACTGGTACAGCAAACCACTGACTGGTCTTTATACAGACTGGTACAGCAAGCCACACACTGACTGGTCTTTATACAGACTGGTACAGCAAGTCACTGACTGGTCTTTATACAGACTGGTACAGCAAGTCACACACTGACTGGTCTTTATACAGACTGGTACAGCAAGCCACACACTGACTGGTCTTTATACAGACTGGTACAGCAAGCCACTGACTGTTCTTTATACAGACTGGTACAGCAAGCCACACACTGACTGGTCTTTATACAGACTGGTACAGCAAGCCACACACTGACTGGTCTTTATACAGACAGGTACAGCAAGTCACTGACTGGTCTTTATACAGACTGGTACAGCAAACCACTGACTGGTCTTTATACAGACTGGTACAGCAAGCCACACACTGACTGGTCTTTATACAGACTGGTACAGCAAGCCACACACTGACTGGTCTTTATACAGACTGGTACAGCAAGCCACACACTGACTGTTCTTTATACAGACTGGTACAGCAAGTCACTGACTGGTCTTTATACAGACTGGTACAGCAAACCACTGACTGGTCTTTATACAGACTGGTACAGCAAGCCACACACTGACTGGTCTTTATACAGACTGGTACAGCAAGTCACTGACTGGTCTTTATACAGACTGGTACAGCAAGCCACACACTGACTGGTCTTTATACAGACTGGTACAGCAAGCCATTGACTGACTGGTCTTTATACAGACTGGTACAAGTCACTGACTGGTCTTTATACAGACTGGTACAGCAAGCCATTGACTGACTGGTCTTTATACAGACAGGTACAAGTCACTGACTGGTCTTTATACAGACTGGTACAGCAAACCATTGACTGACTGGTCTTTATACAGACTGGTACAAGTCACTGACTGGTCTTTATACAGACTGGTACAGCAAGTCATTGACTGGTCTTTATACAGACTGGTACAGCAAGCCACACACTGACTGGTCTTTATACAGACAGGTACAGCAAGCCATTGACTGACTGGTCTTTATACAGACTGGTACAAGTCACTGACTGGTCTTTATACAGACTGGTACAGCAAGTCATTGACTGGTCTTTATACAGACTGGTACAGCAAGTCATTGACTGGTCTTTATACAGACTGGTACAGCAAGCCACACACTGACTGGTCTTTATACAGACTGGTACAGCAAGCCACACACTGACTGGTCTTTATACAGACTGGTACAGCAAGTCATTGACTGGTCTTTATACAGACTGGTACAGCAAGCCACACACTGACTGGTCTTTATACAGACTGGTACAGAAAGTCACACATCTCTCTCTCCTACTTTCTACTATTGCACAACTACAACACTGGCAAGGGCTGAATACTGGGCAAGAAGATTGAAGCACACACACTGTGCATATCAACATGACTGACAGGCCATTATACGCCGCCCGACAGATCTGATCTGCACTGTTCTGCTATACACAAACTGAATACATTGACACAACACTGAAATACAACACACTGACATTAAACAAAAACACTGCCCACAATCCATGCTTTCTCGAGTACAGGACTCTGTCAGAGTACAGGTTATCCTGGCTGAACAACACTGATCAATACAAACTTGCTGATTACAGAATACAATGGCGCTATTGTAATCAACCATCAACATATCACCAGCACATGATCAATACAAACTTACTGATAAGAGATATAATGGCGCTATTTTCATCGATCATCAACATCAACAACATACTATCAATACAAACTTGCTGATTACATTAGACAACAGCACTATTTGATCGATCATCAACATTTCAGCAACACACAACCAATACAAACTTACTGATTACAGAATACAACTGCGCTATTTCCAACAATCATCAATGACACACAACAGACAGAAGTAACCATCATCATTTTCGCAAAATGCTTACATGCATCCTGATCTGGTACCAACAGTGGTACAGAAATTCATATTATACACACTGTTTTTGTTCGGGTCTCAATATAGCAAAGAGTACATATCTGAGCAATATGACAAACACTGACAATGATGGAATACACTGTTTCTGTCGCTGTTATCACTGACAACTTCAATGCAGACTGGTTGAGCCGGTGTTGATTTCATACCAACCTTAGTTAGACAAATCCCATCTACATCCAATTACACTGATAAATATTTGTAATACGTTGAAGAATAATTGTAATCATCTTATTATGGTGAACCTCTGCTTGAAAACGTCATCCAGCACATGGTAAAATCTGTAGGGTTTAAGACGTTGTACTGGGCATCTTTGACATGCATTGTTGCAGCTGCAGTTGAACAAAATAATCGGCTGTCGCCCCAATGTTTTCCAATTCAACCAACACCCACACCCTTTTTTATTTTTTCTCTTCTACCAAATCCCCATAATCCACTCCCCATACAGCCATCCTTCCTCGGAACACACAAAACACACTCTCATACGTACACACACACACACTCTCTCAAAGGTGCACACACACACACACTCAAACACGCGCGCACACACACACACACATAAATGATCTAAGGTATGGTAACCAACACTATGCAGCAGACATACATGTACTGGAGACCGCACAGCTGAAGTGTGGAGGACCAGATGAGACATGTCATTGTAAACACTGACAAATGTCACCCTAAACACTGACAAGTGTCACTGTAAACATTGACATGTCACAGGAAACTCTGACAAATACTACTGTAAACACTGACATATGAGCCAGGTCAAAAGGTGCTTTGGGGCGACTTTCCTAGTTCAAATCACCGCAACTAATTTTTTTGCCTTTGCACAGCCTGAACAATCCTAGATAATGAGCTTTAAGTGTCAAATCAAATAGCAGACGTGAATTCATGGTGGTTGAACAAATCATTTTGCTTTTCCAGAGGCAGTAGCTCATACTTTATAGGACATAGTTTCATCCGTGACAGGTGTCAAACGAATGCTAAAAACTCGCACAGTTTCCAAAGTATCCATTTGATTGCAATGCCGATGAGTTCTATTCAGACAGCTTTATGCATAAAACTTGAAAAGCCCTATTTCATTGCAGTTTTTAATCATTTTTTTCCACTGTGATTGATCAAAGTGTAGGCCTGTGACACAAAAGCGTCATGAATGAAACCTTATATTTACACTTTAATATTACAAAATATATGAAAAAATTAGGCAAAAAAACAACAACAAATGAAATTATAAACTAGCGAGTAACCTTGATAAGAAACTAAGAAATACATACATAGGTACAACCATGGTTTAACACAACTTTATTCTCACTACAATCTCAGCCTACTACACCTATCTTTAAAAGGAAGGCTGAAATCTAAGTAAAAGTGTAAATATAAACTTGATAGGCTAATAAATGATTTGTTCAACCTCCATGAATTCATGTCTGCTATTTGATTTGACATTTAAAGCTCAATCTCTAGGATTGTTCAGGCTGTGCAAAGGCAAGAAAATTGGTTGCAGTGATTTGAACTAGGAAAGTCACCCCAAAGTGCCTTTTGACCCTGGCTCATATGCCACTTTTTCAAACACCAAAACACCACTGTAAACACTGACAAGTGCCACTGTAAACAGTGATAAATACTACTGTAAACATTTACAAATGCCACTGCAAACACTGATACTGTAAACACTGATACATGCTACTGTAAACACTGATAAATTTATACCACTCATACATACCACTGTAAACAGAGTTACTACCACTGTAAACACTAACACCACAGTAAGCCCTGATAAACACAACTGCAAACAATGATAAACACCTCTGTAAAGTGAGAAAATACCAATGTAAACACTGATAAACACCACTGTAAATGGTGATAAATACCAATGTAAACAATGAATAAATACCACTGTAAACATAGACAAATACTACTGTAGACACTGACATGTACCACAGTAGCAGTGATGACAAACACTGTGAACATGGACATGTGCCACTGTAAACAGTGAAAACCACCACTGTAGCAGTCATAGCAACCACTACACTCTGCGACATGTACCACTCTATACTGACAGTGTTAAGGTCAGAGATGACTGTGACAGTGTCAACAGTGCCACCTAACACTGTAAACAGTGCAACATGACAGTGTAACCAGTGCCATCCGACAGTGTAAACAGTGCCACCCAATCATGTCAACAGTGCTACCTAACAGTGTAAACAGTGCCATCTGACAGTGTAAACAGTGCCACCTGACAGTGTAAACAGTACCACCTGACAGTGTCAACAGTGCCATCTGACAGTGTAAACAGTACCACCTGACAGTGTCAACAGTGCCACTTAACAGTGTAAACAGTGCCATCTGACAGTGTCAACAGTGCTACCTAACAGTGTAAACAGTACCACCTGACAGTGTCAACAGTGCCATTTAATAGTGTAAACATTGCCATCTGACAGTGTAAACATTGCCATCTGACAGTGTAAACATTGCCATCTGACAGTGTAAACATTGCCATCTGACAGTGTAAACATTGCCATATGACAGTGTAAACAGTGCCACCTAACAGTGTAAACAGTGCCACCACAGTGTAAACAGTGCCACCTGACAGTGTAAACAGTACCACCTAACAGTGCCACTTAACAGTGTAAACAGTACCACTTAACAGTGTAAACAGTGCCACCAGACATTGTAAACAGTGCCACCTGACAGTGTAAACAGTGGCCAATACCATGGCAAGCGATACAAATAGTACTGAAAGGGGAAGCACGTACAAACATACTGTAAAGAGTGACATGCGCAAAGAGTACTGTAAACTGGGGAGTGGGGTGGGGTGGGGTGGGGATGGGGTGGGGGGCATGTACCAGTGTAAACAGTATATGTACCACTGTAAACACTGACATACCTCTTGTACACAGGGACATGTAAACCAAAGATAACTACAACTGTAAACATAACTAGATATACATCTACCAGTGTAAACAGAAATGATTTACACTTTTTTATTACCAATAACTACAACCGTAAGCACAGCTAGGTATATATCTACCAGCGTAAATAGAAATGATTCACACTGATTATCAAAATACACAACAACATTACCAATGTAAACAGAAATGATTCATACTGATTATCAAACTACACAATAATGCTACCAATGTAAACATACAGCAACAAGCAGCAGTGTAAATCAAGACAATTATCACTGTAATTAGCTACAAGACAAGCTAGAGAAGCGTTTGTCCAGAAAACAAGACCAATGATCATGCGACATCTTGAAACAACACATTCAATCACACGCCAAGTTGAATTATTCTCTTACCGTCATTTTCATCAACGTTACTGTGTTCAGTCTCTTGTCGCTTTCATCAAAATAACTTTGTTGGAACCCCTGTCATTACATCAACCTAATCCTGTCCAGTCTCGTATTTGTCATTTTCACAAACAAAACTGAGTTCAGTCTGTACTCTCTTTTCTGTCAATATCACTGATGTCACTGTCAATAAATCCAACACAAACTCTCTGGACAAATCCCACAAAAACTGTCTAAATCAGCGGTGAAAATGAACAGTCTGACACTTCGATTTTCACCATCGTGATTACGGAGGTGAAAGAAGTGGCATCATCACTTTTTGTGCTCAAAACATTTCATTTTCGTTGTCAGCGATGATGTCTCTTTTCCCTAGTCCATCTCACAAGTCATGCCATGAACAATGATGTGTCCATCTCACCAGTTATACCATGAACAATAATGTGTCCATCTCACAAGTCGTGCTGTGAACAATGATGTATCCATCTCACAAGTCATAGTATGAACAATGATGTGTCCATCTCACCAGTTATAATATGAACAATAATGTGTTCCGGTTATACTATGAAGCATTAATGACATGTTCCAATTCACCAGTTGTTATCAATAATGGCTTAAAAACTCTTTCCTTCCACTATTCAACAGTCAAGCTCTCACCAATGACAGTTTGAGTTTTTTTTCCATAGCCATTTTGAAATCACCAGTAAAATGTCAGCAATGATAAGCTTTGTTTTCCCTTGTCAGCAATGAAGAAGAAATTTTTTCAGTGCAATAACTGATATTGAAAACAGTGACAGGGATTTTCCCAGGTTAATGTCATCACAATGCGTGTAAGCTATGCTGAGGTGTACTTTCGCAGTTCCCTTTCATTCCTTTTCCTTTTCTTGCAAGCAAGCCACACTATTCACAAGACACAGGGTCGGTTCTACGTCAATCCACCTTTGTCCTACAATCACGAAACTGCAATGAACCCAAGAAATCCAGGTAAATGTGTCTAATCCACTAAATATTCCAAACACTGGGATATCTGAAAATCCATCGGTCTGAGGAATCAACTAGGGAATTATTGAAAAGACAGACAGCCTGCATTTCCACAAACTGAGGGGTCATTACAACCCCGAATTTGAGGATTAGCTACATGTAACGGCAAGGCACCCCTTGCATGAGCTCTACACACTATGGGATCTTCACGTTTGATATGTCTGGGGTTAGGGTTTGACTCTTTTACAGTCTACTCAAAAGTCAAGTTTCTGGAGCACCTACACTTGTACAGTCTCCTCTATGGGGTCCTTGCATCCACTTGTAAAAGCTGTGAAGGAACTGTAAATTCATGGGGTTTCTGTCTGTACACATTTGTATGTACATATAAAGTTAATGGGGTTTCCATCTGTAAACATTATTATGTATTTGTAATTGGGGTTTCTGTCTGTAAATATTATCATGTACTTGTCAAATCCCTCATGTCTATCTGTACACATACATTTATTAGTATGTACTTGTCAAATCTCCCAAGTCTCTTTGTACACTGCATATATATCACAATGCATTTATAAAATTATTGAGTACTTGTAAAATTTATGGGGTCTCTTCCAGCATTTATGAAAAGTGTGATGTACTTGTAAAGTTGAAGGGGGCTCTCTTTACATCTGTAAAGATTACATGAACTTGTAAAATCTATGGGGTTCCACCTTAACATTGTGAAGACTGTGGTATAAATATCATTTGTGTGGGTTATTTTTACACTCATAAAGTTGATTTGTATGAACTCTGAGGTGCTTTCCTACACTTCTACAAACCCTGGGTCTTCATCTTAAGTTGAAAAGACTGGAATCTTTGTCTACATTTCTAAAACTGGGAAATGCCTACACTAATAAAAACTCTGGGATCTTTGCCTACACTTCCAAGAACTTTGGGGTCATTGCTTACACTTCTAAGAATGCTGTAATGGCTTGCCTACATTTCTAACTTCTATAAATGGCTGGGTTCTGCCGACACTTGTAATACCTCTGGAAGGCTTTCTTACACTTCAAAACACTCTGTAGTCACTGCCTACACTTCTAAGAACTCCGGGCTGGATGGATGGTCTGTGTGTGGAGACTGCTGAAGGGTCAAGAGATGGTCAGCGGCACGGTGGACATCCCAACCCTTTGCCATCAGTGTTCGTTTACAGGTGTGCACATCTGCCAGGTGCAACGACAACAGTTGCTTCAGACGAATGTATTTCACGGCTTGACCTAAATCTCCCTGTGTCTCTTCCAGTGCTGTTTGGCATTCTTCAAAGCTCACCTGAAAACAACACACAGGTAAATCAACACATCAAATATCACAAATCACACATATCACTTGTACAAAACATACGTGTATCAGCACACACATCACCTGTACACAACAGATGGTAAATCAACACACATATATCCTCTCTCAGTCCGTCAGCAACCTACTTTTGCCTCCTTCAAGTCCGCTCTCAAAACTCACCTTTTCTCCTCTGCATAAAATCCTAACCTCACTCAACCCCCCTCTGCAGCCTGTCTCCGCTCGGAGGGGAATCACTTTGTTTTAATATATAATTGTATATGATGTGCTCTCTGTGGTTTTCCATTGCTTTTATTCTTGCTTTTATTGCTTTTATTCTTTCTCCCCATTTGTGGCCATGCGTGTGTGTGTGTGTGTGTTGGTGTTGTGTGTGTGTGTGTGTGTGTGTTGTGGTGTGTTGTGTGTGTGTGTGTGTGTGTGTGGTGTGTGTGTGTGTGTGTGTGTGTGGTGTGTGTGTGTGTGTGCGCGCGCGCGCGCGCGTGCGTGTCTTTTCGGCGCTTGGATTTGATTTTGTCGAGATTTTGCGCTATATAAATATTGTAATTATTATGTATGCATGTGCGTACGTATGTATGTATGTATGTATGTATGTATGTATGTATGTATACGCTTAGATTTATGTATGTATGTATGTATGCATGTATACGCTCAACTTAGATTTATGTATGTAAGTATGTATGCATGTATGTATGCATGTATACGCTCATATGTATGTAGGTATGTATGCATGTATACGCTCAGCGCTTAGATTTGATTTTATCAAGATTTTGCGCTATATAAATAAAATATATTATTATTTATTATTATTATAGTACACACATGAATCAGCACACTATTTACTGTTTACAGTTATACCTGATTTTACAGTCCTATCTACTGACAGTTCCACCCAATATTTACAGTCCCACCTGCTGTTTCAGTCCTGCCCAATGTTTACAGTCCTACCTATTGTTTAAAGTCATATCTAATGTTTACAGTCCTACCTACTGTTTACAGTCCTACCCAAAGTTTACAGTCCAGTGGGCCATGCAGACCCTCACTGTGTCAAACGACCTCACACTACTGTGAGAAAGCCAACTTCCACACTGATTTTGGAAATAGGACTGCTTGCATGTTTAAATTATGTCTGTGAACTTATCAATACTATATTTAATGACTGATCAATAGTTGATAACTAATCAACAGTGGCAGATCAACAGCTGTTCTTAATCAACAGTCATTGCTGATTAATCAATAGTGACTGATGAACAACTGATGATTAATCAATAGTGACTGATGAATAACTGATGTCTAATCAATGCTGACTGATAACTGATGACTAATCAATAGTAACTGATGACTAATCAATAGTGACTGTTCAACAACTGATGACTAACCAACAGTGACTGATGAATAACTGATGACTAATCAACAGTGAGTAATCAACCGATGATAATCAACAGTGACTGCTGACTAATCCATAGTGACTGTTCCAACAACTGATGGATAATCAATAGTGACTGTTCAATAACCAATGACAAATCAATAGTGACTGTTCCAACAACTGATGGATAATCAATAGTGACTGTTCAATAACCAATGACAAATCAATAGTGACTATTCAACAACTGATGACTAACCAACAGTGACTGATAAATAACTACATCGACAGTGACTGATGATTAATAAACAGTGACTGTTCAACAACTGATGACTAATCAATAATGACTGACCAATAACTGATGAATAATCAATAATGACTGATGAGTAACTGACGATGAATCAATAGACTGATGAGTAACTGATGATGAATCAATACTGATGAATAACTGATGATGAATCAATACTGATGAATAACTGATGATGAATCAACAGACTGATGAGTAACTGATGATGAATCAACAGACTGATGAATAACTGATGATGAATCATAGACTGATGAATAATTGATGATGAATCAACAGACTGATGAATAACTGATGATGAATCAACAGACTGATGAGTAACTGATGATGAATCAACAGACTGATGAATAACTGATGATGAATCAACAGACTGATGAATAAATGATGATGAATCAATAGACTGATGAATAACTGATGATGAATCAACAGACTGATGAATAACTGATGATGAATCAAGACTGATGAGTAACTGATGATGAATCAATAGACTGATGAGTAACTGATGATGAATCAATAGACTGATGAATAACTGATGATGAATCAACAGACTGATGAATAACTGATGATGAATCAACAGACTGATGAATAACTGATGATGAATCAATAGACTGATGAATAACTGATGATGAATCAATAGACTGATGAGTAACTGATGATGAATCAATAGACTGATGAGAACTGATGATGAATCAATAGACTGATGAATAACTGATGACGAATCAACAAACTGATGAATAACTGATGATGAATCAATAGACTGATGAGTAACTGATGATGAATCAATAGACTGATGAACAACTGATGATGAATCAATAGACTGATAAATAATTGATGATGAATTAACAAACTGATGAACAACTGATGATGAATCAATAGACTGATAATAACTGATGATGAATCAATAGACTGATGAGTAACTGATGATGAATCAATAGACTGATGAGTAACTGATGATGAATCAATACTGATGAATAACTGATGATGAATCAACACTGATGAGTAACTGATGATGAATCAATAGACTGATGAACAACTGATGATGAATCAATAGACTGATGAGTAACTGACCATGAATCAATAGACTGATGAATAACTGATGATGAATCAATAGACTGATGAGTAACTGATGATGAATCAACAGACTGATGAGTAACTGATGATGAATCAATAGACTGATGAATAACTGATGATGAATCAATAGACTGATGAGTAACTGATGATGAATCAACAGACTGATGAGTAACTGATGATGAATCAACAGACTGATGAGTAACTGATGATGAATCAATAGACTGATGAATAACTGATGATGAATCAATAGACTGATGAATAACTGATGATGAATCAATAGACTGATGAATAACTGATGATGAATCAATAGACTGATGAGTAACTGATGATGAATCAATAGACTGATGAGTAACTGATGATGAATCAATAGACTGATGAATAACTGATGATGAATCAATAGTGTTGTGACTGAAGAATAATCAATAGTGACTAATCATTAAGGACGACTAATCACCAGTGAGTAATTAACAACTGAAGATAATCATTAGTGATTGATAACTATTCAATAATGACTCATTGACTGAAAAACAACTTACAGCTATTCAAAAAGGACTGATCAATAACTGATGACTAATCAATAGTGAGTAATCAACAACTGACTATCAACAGTTTCAGTTTCTCAAAATAACATCTCTGCACTCTGAATGAATTTCCCTATGAGCGGACACCACTGGTGTCATGTGATGAAGATCCAAAATGATCATGGCAAAAGCCTTTAGCCTGCACATAAACCCATGAGCTGGCCAGGCCAGGAAGTTCTACCAAGCATATGGGTTTTTATATCTTGTATTTGTATCAGTCTGTCATTGGAACAATTTCAGCTGCAGTGTAATGACATGTGTATCTACTCTGTAATGTAAAAAACAGACAGGTAACCTCCACTGGCACTGTCAAATATAATCACATCACAGAAAACACCCAATCAATATAACACACAGTCTCATCTCCCCGCCAAAATGATTAAATAAACATCTCCCTTATCGTAATCCCTCCAGTCTCTCCTCCACCTCAAGAAAACAAACAAACACAAACAAAATAAAAATATCATTAATACACATAGACACACCACCAGAAAACAATATAAAAAAATCAAGCAAGTAAACAAAACAAATCAAGAACAAAAATCAGAACAAAACAAGAACAAAAAACATTAACATCACAAACTGATGACTAATCTGTAATCAACAGTAACTGATCAACAGCTAATCTCTCTCTCTCTCTCTCTCTCTCTCTCTCTCTCTCTCCTCTCTCTCTCTCCTCTCTCTCTCTCCTCTCTCGTATCAGCATCACTTCTGTGGAGTGTGGCAGCCTGAAATGCCTTGGACATGCCATTTCTCCATTCATCGCACCTGTCCAGACTGTTAACCATCTCTGAGCTATTCAGGCTGGTCTATGCTTTCATATTTCCCATACAACTGGCTTTTGGTCTTCCATACCTTCTCCTTCCCTCCATCTTTCCTTGAATGACATATTTCAATATGGAAGCATTTCCAGTTGCTACATAATGAGGCTGAATAGCTGTACTTCTACGGCAAGTTCTTCTAAGACACTTTTGTTCGTTCTTTCCAGCTAATCCTCAACATTCTTCTGTAAAGCCACATTTCAGCAACAGTGATCTTTTTATATCACTTTTTCATGGCATCCATCCCTCTGCCCCGTAATCATAACCGTCCACACCAAACAATGCGTTATTTTCATCTTTAAAGTTTTACAAATCCACTTATGCTTCCATACTGACAAGCTCCACCATTCTTTTTCACGCCATGGCTATGCTTGTATTTATGTTGGTTGCACATTTAGCACTATTTGATTTTACTGAACCTAGATATTTGATTTAATGGTCTCTTTCCAGTTCTTCGCTCTCTATTTCTATTGGTTTTGCAGTGCGTGCATCATTTTTGTTTTCTCAGCATTAACTTTCAGGAGCTGACTACTAATCAATAAACTAATCAAAAGCAGATGAGAACAGATCAAAACTGATTAACCCAACCTGTTCAGTGCTTCCAACCGAATATTCAGTCGAAAGAAATGTATGCCTTCAGTGCCACCGACCGAATATTCAGTCGGTGACTTTTCCTATTTTTAGCCAGAAAACCCCAACGCTTTCAGTGACGTATGAGATATCAATGGAAACTTTAGGATTCCCTCTACACGTCGATGCTAATTATGTATGTGTGACGTTTTACAGTCTTTTCTGCCCGTGCCGTTGAAAATGTGACCCCCTACAGCTGATTACTATTCAGCCAGTATAAACAATGGCGGACGGACTCGCTTCGACACCGAGCATCGATCGGACCCGAAAAACAACTTCTGCAGCAAAAGAAGTTGCAGAAATCGTTACTTGTGGAGCTGATTCTGATTTGCAGTCTGTCGATAAGAGTGAAAATGACGGTAATTTAGCGCATGCAGGCGATATTTCGGTGTTGATGTCTGAAGTCTGACCTGACCCAGATACGAGTCAAAGTGGACATTACTAGCACTGGCGATCGTAAAAACGAAAGTACTTCTGCTCCTGGTATGTTGTAAAGTATACTGAACAAGAAAATTTATAGTGTTGTGGGGTTTTCTGGGCTGGATGAAGAGATATGAATTTTTTTTTATTTTAAGTCGAGACGTTTAAAACTCTGTGGCACAGGCAATTCACCTTTTTTTATTTACACTTTGATAGCAAAGGGGTTAATGTCATAAAACCCCAATGAAAACAGATCAAAAACTGATCAATGTTTAAAAAAAAAAAAAAAAAGAGAGAGAGAGGGAGAGACAGAGAACAAATCAAAAGCATTAAATGCTTCAAAAAAAAGTACAATCAAAACAGATCAAAAGCTGATCAACGTTTTAACCCTTTGACTCCTGCACCCTGTCCACCAGCATCCTGCATTGTCAACCATGCTGGCATAGCAAAAACCTAACCCTCTGATTCCATCACCCTATCTACCAGCTTATTATAGGAAGCTGGTGAATAGGGTGAGGGAGTCAAAGGGTGAAGTTTTTGCAGTTGGCGGATAGGGTGCGGGAGTCAAAGCGCTAAAAAGAGAGAAAGAGAAAGAGAGAGAGAAAACAAATCAAAAGCATTAAATGCTTAAAAAAAACAACAACAAAAACTGATTATGTTATGAAAAAATAAATAAATAAATAAATAAATAAATGAAATACATGAATAAATAAACAAAAATTAAAAATGAGGAGAACATATCAAAACTGATTGTTACGAACAAAAACAAAAAAGCGGAGAACAGATCAAAACTGATTAATGTAACAAACAAACAAACAAACACAAAAGACAAGTCAAAAACAGAGCAAATATTGATTAATGTTAAGAAAAACAGATGAGACATATCAAAGCTGATTAATGTCACAAAAAACCCCCAGAAAAGAACAGATCAAAAGCTGATAAATGTCACACACACACACACACACACACACAAACAAAACAAAAAAACCCAGAAAAGAACAGATCAAAAGCTGATTAATGTTACAAAAAAAAATAAATAATAAAAAAATCAAAAGCTGATTATTGTTAAAACAAACAAAAAAAGACAAGAAGAAATCCAAAGCTGATCATTGTTACAAAAGAAAAAAAAAAACAGACAAGAACAAATCAAAAGCCAATTAATGTTACGACAAAAAAAAACAAAAAAACAAACAAAAAACAAAACAAACAAAAAACAAAGACAAGAGCAGATCAAAAGCAGATAGATATTACAAAACAAAACAAAACAAAACAACAACAACAAAACCAAACAAGAACAAATCAAAAGCAGAATAATGTTGCAACAAAAAAACAAACAAAAAAGACAAGAACAGATCAAAAGCAGATTATTATTACAAAACAAAACAAAAAAGACAACAGATCAAAAGCAGATATTACAAAACAAAACAAAACAGACAAGAACAGATCAAAAGCAGATTAATATTACAAAACAAAACAAAACAAAGACAAGAACAGATCAAAGCAGATCAATATTACAAAACAAAACAAAAAAGACAAGAACAGATCAAAAGCAGTATTACAAAACAAAACAAAAGACAAAAACAGATCAAAAGCAGATATTACAAAACAAAACAAAAAGACAAAACAGATCAAAAGCAGATATTACAAAACAAAACAAAAAAGACAAGAACAGATCAAAAGCAGAATTACAAAACAAAACAAAAGACAAAAACAGATCAAAAGCAGAAATTACAAAACAAAACAAAAAAGACAAGAACAGATCAAAAGCAGAAATTACAAAACAAAACAAAAAAGACAAGAACAGATCAAAAGCAGAAATTACAAAACAAAACAAAAAGACAAGAACAGATCAAAAGCAGATATTACAAAACAAAACAAAAGACAAGAACAGATCAAAAGCAGAAATTACAAAACAAAACAAAAGACAAGAACAGATCAAAAGCAGATTATTACAAAACAAAACAAAAAAGACAAGAACAGATCAAAAGCAGATATTACAAAACAAAACAAAAGACAAAACAGATCAAAAGCAGATATTACAAAAAAAAACAAAAAAGACAAGAACAGATCAAAAGCAGATATTACCAAAACAAAACAAAAGACAAAACAGATCAAAAGCAGATATTACAAAACAAAAAAAAGACAAAAACAGATCAAAAGCAGATATTACAAAACAAACAAAAAGACAAGAACAGATCAAAAGCAGATAATTACAAAACAAAAAAAAGACAACAAACAGATCAAAAGCAGATATTCAAAAAAAACAAAAGACAAAAACAGATCAAAAGCAGATTAATATTACAAAACAAAACAGACAAGAACAGATCAAAAGCAGATTATGTTAAAAAAACAACAAAAGAACAGATCAAAGGCAGATAAAATTATTCAAAAAAAAAAAAAACGAAGAGAACAGATTCAAAAGCATATTATTAATGTACAACAACAACAACAACAAAGAAAACAGATCAAAAGCTGATTGATGTCAGGGGAAAAAAAAAGACAAGAACAGATCAAAATCTGATTAATGTCATAAAAAACAGAAGAATACAGATATGTCAGAAAAAGACATCAGTAAACTGATAATGTCAGGAAAAACAGACCAGATCATCAGTCAAAAGACTGATTAACTGTCAGGAAAAAACAACCAGATCAGTCAAAAAGCTGATTAATGTCAGGAAAAACAGACCAGATCAGTCAAAAAGCTGATTAATGTCAGGAAAAACAGACCAGATCAGTCAAAAGCTGATTATGTCAGGAAAAACAACCAGAACAGGTCAAAAGCTGATTAATGTCAGAAGAAAACATACCACAACAGGTCAAAAGCTGATTAATGTCATGGAAAAAACAACCAGATCAGTCAAAAGCTGATTAATGTCATGGAAAAACACACCAGATCAGTCAAAAGCTGATTAATGTCAGGAAAAAACAACCAGACAGTCAAAAGCTGATTAATGTCAGGAAAAAACAACAGAAACAGTCAAAAAGCTGATTATGTCAGGAAAAACAACCAGAACAGTCAAAACTGATTATGTCAGGAAAAACAGACCAGATCAGTCAAAAGCTGATTAATGTCAGGAAAAACACACCAGATCGTCAAAAGCTGATATGTCAGGAAAAACAGACCAGAACAGTCAAAAGCTGATTAATGTCAGGAAAAACAGACCAGAACAGATCAAAAGCTGATTAATGTCAGAAAAAACAGACCAGAACAGGTCAAAAGCTGATTAATGTCAGGAAAAACAAACCAGAACAGGTCAAAAGCTGATTAATGTCAGGAAAAACAAACCAGACAGTCAAAAGCTGATTATGTCAGGAAAAACAACCAGATCAGTCAAAAGCTGATTAATGTCAGGAAAAACAACCAGATCAGTCAAAAGTGATTAATGTCAGGAAAAAACACCAGATCAGTCAAAAGCTGATTAATGTCAGGAAAAAACAACCAGAACAGATCAAAAGTGATTAATGTCAGGAAAAACACACCAGAACAGATCAAAAGTTGATCAATGTCAGGAAAAACAGACCAGAACAGATCAAAAGCTGATTAATGTCAGGAAAAACAGACCAGAACAGATCAAAGCTGATTAATGTCAGGAAAAACAGACCAGAACAGATCAAAGCTGATTAATGTCAGGAAAAACAGACCAGAACAGATCAAGAGCTGATTAATGTCAGGAAAAACAGACCAGAACAGATCAAAAGCTGATTAATGTCAGGAAAAACAGACCAGAACAGATCAAAGTGATAATGTCAGGAAAAAAGACCAGAACAGATCAAAAGTTGATCAATTCAGGAAAAACAGACCAGAACAGATCAAAAGTTGATCAATGTCAGGAAAAACAGACCAGAACAGATCAAAAGTTGATCAATGTCAGGAAAAACAGACCAGAACAGATCAAAAGTGATTAATGTCAGGAAAAACAGACCAGATCAGATCAAAAGTGATTAATGTCAGGAAAAACAGACTAGAACAGATCAAAAGCTGATCAATATCAGGAAAAACAAACCAGAACAGATCAAAAGTTGATCAATGTCAGGAAAAAACAGACCAGATCAGATCAAAAGCTGATTAATGTCAGGAAAACAGACCAGAACAGACCAAAAGCTCATTACTGAACAATGAAAAACAGATGAGAACAAATCAAAAACAGATTACTGACCTCATTATCCAAAATCTTCTGCAGAGTCTCTACCTCTTCGCCGTTCTTCTGCCTGCAATAACAACAACACATTGTCAGTGTACAACAAAAAACAAAAACAGTACACCACCACACTGTCATTATACAGTATACAACAACAACACACACAGTCAGTGTGCAACCCAACAACAACAACACACACTCTCAGCGTATAACACACAATACCACCACCACCACACTGACTATGAAAAATACATATCAGGACAAACAATACAATACTATCAGTGTACAACAAACATCAGGGCATACAATAATCTAACAACAACAATGACAATGATAAAAAACACATATTGTCAGTATACAACACATCAGGTCATATAATACTCTTAATGTAATGACCATGACAATGATACTTCCTTTTTCAATGATAGTTTAGTCACAAACGAGAAGCCCTTTTTCAAACTTGCTAATCTCTCATCATCATGTGCCCTGCCCATGGCGTGGTGATCATGGCCCTCCATACAAATCTATCCCGTGTCACTGCAAATACACCTCCCACCCTCTCTGTCCTCACACACTCTGCAAATCCATGCTAATCTATATCTGCTTAAAACTAGGAAATCCATCAATAAATCAATAATATAAGTTAACAGCTAATACACATACACTATAACCATACAGCACATGTGAGATGAGATAGCTGTTTTCATTGTAACACACACACACTGTGACCATGTTATTTTTATACCAGAATAACTGGGAAGACAGGTCATATGTGGCATACACAGGTCCCATAAGTTATTTTCATAACTGAATAACTGGTGGACAGGTCATATGTGGCATTCACAAGTCCCATAAGCTGTTTTATACTAAAATAACCAGGAGGATAGTAGTTCACATGTGGTATACACAATTCCCGTAAGCTGTTTTATACTGGGATAACTGGGAGGATAGTTCACACATGGCATACACAGGTCCCATAAGCTGTTTTATACTACAATAACTATGAGGATAGTAGTTTGCATGTAGCATACACAAGTCCTGTAAACTGTTTTATACTAGAATAATTATGAGGATAGTAGTTCACATGTGGCATATGCAAGTCCCTTAAACTGTTTTATACTACAATAACTCAAAGGATAGCAGTTCACACATGGCATACACAAGTCCAGTAAACTGTTTTATACTAGAATAACTAGGAGAATTATTACTAGTTCACATGTGGCATACACAAGTCCCATAAACTGTTTTTATCTATAATAACTAGGACAGTAGTTCACATGTGGCATACACAAGTCCCATAAACTGTTTTATCTATAATAACTAGGAGGATAGTAGTTCACATGAGGCATACACAAGTCCCATAAACTGTTTTATCTATAATAACTAGGAGGACAGTAGTTCACATGTGGCATGCACAAGTTCCACAAACTGTTTTATATTAGAATAACTAAGAGAATAGTAGTTCACATGTGGCATACACAAGTCCTAAGATGTTTTATACCATAATAACAAGGAGGATAGTAGTTCACACATGGCATACACAAGTCCCATAAGCTGTTGTGAAATGCTAGAGACACACTAGGATGGATAGTGTTTCACATGTGGCATACACGAACGAAGTCCCATAAACTGTTTTATGCTAGAATAACTGGGAAGATAGTAGTTCACATATGGCATACACAAGTCCCATAAACTGTATTACACTACAATGACTAAGAGGATGGTAGTTCACAAGTGGCAAACACAATTCCCATAAGCTGTTTTACAGGAGAATAACTGGGTGAATAGGAGACATATGCGAGTCAACACAAGGTCATGTGTGGGTAGACAGGAGGTTGTAGGTGGCGCACGCAAGTCCCATAAGATTTTTTACCAATACTAACCGGGTGGACAGAAAGTCGTGTGAGGTATATAAAAGTCCCATAAGCTGTTTTAACCAGAGTAACTGGGTGGACAGGAGGTCATACATGGGTAGACAGAAAGTCATGTGTGTAGACAGGAGGTTACATGTGGGAAGAAAGAAGATCGCGTGTGGGAAGACAGGAAGTCGTGTGTGGGTAGACAGGAGGTCGTTTGTGGGAAGAAAGAAGATCATGCGTGGGAAGACAGGAGGTCATCTGTGGGTAGACAGAAGGTTGCATGTAGGTAGATAGCAGGTCGTTATGGGTAAACAGACGGTCATGTGTGGGTGGATAGGAGGTCATGTGTGGTGGACAGGAAGTCGTGTGTGGGTGGACAGGAGGTTGTGGGTAGACAGGAGTTTGTGTGGGTAGACAGGAATTTTGTGGGTAAACAGGAGTTTGTGTGGGTAGACAGGGGTTTGTGTGGGTAACAGTTTGTGTGGGTAGACAGGAGTTTGTGTGGGTAGACAGGAGTTTGTATGGGTAGACAGGAGTTTGTGTGGGTAGACAGGGGTTAGTGTGGGTAAACAAGTGTTTGTGTGGGTAGACAGGAAGTCATGTGTGGGTAGACAGGAGTTTGTGTGGGTAGACAGGATTTGTGTGGGTAGACAGGACTTTGTGTGGGTAGACAGGAGTTTGTGTGGGTAGACAGGAAGTCGTGTGTGGGTAGACAGGAAGTCGTGTGTGGGTAGACAGGAGGTTGTGTGCGTAAACAGGAAATCGTGTGTGGGTAGACAGGGAGTCATGTGTGGGTAGACAGGAGTTTGTGTGGGTAGACAGGAGTTTGTGTGGGTAGACAGGAAGTCGTGTGTGGGTAGACAGGGAGTCGTGTGTGGGTAGACAGGAGTTTGTGTGGGTAGACAGGAGTTTGTGTGGGTGGACAGGAAGTTTGTGTGGGTAGACAGGAAGTTGTGTGTGGGTAGACAGGAGTGTGTGTGGATAGACAGGAGTTTGTGTGGGTAGACAGCAAGTTGTACGTGGGTAGACAGGAAGTCGTGTGTGGGTAGACAGGAGTTTGTGTGGGTAGACAGGAGTTTGTGTGGGTAGACAGGAAGTCATGTGTGGGTAGACAGGAGTGTGTGTGGGTAGACAGAGAGTGTGTGAGTAGACAAGAAGTCGTGTGTGGGTAGACAGGAGTTTGTGTGGGTAGACAGGAGTTTGTGTGGGTAGACAGGAGGTCATGTGTGGGTGAACAGGTCATGCGTGGGTAAACAGCAAGTTGTACGTGGGTGAACAGGTCATGTGTGGGTAGACAGCAGGTTGTGTGTGGGTAGACAGGAGGTCATGTGTGGGTAGACAGGTCATCTGTGGGTAGACAGGTCATGTGTGGGTAGACAGCAGGTTGTGTGTGGGTAGACAAGAGGTTGTGTGTGGGTGGACAGGTGTCATGTGTGGGTGGACAGGTCATGTGTGGGTAGACAGGTCATGTGTGGGTAGACAGCAGGTTATGTGTGGGTAGACAAGAGGTTGTGTGTGGGTGGACAGGAGGTCATGTGTGGGTAGACAGGTCATATGTGGGTGGACAGGAGGTCATGTGTGTGGGTGGACAGGAGGTCATGTGTGGGTAGACAGCAGGTTGTGTATGGGTAGACAGCAGGTTGTGTGTGGGTGGACAGGAGGTCATGTGTGGGTGGACAGGAGGTCATGTGTGAGTGGAGAGGAGGTCATGTGTGGGTGGACAGGTCATGTGTGGGTAGACAGCAGGTTGTGTATGGGTAGACAGGAGGTGTGTGTGAGTGGAGAGGAAGTCATGTGTGGGTGGACAGGAGGTCATGTGTGGGTAGACAGCAGGTTGTGTGTGGGTAGACAAGAGGTCATGTGTGGGTAGACAGGAGGTTGTGTGTGGGTAGACAGGAGGTCATGTGTGGGTAGACAGGAGGTCATGTGTGGGTACAGATCATGTGTGGGTAGACAGGAGGTCATGTGTGGGTAGACAGCAGGTTGTGTGGGTAGACAGGTCATGTGTGGGTAGACAGGTCATGTGTGAGTAGACAGGAGGTTGTGTGTGGGTGGACAGGAGGTTGTGAGTGGGTAGACAGGAGGTCATGTGTGGATAGACAGGAGGTTGTGTGGGTAGACAGCAGGTTGTGTGTGTGGGTAGACAGCAGGTCATGTGTGGGTAAGACAGGTCATGTGTGGGAAGACCGCAGGTCATGTGTAGGTAGACAGCAGGTCATGTGTGGGTAGACAGCAGGTTGTGTGAGGGTACACAGCAGGTCACATGTGGGTAGACAGGAGGTTGTGTGTGGGTAAACAGGAGGTCACGTGTGGGTGGACAGGAGGTTGTGTGTGATGGACAGAGATCATGTGAGGCACACACAAGCCCCATAAGCTATTTTATATTATACTAACTAGGTGAACAAGAGACTCAAATTTCTGTTCAGCAATGTACACTTACCAAACATTTTTTACATATGCTATTCTAGCAAGTTCACTTCTCTGTCTTGGTCAAAATTTCCGTCAGAGTGACCTCCCTGGGCCTCATACTGGTACAGCCAATCAATGAGTGCCATGACCTGCCTAACAAGCAAGTGAAATATTTTCTAGCCATCTGCCACGAAGAAATTGGGCATTTAGTGTTACCAACCCATACGTGTCAACAGCCAAAGCGCGTGGAACTAGCAAATTTACACCTTACAACACTGACATCGGTATGTATTGTGCAAAACGATCGCCTTAGCTAGAAGACACTGGCCAAACAGAATGAACCTCACAATTTCTCCCTTTCTGGCCACTTGCAGATGACAAAACGGCAGGCAACAAAGTTGGTCCAATGAGCATCAAAGTAAAGATGTATTCTCCCCCAAAACAAATCTTCCAATACATAAACACTTTGGTTTTAGCATGCTGAGATATGCTTAACTTCAGTGTTCAGGAGCCAAATGATCTGCTTATCCATTCTGAGGGGATCCTGACAGAAAATAGGTGACATCTTGGTATACAGCAAGGAGGAGGGTGGGGGTGGCTGAGGTTGAAGACAGCTGTAACAAGGCTGCCACTGAGTTCCCAAAAGCTGGAAATGTAGCAGCAGTTATTGATAGATGATAACAGATTAAATGACTTTTCAAATTACTGAAATTAATGCTCATCATCCTTATGCTGCCACTGTCCATAGCAGTTGTGAACGAGGCTTTCCAACAATGAAAAGGATCAAGAATGACTGGAGAAACAAGCTCAGTACCAGCATTCTGTCCAAGCTTATGATTACATCCACTGAGGACCCGACACTGATGATTTACAGCTGTCTGCATGTAATTCAAAGATGGTGGGATGGTGGAAACTGAAAGCGTATGCCAACAGGCTGGAACTTTCTTTGCTTCTCAAGCCAAGTTCTTGGGTCACAGGTTTGGAACAATGCTGGTTCACAGGTCTAGAAGAATATCTTGCTTGTAAACCTGCTTATGCATTATAAATCAATTAACAAGCAGAGAATTAATCCTCATTGTTGATGAATCAATGTGAGCACAAATTTGAACATGTCCAGCATTTACAATTTATTCAAGAAGGATCCATGGCACTAGGACAATACCATAAATGCTTTGCCAAATCTGCAATCTGTTATCTAATAGCTGGCAGACTCTTTCAGTCTATGTGTTGGCAAGGTTTTGAAATGGAAGGGTTTGGGATGGGGTGACCTATGAAACATAAAACTGACACCACATTGAACACATCAGTTTTCAAGTTAGGGGCGGGGAAAGGACTTGAGATAACAAATCTTGTTTTTTAGTCCACATCTCTAGGACAAGAACCAGCTGTATCTGAAGATGCGTGTGTGTGTGTGTGTGTGTGTGTGTGTGTGTGTGTGTGTGTGTGTGTGTGTGTGTGTGTGTGTGTGTGTGTGTGTGTGTCTGTGTCTGTGTGTCTGTGTGTCTGTATTTGTCTGTATCTGTGTGTATGTGCTGAAAATAAGTGTTTTTAGTGAGGCTGTGTGCATCATGTTTTCCCTCTCTTCTCTCAACATTTTATGAAATTGTCATTGGCTGGCGTATGGCGGGCAAGTGGTTTTGTCCGTGGGGCAAACAGAAATTTAGACTACTTGCCCCCAGGTCTGGTGCTGAGAACTTTCACCCCAGGCAACCACCCACAGCACTTAGGACCAGGGACGTTGTGTATTCCAAGTATGTGTGACAGAGAGACCCATACAATCCACGCAGTGTGGATACGAAAGCTTCATTTCCAAACTGAAGGAGTGAAACCCATTCCCAGACATGCACTTCTCTCCCCCTGAGGGACAGAAAATATTTCTGGACGCTCTCCAACCCCCAGGGGACACACTGGATAGAGCTCTCTCCAAACACTTTGCCTGTGAGGGTAGGTGCGTGAGAGGGGAGTATGCAGTCACACCCAACAACGGTCTTGCCATGGTTGCCCTGGACCATGAGGAAAAGGAATGGGACGTGCAGAGCATGGAACCTTTTCCTGGTATCCCTACAGAAGGGTATTGGAGAAGCACTCTAAAGACACACAGCAAGCAACTGGGTATCAGAACCACATCCCCTGGTGGGGGCAACCCATAAGTGTGATGCCCGGCTGAGAACAATTCCCCTCCTAATGTTCCTGAATTTTCTTAAATTCATACAGTAGTGACAAATTCATGAACATGTCAAACATTTTCTTTCTTTTTTTTTTTTTTCTGGTTGTTTTATTATGAGTTCAATGGACGAGAAGATGAATGGATTATTAGTGGTGAGAAAAGGGGTTTGACTGATTAGGTATTGGCCTGTTTTCTTCAGTGTTGATGTGACATATGTAAGAAACCCATCAAAAAGCAAAAAAAGTTATCATGATAAAAACAATAATGTTTTCCTTAAAAAAAATTCTTATGATCATCTGTTCAAGGTGCTCATGAGCGAAGAAGAGAGTCCATAAAATACTGATGTGACATTGGCCCAGTTTCTTCAGTGCTGATGAGGTGCACGTCCTAAATCAAAACTTGTCAAGAATCAAAATGGAGATCATGATCATCACTTTTCTCATGAATATTGTAATGATCACCGTTCGAATGCAACATGATCAAGGAAAGAAAGACAACAGAATATCTATCATCAACCAGCAAGCCACAGACATGGATCATCAGAGACAGCCAAGACATAAGTGAAAAACCTGAGATGTGGATATCTGAATGTCTGCAGTACGAAAGCATGGCCAGTGAATGAAACAACACAAGTGAAGGCTTGTCAAGCAAAAAGAGCACTGATTGGCTGTATCAAAACGATGCCCAGAGATGTCATTCAATTAAATATTCTGGCCAAGACATAGAACTGAGCTGGCCAGAACAGCAACTGTTAGAAAAAGGAATTGTGCATGAAACATATCCATGACCCTGGGAAAAAAAAGAAAACCTGGAAAAGAAAATCAAGTACACAAATTGCATTCACACAAATAATCTATGTCCCTGACATGACCATTCCACCAAATTTGTCACCAGGGAGATGTTAAAAACAAGCTTGACTACAAATACATACACAAGTAAGTACACAAACACATACATAAAAACTGGCCTAAGGTACCTAAAATTGCCACTAAGCAATTTATATTTCCTCAGACCTAAAAGTGCACTTACCGTAAATACCTTTTGTCAATCCTAATAGAAAGTATGTAAGGCTTTATGGAAAACAATAAGGTAAATGAAGCAGCAAAACAAAAAATAAAATGACAGAAAGCAAAGAACAGGCCAAAGCAAAACAGTCGGTCTGTCGTTCAGACTCTCTTGGCTACATTGTAATGACACGCGCTGAGCAGCAGAGCAAGTCAGAAACAAAGAAAAGTGACAGAAAAGAGGAAGCATCTGGCACATAATTTCCAGAAGGTGGGGATACTATTTATACTTAAAAAGGCCTTAGCATCCCCATGGGGGTACTGATAAATCTGCCTGTCTCAATACACACATGTATACATAATTCTCACAGGGGTACTGATAAATCTGCCTGTCTCAATACACACATGTATATATAATTCTCACGGGGGTACTGATAAATCTGCCTGTCTCAATACACACATGTATATATAATTCTCACGGGGTTACTGATAAATCTGCCTGTCTCAATAAACACATGTATATATAATTCTAACAGGATACTGATAAATGCCTGTCTCAATACACACATGTATATATAATTCTGTCTTCTAGACTACTAGTGATAAATCTGCCTGTAGCAGCACTAACATGTATATCGACATAATTCTGTCATCTAGACTACTAGTGATAAATCTGCCTGTAGCAATACACACATGTATATGGTCACGGCTACAAAATGGCGTCGAACGGGCTGCGCGTGCTACTACCGAACTTCAGAGCTAAATTTACGTACTCTATACCTCAAACATAGCCACAAAATTAATATAACGTGAAAGTGAAGTAATGACTTTTGCGCCTGGGTGCATTTCCCCCCTGCAGCAACTGACAACAGTTCCGAAAATCAATATTTTGTCGTTTGTTTACACTATCATCAGAGATCATTTTTGTGACACTTCAAAGAGTGCGCGCAATCAATTGAGCGATATGCCACAACGAATACAAGAAACTTTCATGTCTGGGACTTGATCAACATAAAATTGAATGCATAAAGCCCTCATACTTCTACATCGGCAAGTAGTGGGCACAGGAAGTAGAAAATTGCCGAGCAAAATCTGCTTGGAGTACATCACTATTCATTGTGAAATTTCCCTTGCGTGTAAGAATCATTGATTTAGCACTAATTCGGGTAAAACCCATGAAGTAAAAATAACTGATTCCCTCAAAAATGAATGTATTTTCGTTTGTCTCATTCAAAAGAGTGATGTGATGTTTACCAGTCTGCCATGAAATTCAGCTTCTGCTTTCTGTTGTGAATGCAGTGTTATGTACTATGTTTTTCATGCACTTACATTTCAGCTTTCGCGCACTGACCACATTGACTTGGTTGTTTCACTGATACAGCTTTGTGCCTTTCACCCCATGAAGCAAAAATCACCCTGTGGAATGGCAGGAAGGTAAAAAAGCTGATCAAATTTTTGTTGTGAATATTTTCCCATGTTATGTACAACAGAATCTGGCCAGGATCGCTTGTTTTTTTTCTGTTAATATATTGATATATCCGTTGCTGTCCTATTATAGTTGTTATAACTGATAATTAACATCCCTTTAGCGTTACTGTTTGAACTTGCCGACTTAGTTTTTCAGTTTAGTGTTGGTTTTGCCTTGTGTTCGTAGGCACCGATCAGTCTGATTGTCGTGATGGTGATGTACACCTATGACTTCCTGTTTTATTGTTAACCACAGGCAGAAAATGTACATTCATCATTCTTACATACATGAAGTTAATAAAAAGCACTGATTAGTGATACTTGGTCCCTGCATGTGTTGGCCTTATTGTTCATAGGTCAGTGCATAACTTCACAGCAACAAAAATCATACCAAAACCAAACCACTGTTCACAAATGCAATCTGGTTTAAGAATAATGTTGAAAAAAAGAGTTTGTTGACATGCTGGTGCTCTTGGACTATTTCAATAATGATTTTAGGCTTTTTCATGGATTTTGGACAATGTTCTGTACTTTTCATGATGTACATAACATCACATCTGCATCTGCATGGTCTGGCTTGTGTGAAGTTACGAGCATATGGTACTGATGTTAAATTTTGTAATACTAATGTAACATCTGTTAAAATGCCTTCTGCAGGTCAATATTGTTATTTTTGAGAATTCTAAATTGAAATACTTCATGCCTTAAAATTTGCCAGCAACTTGCATGATGTACATAACCTCACACAAAAATGCAGTATAATCATCTGTTGTGATGTTATGAACAAAGAAAGAAATTCTGGTGGATGCTTTTATTACAGATACATACCTGCTATTGATTCTATAGTTTGTTAATAGCCTGTTGGTACAGTTTTAAGTAAATCTTATCGATATAACACACAGTGGCTTAAGCTTTTAAGTGTGCAGTGTTGCAAAAGATGTTTTCTGTATGTGAAGTTATGAACATTTTATAGAAAACGATGCTTTTTTCTGAAATAACTTTCTATTAATCCCACATGTATTCAAAACATGCAGATACAATCCCTGTAGCTTTTTTTTAACCGTTTTTATGCACACAAAAAATCATCAATATATTTCTTTTTTTTCCCTGAAGAAAAGGTAGATTCCCTCAGAATGTCGTGAAATTATGTATTAAAGAGATCTTTACTGAATTTAGGAAATCACAATTCACTTAAAAAGAAAGTGATTATCATATGTGACATTTGGTTTTTATTATCTCAAATGACAGATGGTTTGATGCCATCTTTTGCTTTTTAGAGGAATGTTTAGTACAATATTATGTTGTGACTGTTGTGAAGTTATGAACTGGTAAGTTATGAACATTCTATAGAATAGCCAGTTTTCCACCCTCATTATCAATCCCAAATATATTCAAAACATGCTGATACAATCCCCTGAGCTCTTGTACCCCTGTTTTTGTGGAAATTAATCGATACAAGTACTGTTTTCCTGAAGAAAAGAGAGATTCTCTCTAAGAATGTTGTGAAGTTATGTACTAAAGAGATCTTTACTGAATTCAGCAAGCCATAATTCACTTAAAAAGAAACTGACTGTCCGTTGTGGGCATTTTTGTTTTTCTTATATCAAGTGAAAGATAGTTTGACGCATAGGTTTGCGTTTTAGAGGATGCTGCAATACAATGTTTTGTTGTGACTGTTGTGAAGTTGTGTACAGACGACTATTTGGGTGCTGTTCTGGTATGTGCTCTTGTAATATTTTCATTTTCATGGCCTGTTTTTGTTTGGAACATGTCTTCTGAGTTACTCATAAGCTGTTTTGCACAGCAATAAGATTTTTCAGCTTTTGAGATCTCTTAAATGTTGGAGGTGAGTAGTCATTCCAGTAACGTACATATAGTAAGCCTTAATATGAAAACTTTCACAATTAGGCATTACCTGAGTGCTTCACATAATTATTTTGTCAGCTCTCTTTACACTGCTTGTTTTCAAAACAGCAGAAGTCTGTTTTATCTTCCATGGTACAGCTCTGCACACACTAAAGAATGTTGTGAAGTTATGTACAAAAATCTTCTTTTATTTTCTTGTGTTTAGTGTGTTTGATTTTCCTGTCCTACCTTCAGATGTACCAACTGGACCTGCTGTTAATGTGTTCACAGTATTTTGAACAGAATATATGTTCCTTCTCAGGTTCTTTCCTTTACAAGGTCTGTGACATCGTGTGATGTTATGTACAAAGGAACATCATATTATCTCTGTTTACAGGAGTGATAAATGTCCGATTGACTTGCAAGTTGGATTATTTGTCATGGTTTTTGTCCTGCTGTTTGGTTTACACAATATTCTTCCATTGACAGGTGTTTCATTTTGTTGCTTATGTGTCACAATTTTTAGACACCATTTCATAGCCATGACCATATATGTAATTCTGCCTTTGACTAATACTCATAACTCTAACCTGTAGCAATACAACTAGTGATAAATCTATCTGTAGTAATACAAACATGTACATGTATAAATGTATTTTGACTACTAGTGATAAATCTGCCTGTAGCAATACACACATGTACAAATATAATTCTGTCTTTGACTACTAGTGATAAATCTGCCTGTAGCAATACACACATGTACAAATATAATTCTGTCTTTGACTACTAGTGATAAATCTGCCTGTAGCAATACACAAATGTACAAATATAATTCTGTCTTTGACTACTAGTGATAAATCTGCCTGTAGCAATACAAAATGTACAAATATAATTCTGTCTTTGACTACTAGTGATAAATCTGCCTGTAGCAATACACACATGTACAAATATAATTCTGTCTTTGACTACTAGTGATAAATCTGCCTGTAGCAATACACACATGTACAAATATAATTCTGTCTTTGACTACTACTGATAAATCTATCTGTAGCAATACACACATGTACAAATATAATTCTGTCTTTGACTACTACTGATAAATCTACCTGTAGCAATATAACATGTACATATATAATTCTGTCTTTGACTACTACTGATAAATCTATCTGTAGCAATACACACATGTACAAATATAATTCTGTCTTTGACTACTACTGATAAATCTACCTGTAGCAATACCAACACATAAATACATAATTCTGTCATCTAGACTACAGGTGAAAAATCTTCCAGTAGCAATACTAACATGTATATATATGTAATTCTGTCTTTGCTATTAGTGAAAAATCTGCCAGTAGCAACACGCACATGTACATTATATATATATATATATTATATATATATATATATATATATATATATATATATATATATATACACACATAATTCTGTCTTTGACTACTAGTGAAAAATCTGCCTGTAGAAATATACATCTATATAAATATACTATTCTAATTCTGATTACTTGATTACTTGTGACGAATCACTGTATTTGTATTCTAGTGATATATCTGTTATTCCATGTGCTTTACTGATTGACAAGGTCACTGAAGCCCTTGTTCCTTCGTTTTATGTGCTTTATTGACAAGGTCACTAGAGCCTGCTTTATTGACAAGGTCACAGAGCCTTTCTCGTTCCTTCATTTCATGTACTTTATTGACATGGTCACTGGAGTCCTACCTGTTCCTTGATTTTATGTGCTTTATTGACAAGGTCACTAGAGTCCCACTTGTTCCTTCATTTTATGTGTTTCATTGATTAACAAAGTCACTAAAGTTCTACTTGTTCGTTTTTATGTCATTTATTGACAAAGTCACTAGAGTCCTACTTGTTCCTTTATTTTTTATGTGTTTTATTGATTAACAAAGTCACTGAAGTTCTACTTGGTCGTTTTTATATGTCATTTAATGACAAGGTCACTAGAGTCCTACTTGTTCCTTTACTTTATGTGCTTTATTGATTAACAAAGTCACTGAAGTTCTGCTTGTTCGTTTTTATATGTCATTTATTGACAAGGTCACTAGAGTCCTACTTGTTCCTTTATTTTATGTGCTATATTGATTAACAGAGTCACTGGAGTTCTACTTGTTCGTTTTTACATGTCATTTATAGACAAGGTCACTAAATCCCTATTTGTTCCTTCATTTTATGTGCTTTATTGACAAGGTCACTGGACTCCAACTTGTTCCTTCATTTTATATACTTTATTGACAAGGTCACTGGAGTCCTACTTGTTCCTTCATTTTATGTACTTTATTGACAAGGTCACTGGAGTCCTACTTATTCCTTCATTTTATGTGCTTTATTGACAAGGTCACTAGAGTCCTACTTGTTCCTTCATTTTATGTACTTTATTGACAAGGTCACTGGAGTCCTACTTGTTCCTTCATTTTATGTGCTTTATTGACAAGGTCACTGGAGTCCTACTTGTTCCTTCATTTTATGTGCTTTATTGACAAGGTCACTGGAGTCCTACTTGTTCCTTCATTTTATGTACTTTATAGACAAGGTCACTGGAGTCCTACTTGTTCCTTCATTTTATGTACTTTATTGACAAGGTCACTGGAGTCCTACTTGTTCCTTCATTTTATGTGCTTTATTGACAAGGTCACTAGAGTCCCACTTGTTCCTTCATTTTATGTGCTTTATTGATTAACAAAGTCACTGAAGTTCTACTTGTTCATTTTTATATGTCACTTATTGACAAGGTCACTAGAGTCCTACTTGTTCCTTATTTTATGTGCTTTATCGATTAACAAAGTCACTGGAGTTCTACTTGTTCGTTTTTACATGTCATTTATAGACAAGGTCACTAAATCCCTATTTGTTCCTTCATTTTATGTACTTTATTGACAAGGTCACTGGAGTCCTACCTGTTCCTTCATTTTATGTACTTTATAGACAAGGTCACTGGAGTCCTACTTGTTCCTTCATTTTATGTACTTTATTGACAAGGTCACTGGAGTCCTACTTGTTCCTTCATTTTATGTGCTTTATTGACAAGGTCACTAGAGTCCCACTTGTTCCTTCATTTTATGTACTTTATTGACAAGGTCACTAAATCCCTATTTGTTCCTTCATATGCTTTATTGACAAGGTCACTGGAGTCCTTTTTATCGTTCATTTTATGTGCTTATTGACTGACAAGGTCACTAGAGCCCTACTTGTTCCTTCATTTTATGTACTTTATTGACAACGTCACTGGACCCCCACCCTCACCCCTTTTTTTTTCAAACTTATTTTTAACAGTATTTGCTAAACATTATTACGATATCATTGAGAAAACGACAAGATTTGTATACAATGGGTTGAACAATATTAACATACATACATCATATCTACTTACTTATCTCTTATGTTTTTTTCAAACAAAACAAAGTCATTTAATTTACAGTTTCAAATTTTAATTAATGGTGTTTTTTTTTTCCTACAAATTTCTCTGTATTCGTTTTCAACAAAATACAACAAAATGTATTAGCAAATCAAAATCATTTGTATCAGACTTGAAATTTAAAATACATGCAAAACGTCTACATCTTCAACATAGGGTCTATGTGCATGAATCTACAGCCACCGTCAATTACGTACAAGACAAACATTCAAACATAAGCAGGCAGTAAATTCAGAAACCATGCATATGTCTCATAAAGAAGGAAAAAGTCGCATCAAACTTCGCCTGAAACCGGGGACCTACATGGCAGCCATTTTTCTCTAAAAGAGAGTAAATTCCACCTCAGTTCTGCATGATATTCTTCTAATAATTCCAGCTCAGTTATGCATTATATTCTTCTAATAATTCCAACTCAGTCCTGCATAATAGTCTTCTAATAATTCCAGCTCAGTTCTGCATAATATTCTTCTAATAATTCCAACTCAGTTCTGCATAATATTCTTCTAATAATTCCAGCTCAGTTCTGCATTATATTCTTCTAATAATTCCAACTCAGTTCTGCATAATATTCTTCTAATAATTCCAGCTCAGTTTTGCATTACATTCTTCTATCTGGGGCCCTTCTTGTTTCTTCATTTTATGTGCCTTCTGCTGTCTGATTCTCCCCAGAGTTTATTGCTACTGTCAAATGTTACATTTATTTATATGGTCACTGAAACCTATAAGCTCCAGTACATGTGCTTTGTGATCACTGTATTATTACCACAGTCATCACCAAGTCTGTTTTATTTAGTTCATTAATATAGTATTATCACTAACACAGTCATCACCAAGTCTGTTTCATGTCGTCCATTAATAGGGTTCAGATACACAGGGACCAGAGATTGAGACTGATGGCCTTTTACGCAACTCTCCCTCACTTTAATCAGTTAAGCGCAAGTCATGACTTCACCAAAAACTCCTGTAGCCCTGGGCGTGTGGCAAAGCAGCGGGTGCGGATACACTGGAAGTTGTAGTCACGAACCTGCACACATGCGCAGGGCAATGGGTCGCTCTCTACTGACCCTAACCTGGGCATCAACCCCAATACCTGGGAGACGCTTGCACTAGATCGACCAAACTGGCGAGGCAAGCTGACCATCAGAACAAGAGCAGAAGACAGAAGATGTTCAGCAGAGGCTTGAAGAAAACGATTAGTGTGCAAAGTGTGAGCAACCTCCAATTCTACAGTTGCACCAACCCATGTTTGCCCTACATGTGGATAAGCCTTCCTGGCCCAGATTGGCCTCACCACCCACCTCTGGACCCACAACTGCCCATCCCCCAATCAAAATTGCAGTCAAATTTGAAGTCGTGGTCTTCTTCAAAAACGAAGGGTGAACAACATTATCACTACAGTCATCACCTAGCCTGTTTTATGTAGTTCATTATTATAATATCATCACTATAGTCACCACCTAGCCTGTTTTATGTAGTTCATTATTATAGTAATATTACAGCCATCACCAAGTCTGTTTCATGTGAATTATTAGTATAGTACTTTTACAAAGTCACCACCAAGTCTGTTTGTTTCATGTGGTATATTATGATAGTTATCATTACAGTCATCCTTTCATGCGGTTTATTATGATAGCATCATTACAGTCATCACTGAGTCTGTTTCATGTGGTGTATTACTACAGCAATTATAGAACTCCCTAGTTCTGCGGCCCTGTATGTCCTGATTTTATGGTGACCCTGGTTCTGTGACCCTGTTGTGTCCCACTTTCATGGTGACCCAGGTTCTGTGGCCCTGTTATGTCCTGCTTTTATGGTGACCCCTGATTCTGTGACCCCGGTATGTCCTGCTTTTATGGTGACCCCTGATTCTGTGGCCATGTTATATCCTATTTTATGGTGACCCCTGGTTGTGGCCCTGTTATATCCTGCTTTTATGATGACCCCTGGTTCTGTGGCCCTGTTATATCCTGCTTTTATGATGACCCCTGGTTCTGTGACCCTGTCATATCCTGCTTTTATGATGACCCCTGGTTCTGTGCCTGTTACGCTTTATGACCTGTTCTGTACCCGTCATCGTCCTTTTATGGTGACCCCTGGTTCTGTGACCGTCATATCCTGCTTTTATGATGACCCCTGGTTCTGTGACCCTTTAAATCCTGCTTTTATGATGACCCCTGGTTCTGTGACCCTGTTACATCCCACTTTTATGACGACCCCTGGTTCTGTGACCGTTATATCCTGCTTTTATGATGACCCCTGGTTCTGTGATCCTGTTAAATCCTGCTTTTATGGTGACCCCTGGTTCTGTGACCCTGTCATATCCTGCTTTTATGATGACCCCTGGTTCTGTGACCCTGTTACATCCCACTTTTATGACCCCTGGGTTCTGTGACCCTGTTATATCCTACTTTTATGGTGACCCCTGGTTCTGTGACCCTGTTACATCCCACTTTTATGATGACCCCTGGTTCTGTGACCCTGTTATGTCCTGATTTTATGGTGACCCCTGGTTCTGTGACCCTGTTATGTCCTGATTTTATGATGACCCCTGGTTGTGACCCTGTTACATCGTCCTTTTATGGTGACCCCTGGTTCTGTGACCCTGTTATATCGTGCTTTTTATGGTGACCCCCGGTTCTGTGGCCCTGTTATGTCCTGATTTTATGGTGACCCCTGGTTCTGTGACCCTGTTATGTCCTGATTTTATGATGACCCCTGGTTCTGTGACCCTGTCATATCCTGCTTTTACGATGACCCCTGGTTCTGTGACCCTGTTATGTCCTGTTTTTATGATGACCCCTGGTTCTGTGACCCTGTTACATCCTTTTATGGTGACCCCTGGTTCTGTGACCCTGTATGTCTTGATTTTATGATGACCCCTGGTTCTGTGACCCTGTTATGTCCTGTTTTTATGGTGACTCCTGGTTGTGTGACCCTATTATATCCTGCTTTTTGATGACCCCTGGTTCTGTGACCCTGTTATATCCTGCTTTTATGTTGACCCCTGGTTCTGTGACCCTGCTATATCCTGCTTTTATGGTGACCCCTGGTTCTGTGACCCTGTTATATCCTGCTTTTATGGTGATCCCTGGTTCTGTGACCTTGTTATATCCTGCTTTTATGGTGACCCCTGGTTCTGTGAACCTGTATGTCCCGTTTTCATAGTGACCCCTGGTTCAGCAGCCCTGTTATGTCCCATTTTCATAGTGACCCCTGGTTCTGTGACCCTGTTATGTCCTGCTTTTATGATGATCCCTGGTTTTGTGACCCTGTATGTCCTACTTTTATGGTGACCCCTGGTTCCGTGACCCTGTTATGTCCTTCTTTATGGTGACCCCTAGTTCTTTGACCCTGTTATGTCCTGCTTTCATGGTGAACCCTGGTTCTGTGACTCTGTTATGTCCCGTTTTCATAGTGACCCCTGCTTCTGGGACCCTGGTATGTCCTGCTTTTATGGTGACCCCTGGTTCTGTTCCCCCTGTTACATCCTGCTTTTATGGTGACCCCTGGCTCTGTGCCCCTATTATGTCCTGCTTTTAATGTGACCCCTGGTTCTGTGGGTCAACCCATCATTGACCTCCACACACACAGTTTGAGGCAAAAACAGTCAAGCACCGGGAAGCCAGACAGCATAACCCCACCCACCCACTGTGTGATATGCTGCTGGCCCAAAGGTCCATCACAAATCGGGCAGACATCAGTTTTGGGGCAGGAACACACAGGTTTCACAGTTCCCTCCTGCCAAGGGCCATTTGCCTTCACAATAGCCATACTTAACTTGGTTCAGCATAATGTCTGTTACGTGTTCATTTGTAGTTCAATAATCAGTTCTTACTGGGATAGGGTGGTGGTGGTGGTGGATTTGGGGTGTGATGAGAGAGGGAGGAAGAACACTGTGTGTGTGTGTGTGTGTGTGTGTGTGTGTGTGTGTGTGTGTGTGTGTGTGTGTGTGTGTGTGTGTGTGTGTGTGTATGTTTCTGAATATACTTTTTAAGTACATGTGTTTTTGACCTTTTCCATCTAAGTTACCTGTAATGTTTGTACTTTAGCACAACATACTTCAGCACATTGTACTTTAGCACATTGTTATTTACACTAGCACACTGTATTTTGGCATATTGTACTCGATGCAAGCTGGTGACAGGGCTGGCTGCCAGAAAGAGATGAAGACCAGTGTGGGGCGAGAGTGGGTTCTTCCATTCTCTCTTGGTCCTGAGGCTAGGTTGGACCTGGTTGGTGCACCTTGTATGGTTATGTCCCAGGGTTTGTCATCTCCCCACCTTACCATTCAGTTTGTAAACAAGTAACTGATGACTGGGTCTGAATGCAACACATGGACAGCCCCCCCCCCCCCCTTACTGTTTGATGAAATGACTATCCAGTGGAGTTGGGAGCTTGGCAGGTCTTGTGAACATTGTACTTTGCTCTAGCACACTGTACTTTATTTTAGCAAACTGTACTTTAGCCTGGCATATTTTACTTTGCTCTAGTTCATGCTGAATACTCAATTTCTGTATAGACAATGAACCAGTCTTGAGTCTTTTTGAATGTCAGTGAGTCGAAATGTTGGCAAGTCAAAATGAGCAGCAAGTGATAGCTATACTGAAGCAGTGCAGAACATGGGGCAAACCAATTACAAAAAGAAAAAAGAATTATGGATACTTCATATTAATTTTTCTGTTTTCCATAACTTTCTGCAAACACTTGTCACAATTTTAATCAGTCTTTCCCTTTCAAACATGGCGAGTTCTTTTGTGAAGCTGTCAACCTTGTTAATTAATAAACATTTTAGCTTAAACATCAAAAAGTCATTATCAACAGCACAGTAACAGCAGAAGTAGCCCAGTGCTCTTGCTGTGTCCACTTAGTTGAATTAACTGGAGTTAACTCTGACTGAAGTAGCACTTAACCATGCACGCACTCATCAAGCACCTCATCTATGCAGCACTCCAGGGACAGATACATGTTAAACTAAACACTAACTAACCAATGCTTCTACTACAACATACAGCTTACTAGGGGTATGTTTTGAACTGAACACATACATCACCGTATAATATGAGACCTGTTTTCATTAAAGGGGCCAAGCAAACAACATGCTGAAGGTTAATCTGGATGATTCTGAGATTTTTGTTTTGCTAAATCTAGTAACCCTATATGTATCACATGGTGAAAATCCAAGAAAAATTTGATCAGGAAATATGTTATATGGCCTTTTTAAAGTGCTATATTCCCTTCAAAACAAATAAGTTTATCAAGCAAAAATTGAAGTGTCATACACTGTTTACTGTAACCAAACTTGTACAAAACCTCAGCATATCATACCTCAGTGTACGACAGTGGTGTTTGCAACTTCTGGAATCATTCCTAGGGAAACAACTGAAAAATCCAGTGCCCACCTTTTTAGCTGCAGTTTTATCAAAATGGCCACTTCTTCGTGTACTCCATTTGAAAAGCGATAACTCAGCCACAGTAATGTTTGATACTTGATCTAATCAACACTTTTGGAAAAAGTATTCCTGTTAATTTTTATGACAAAATTACAAATATCTGTTTATCCCGCATAATCAACCCTGACCTCCTCACACATAGGACAAATGTCAAACATATGACTAAATTTTGTCCATTTTTTCATTAAGCATCTTTTCACTCCAGATGATATTAGACAGATGATTACAAACACGGTGTACACATTCATGACAAACACACTGACCTCCTGACTGTACAAACATAAAGTAAATATCCTGAAAAATACACTGACCTCATGACTGTACAAACATGTACACATCCTGACAAACACACTGACCCCATGGTTGTACAAACATGATGTACATGATGTATACATTCTGAAAAACACACTGACCTCACGACAGTACTAACATGTGTACATACCAACAAACACACTGACCTCATGACTGTACAACATGTGTACATACCAACAAACACACTGACCTCACGACAGTACTAACATGTGTACATACCAACAAACACACTGACCTCATGACTGTACAAATATGTACACATCCTGACAAACACACCGACCTCATGACTGTACAAACATGTATACATCCTGACAAACACACTAACCTCATGACTGTACAAACATGATGTACACATCCTGACAAACGCACTGACCTCATGACTGTATAAACATGTATACGTCCTGACAAACTCACTGACCTCATAACCATACAAACATGCATACATCCCGACAAACCCTGACCTCATGACCATACAAACATGTAAACATCCTGACAAACACACTGACCTCATGATTGTACAAACATGATGTACGCATCCAGACAACCACATTCACCTCATGACTGTACAAACATGTACACATCCTGACAAACACACTGACCTCATGGTGGTACAAACATGTACACATCCTGACAAACACACTGACCTCATGACTGTACAAACATGTACCCATCCTGACAAACACTGATTTCATGACAGTACAAACATGTATACATCCTGGCATATACACTGACCTCATAACAGTACAAACATGTACACTTCCTGACAAACACACTGACTTCTCAGCTGTAATAATAGGTATAAATATGTCTTTGAAATTATCATATGACCAGACAAACATGCTGTCCAACTGAACAAATGACCATGCATATCATACACTGTCCAACTGAACATGGTAAAGCAAGCTTTCTTCCCACAACATGCACACCCAAGCAAACACACTGTCCAACTGAACATGGTAAATCAAACTTTCTTCCCACAAGCAAACATGTTGTGCAGCTAAACACACACTAGGCAGACATGTAGTGTATTCCCACACAACCTAAAGCAACATGTCTTTCCTGTGAACATAAGAAAACATGTCTTCCCTGTGAACACAAAGAAACATCTTCTCTGTGATCATAAGAAAAAATGTCTTCCCTGTGAATATAAGGAAACATTTCCCAATGATCATAAGAAAACATGTCTTCCCAATGATCATAAGGAAACATTTTTTCCCCATTACCATAAGGAAACTTCTTCCTGTGATCATATGGAAACAAGTCTTCCCATGACATAAGAAAAAATGTCTTCACTGTGATCATAAGGAAACATGTCTTCTCAATGATCATATGGAAACATTTCCCTGTGAACATAAGGAAACATGTCTTCCCAGTGATCATGAAGAAACATGTCTTCCCTGTGATTATAACGAAACATGTCTTCCCAATGATAAAAGGGTCTTCCCAATGATCATACAGAAACATGTCTTCCCAATGATTATAAGGAAACATGTCTTCCTGATGATCATATGGAAACATGTCTTCCCTGTGATAATAAGGAAACATGTCTTCCCTGTGTCACAGATAAACATGTCTTCCCTGTGAACATAAGGAAACGTGTCTTCCCAATGATCATAAAGAAACGTGTCTTCCCAATGATCATAAGGAAACATGTCTTCCCAATTATCATATGGAAACATGTCTTCCCTGTGATAATAAGGAAACATATCTTCCCTGAGTCACAGGGAAACATGTCTTCCCTGTGAACATAAGGAAACGTGTCTTCCCAATGATCGTACGGAACCATGTCTTCCCTGTGATCATAAGGAAACATGTCTTCCCTGTGATTATAACGAACATGTTTTCTCAATGATCATAAGGAACAATGTCTTTCCAATGATCATATGATCATAAGGAAACATGTCTTCCCTGTGAACATAAGGAAACATATCTTCTCACTAAACACAAGACATCATGTCTTCCTAACGTACACTAGATTCAAACTGGAGTCATACTGGGAACGACACTTCACTACTCTGGGGTCCACTTTTTGACTGTGGGTTCCACATTCATCTCTCATTGCTTTACCAGTCCTTGCCCTCAACAGGGTCAGGTACCCAGTCACAGCTGAATGAACTGGAGACTACCAGCGAGCTCACATCTATGCTGTGACTGTGAGATTGGACAGCAGGAACTCTACACAAACCGCCACTTTGATATATGCCATGCAAATTTGTACAGCTAAACATCTGACCATGCAAATTTGTACAGCTGAACATATAACCACGCAAATTTGTACAGCTAAACATCTGACCATGCAAATTTGTACAGCTGAACATATGACCATGCAAAGGTGTACAGTAAATCTATACAGCTGCACACAATTATAAGGCAAGTTTGTACAGTTGTACACATTCATGATCATGCAAGTTTGTAAATCTGAACATTATGTCCATGCAAATTTGTTGCATGAGTAAACATATGATCATGCAGTTATGTTATTACTGTGAAAACATGACTATGTAAACACATCTTTCAATGTAACAGTCTGTGGTGTGTCTATAATTTGTCAGCTATGAGAAAAGGAGGATAGTGAACACGAAGTAAGGGATGATGCGAGTCACTAGGGGATGATGCGCGTCCCTAAAGGATGATGTCAGTCACTAGGGGATGATGTCAGTCAATAGATGATGTCACTAGAGGATGATGCGAGTCACAACATCATGTGGACAGGTTGTATGGGATGATGCGAGTCAACAGGGGAAGATGCAAGTTACTAGGAATGATGTGAGTCACCAGAAGATGATGCGAGTCACCAGAGGATGATGTGAGGTACTAGGGGATGATGCGAGTCACTATGGAATCATTTGAGTCACTAGAGGGATGATGCTTGTCACTAGGGGATGATCTGAGTCACCAGAGGATGATGCAAGTCACCAGGGGATGATGCGAGGTACTAGGGGATGATGTGAGGCACTAGGGGATGATGCAATGTGAAGAACTAGGGGATGATGTAAGGCACTAGGGGATGATGTGAGGTACTAGGGGATGTTATGAGGCACTAGGGGATGATGTAAGGCACTAGGGGATGATGTGAGGCACTAGGGGATGATGTGAGGCACTAGGGATGATGTGAGGCACTAAGGGGACAATGTGAAGCACCAGGGTATAATGTGAGGCACTAGGGGATGATTTGAAGCACAAGGGAATAATGTGAGGCACTAGGGGATAATGTGAGGCACTAGGGGATGATGTGAAGCACCAGGGGATGATGTGAGGCACTAGGGGATAATGTGAGGCACTAGGGGATATTGTGAGGCACTAGGAGATAATGTGAGGCACTAGGGGATGATGTGAAGCACCAGGGAATAATGTGAGGCACTAGGGGATAATGTGAGGCACTAGGGGATAATGTGAGGCACTAGGGGATAATGTGAGGCACTAGGGGATAATGTGAAGCACCAGGGGATGATGTGAGGCACAAAGGGATAATGTGAGGCACTAGGGGATGATGTGAGGCACTAGGGGATAATGTGAGGCACTAGGGGATATGAGGCACTAGGGGGACAATGTGAAGCACCAGGGGATGTGAGGCACTAGGGGGACAATGTGAAGCACTAGGGAATGATGTGAGGCACTAGGGGATGATGTGAGGCACTAGGGAATGATGTGAGGCACTAGGGAATAATGTGAGGCACTAGGAATGATGTGAGGCACTAGGGGGACAATGTGAAGCACCAGGGGATAATGTGAGGCACTAGGGGATAATGTGAGGCACTAGGGGTTGATGTGAGGCACTAGGGGTTGATGTGAGGCACTAGGGAATGATGTGAGGCACTAGGGGACAATGTGAAGCACCAGGGGATAATGTGAGGCACTAGGGGGACAATGTAAAGCACCAGGGGATAATGTGAGGCACTAGGGGATGATGTGAAGCACTAGGGGGACAATGTGAAGCACCAGGGATAATGTGAGGCACTAGGGGATGAGGCACTAGGGGGACAATGTGAGGCACTAGAGGATGAGGCACTAGGGGATGATGAGGCACTAGGGGGACAATGTGAAGCACCAGGGGATAATGTGAGCACTAGGGATGATGTGAGGCACTAGGGGATGATGAGGCACTAGGGGATGATGAGGCACTAGGGGGACAATGTGAAGCACTAGGGGATGATGAGGCACTAGGGATGTGAGCACTAGGGAGGACACTAGGGATGAGAGGCAACTAGGGGATGATGAGGACACTAGGGGACAATGTGAGGCACTAGGGGACAATGTGAGGCACTAGGGGATGATGAGGCACTAGGGGGACAATGTGAGGCACTAGGGATGATGAGGCACTAGGGGAATGTGACACAGGGATGATGAGGCACTAGGGGACAATGTGAAGCCCTTGAGCACTAGGGGATGATGTGAGGCACTAGGGGGACATGTGAGGCACTAGGGATGATATGTGAGCACTAGGGGAGATGGAAGCACTAGGGGAAATGTGAAGGCACCAGGGGATGATGTGAGGCACTAGGGGGACAATGTGAGGCACTAGGGGATGAATGTGAGGCACTAGGGGGAATGATGTGAGGCACTAGGGGATGATGAGGCACTAGGGGGACAATGTGAGGCACTAGGGGATATGTGAGGCACTAGGGGTGATGGAGGCACTAGGGGAAATGTGAGGCACTAGGGGAATGATAGGCACTAGGGGGACAATGTGAAGGCACTAGGGGATGATGTGAGGCACTAGGGGGACAATGTGAAGCACTAGGGATGATGTGAGGCACTAGGGATGATGTGAGGCACTAGGGGATGATGAAGGCACTAGGGGATGATGATGGACTAGGGGGCATGTGAGGCAGCAGAGCGGGAAATGTGAGGCACTAGGGGATGATGTGAGGCACTAGGGGATGATGTGAAGCACCAGAGGGGACAATGATTGAGTGCACTAGGGGATGGTGATTGAGGCACTAGGGGACAATGTGAGCACTAGGGGATGATGAGGCACTAGGGGGAGCAATAGGATGAGCACCTAGGGTGATGTAAGATGTGAGGCACCAGGGGATGATGTGAGCACTAGGGGATGATGTGAGGCACTAGGGGATAATGTGAGCACTAGGGGACAATGGAAGCACCAGGGGACTAATGTGAGCACAGGGGATGATGTGAGGCACTAGTGGGATGATGTGAAGCACAGGGGATATGTGAGGCACTAGGGGATGAGTGATGTGACACTAGGGGATGTGTGAGGCACTAGGGGGACAATGTGAAGCACCAGGGGATAATGTGAGGCACTAGGGGATGATGTGAAGGCACTAGGGGATGAATGTGAGCACTAGGGGATAATGTGAGGCACTAGGGGTGAATGTGAGCACTAGGGGATGATGTGAGGCACTAGGGGTGACAATGTGAAGCACTAGGGGATGATGTGAAGGCACTAGGGGAAATGTGAGCACTAGGGGATGATGTAAGTCACTAGGGGATGATGTGAGCACTAGGGGATGATGTGAAGTCACTAGGGGATAGATGTGATGAAGCACTAGGGAGGGACAGGATCGTGAAGCACCAGGGGATGAATGTGAGAGCACTAGGGGATGATGGTGAGGCACTAGGGGGACAATGTGAAGCACCAGGGATAATGTGAAGTCACTAGGGGATGATGTGAGTCACTAGGGGATGATGATGTGCAGTCACTAGGGGATATTGAAGCACAGGGGATGTGAAGTCACTAGGGGAATGATGTCTAGGAGTGCATCACAGGGGACAATGGGGAAGTCACCTAGGGGATGATGTAGTCACTAGGGGATGATGAAGCACTAGGGGATGTGAGCACTGGGATGATGCATGGGTTCACTAGGGGATGATGTAGCACTAGGGATGGAAGTCACTAGGGGATGATGTGAGTCACTAGGGGATGATGTCACTAGGGATGATGAGTACAGGGGATGAATGTGAGTGCACTAGGGTGATGATGTGAGGCTACTAGGGATGAGAAAACTGGGTGATGGTAGTCACTAGGGGATGAGCACAGGGGTGATGTAGCACTAGGGGATGATGTGAAGCACTAGGGGATGATGTAAGCACTAGGTGAAGTAAGTCACAGGGGATGATGTAAGGCACTAGGGGATGATGTGAAGTCACTAGGGGATGATGTCAATCACCAGGGATGATGAGCATAGGTGATGAAGCACCAGGGGATGATGTGACTAGAGATGAGCAACTAGGGATGATGTAGTCACAGGGATGATAGTCAGGGATGTAGTCACTGGGATATGTAAGTCACTAGGGGATGATGTAAGTCACTAGGGGATGTAAGCACAGGGGATATGTAAGTCACCAGGGGATGATGAAGTCACTAGGGATGATGAGTCACAGGATGAGTAGTCACTAGGGGATGTGAAGTCACTAGGGGATGATGATAAGTCACTAGGGGATGATGTAAGTCACTAGGGAGATGATGTAAAGTCACTAGGGGATGATGTAAGTCACTAGGGGATGATGAAGATCACTAGGGATGATGTAAGTCACTAGGGATGATGTAAGTCACTAGGGGATGTAATCCTGGAGCAAGTCACTAGGGGATGATGAATCACTAGGGATGATGCAAGTCACCAGGGGATGATGTAATCACTAGGTATGTAAGTCCTAGGGGATGATGCAATCACTAGGGGATGATGTAGTCATGGGAGATGTACACTAGGGGATGATGGAAGTCACTAGGGGATGATGTAAGTCACTAGGGATGATGAAATCACTAGGGATGGATGATGTAAGTCACTAGGGGATGATTACAAGTCACTAGGGATGATGTAAGTCACTAGGGGATGATAAGTCACTAGGGGATGATGTAAGTCACTAGGGGATGATGTAAGTCACTAGGGATGATGTAAGTCACCAGGGGATGATGTAAGTCACTAGGGATGATGTAAGTCACTAGGGATGATGTAAAGTCACTAGGGGATGATGTAAGTCACTAGGGATGATGTAAAGTCACTAGGGGATGAATAAGGTAAGTCACTAGGGGATGATGTAAGTCACTAGGGGATGATGTAAGTCACTAGGGGATGATGTAATCACTAGGGGATGATGTAAATCACTAGGGGATGATGTAAATCACTAGGGGATGATACAAGTCACTAGGGGATGATGTAACATGGATGAAGCATCACTAGGGGATGATGCAAGTCACTAGGGGATGATGCAAGTCACTAGGGGATGATGCAAATCACCAGGGGATGAAGAGTCACCAGGGGATGCTGCGAATTGCTAGGGGATGATGTGAGTCACTAGGGATGATGCAAATCACCAGGGGATGATGTGAGTCACCTGGCAATGAGTCACTAGGGGATCATCTGAGCACTCAGCATGGTGCGAGTCACCAGGCAATGATGCAAGTCACTATGGGATGATGCAAGTCACTATGGGATGATGCGAATTACCAGCAGACATCATGTAAGACAAGATACATGCACTGGTACAACAGTACTTATTTCACTTCTTATCTATGTTTACCCTACACTGGTACAGCAGGTACTTATTCACTTCTTATCTATGTTTACACCAACACTGGTACAGCAGGAACTTATTTCACTTATCTATTTTACCCTACACTGGTACAACAGGTACTTATTTCACTTCTTATCTATGTTTACCCTACACTGGTACAACAGAACTTATTCACTTCTTATCTACGTTAACTCCAACAATGATACAACAGAAAATACTTCGCTTCTATGTTTACTCAACAATGGTAAAGCTCATACTTATTTCGTTCTTATCTATGTTTATTCCAACACTGTATCACTTCTTATCTATGTTTTCCCAACACTGGTACAGCAGGAACGTATTTCCTTCTTATCTACATTTACCCCAACACTTCTACAACAAGAACTTATTTCACTTCTTATCTATATTTACTCCAACAGTGGTGTAGCAGGAACATATTTCCCTTCTTATCTACATTTACCCAACACTGGTACAGCAGGAACTTATTTCCCTTCTTATCTGTTTACTCAAAACAAGAAATTCTTACCTGCATTAAAACATGCATACATTCACACTATATAACCACCTCTTACACCTGTTTTCTTTGTGAGTTTTCTGATCACTACTTACTTATAAATCCTGTTCCCAAAATAGTCTTTGGACAAATTTGCATTATTTCAGGGTAATCATCATGTAGAGGTGATTCAGTTTTAAAAATGGATGCAGTAAACTCAAGCTGAGGTCTTTGATGCTGTTGGTTATGGAGACCGGTGTTGGACGGATTTGGTGGTGGATTCCTTAACAGGGGTGTGCTCATTCAGTCAGGTTTCATAACTGAGAACTACATTGTATTGTTGTTAGAAGACAGCTTGTTAGTCCGTATCCTGCCTATGAATAATCTGTATGCTCAATCAGTCAGGTTTCACAACTGAGAACTACTGTTGTTAGAAGGGGCTTCTTAGTCAGTATCCTGCCTATGTATGCTCATTCAGTCAGGTTTCACAACTAACTACTGTTGTTAGACAGGGCTTCTTAGTCAGTATCCTGCCCATGTGTATATGCCTCATTTGAGCTAGTCAGTGTTTCACAACGTAATACTACTGTTGTTAGACGGGGCTTCTTAGTCAGTATCCTGCTATGTATGCTCATTCAGTCAAGCTTCATACCTAATAACTACCATTGTTAGAATGGGCCTGTTAGTCAGATCCTGCTTATGTTGATGGCTCAGGCCAAGCAATGCTGAACTGCATTGAAGTAATGGGAGAGCAGTGCTGTCTCTTCTGATAGGTGGCCTGATGGTGGCTTTAGTTCGCTACCTCTTTTAGATTACCTGGCAGAGGTACGCCTACTTTAACTAAATGAACTTGGATTTGGCAGTGCATTGAGGAACTGGATTGAGTGGCATGATGGCAACAGGAGGCAGCAACAATACATTTATTTATTATAAGCATTAAAGAAAAAGAAAAGTGCAAAATTAAGTTTAGTATGCTATGGTGATTAACTTTAGTGATGACCTCACCTGAAAGGAGTGTTTGTGGCTAAATTTTCTAAGTAATACACTATGGTGACTTTACCTAACACAGGTATTTGTGGCTAAATTTGCAAAGTAGTATACTATGGTGACTTTACCTAACACAGCTGTTCGTGGCTAAATTTGCTAAGTAGTACACTATGGTGACTTTACCTAACACAGCTGTTCTTGGCTAAATTTGCTAAGTAGTATACTATGGTGACTTTACCTAACACAGCTGTTTGTGGCTAAATTTGCTAAGTATCAGGTACTTTACTAAACATGGAATTGAGGACTATATACTTACCTGACACAGGTGTTTGTGACTAAATTTGATAAGTAATACACTATGATGACTTTACCTGACACAGGTGTTTGTGCTAAATTTGATAAGTAGTACACTATGGTGACTTTACCTGACACAGGTGTTTGTGGCTAAATTTGCTAAGTAGTACATATGATGACTTTACCTGACACAGGTTTGTGACTAAATTTATAAGTAGTACACCATAGTGACTTTACCTGACACAGGTGTTTGTGTGACTAAATTTGTCAAGTAATACACTATGGGGATTTTACCTGACATAGGTGTTTCAGGCTGAATTTGGTAAGTTATATACTCTCCCTCAAGACAAAAGACAAGACACTCACATAGTGCACTACAGGTTGCTGATTTCCATAATTTCCAATGACTTGGCCCTTGCCCTCTTCATGATAAAGCAATATTTTGCATTGTTGAATGCATTTGCCCGCCCCGCATCCTTGTTCAAAACAAAACAGAATGAATCAAAAGTTGAAGAGGAGCTATCAAGACTGTCAAGCAGGTTACAGGGCCAAAAGAGGAACCATTGACATGCTATTCATTTTACAAATCATGATTAGGAAAATCAGAAACAGCTAAAAAGAAGCCCTCATTACTTTCATCAACTACAGCAAAGCATCTGACAATGTCACATCCCCACTGATCATCTAATTTCTCTTATTGCGGCTCTATACGATGACCGAAAAGCAACAATTTGATGGAACACCAAACCTGTAAATATCGTAGCACCAAGAAAGGAGTACATCAGGGATGCATCCTCTCACTTCATCTTGCCAACATATACACAGAGCAGGTTGTGAAAGAAGCGGCTATTGCACGCATGGGAATAAAAATTGGCGGTCATCACAAATCTACAATATGCTGATGACACTGCAATAATGTTGGACAATAACACTAAAGAATTCTGTACAGAGTAGATGCAGTGGGCAAGAAGTCAGAAGTAATGCACCTAGGAGAAGAAAGTCAAGCATATCGAGCAAGTCAACAAGACTGCATTAGAAAATGAAAGTGATTTTTTACGATGGCACTTGTAATAAAGATATCAAAATAAGAGTAGGAATGGCAAACAGAAAATGATCCAACTCATAACATTTGGAAAGACCCAAGCATACCAACAACACTTAAGATTAAAATATTAAAATGTTTGATCTGGCCAGTAATGCTATATGGCTGTGACATCAGGACATGCAGGAAAGTAGATGAAAATAAGATCAAAGCAGCAGTACAGGCGGCTTCTTCATGTCAAATAGACTGATGAAAGAACACATGAAAGCATCCTGAACAAACTCAAAGTGCAACATCAACTACTGGCAGAAATCAATAAAAGAAAAATGAGATACATTGGTCATGCAACCCGCAACACCAACACAATCCTGATGACAATAGTTTTGCAAGGAAAAGTTGAGGCCAAAAGAAATCCGGGCAGATCATCTACCTCCTGTATGAACAACATCATCAACATCACCGATTTGTGGGTCTCCAAAGCAGCACACAAAAGTCAAGATTAAAGTAAACAGAGGAAAGTAGTTGTGGCGTTTGCTGCTGCGGACAACCACTAAACTCAATAATGCTGATGAGCGATGGGTGACAGAGCTTCCTTGTTATCAGAATTGTATCTGCTATTTCACCTGCTCAGTGGAACATCAGTGTAGCCTTGTTACTGATTTTCCACCAAGTCTTGTGTGTTCTTTGTTGTCTTTTGTGTACTGTTCTTTGTCGTCCTTTGTGTAACTTGACAAAGACAAGTTGGACCAAAATTTCCATCTTTTTTTGTTACATTAATAGGTATTCTTGTTCTATATTTGTTGTGTTTCTGGTTCCTCTTTGCTTGAAAACTAGCTATCACTTTGGTGATCTAAATTACTGTTAAGAGAGACAGACATTATACTGGTCAGATACAAGCACCTTTATACTGATCAGACATGACTACCTTTATACTGGTCAGACATGACTACCTTTATACTGGTCAAACATGACTACTTTTATACCAGTCAGACATGACACTTTTATAATGACACGACTACCTTTATACTGGTCAGACATGACCACCTTTATACTGGTCAGACATGACTACCTTTATAATGACACGACTACCTTTATACTGGTCAGACATAACTACCTTTATACTGGTCAGACATGACTACCTTTATAATAACACGACTACCTTTATACTGGTCAGACACAACTACCTTTATACTGGTCAGCTTTATACTGGTCAGACATGACTACCTTTATAATGACATAACTACCTTTATACTGGTCAGACATGACTCCCTTTATAATGACATGACTTCCTTTATACTGGTCAGACATGACTACCTTTATACTGGTCAGACATTACCTTTATACTGGTTAGACATGACTACCTTTATAATGGCACGACTACCTTTACTGGTCAGACTTGACAACCTTTATACTGGTCAGCCATGACTACCTTTATACTGGTTAGACATGACTACCTTTATAATCAGGCAATCCATTCAAGCAACAATGTGTTTCAAGGGAAAAAAATGCGGGGGTCCAGGGGGCTGCATAGGCCCCCTGGCAGGGTGCAGGGGCAGACCCCTGGTGGGGGGGGGCTGAAGCATTTTAGTCTAGTAAATGGAAATTTACCCCCCTCTGGTGAAAGATAAATCAAGTATTTTAATAAAAGAAAAAAAGGGTGCAAGCATTGATAACAATGAACAAAACATGCAACTTTTCCTCACTCTCTTTTGCCTCACCTGACAAATGAAAATTTTCGTTTGATGTCCTGAGCCTGTCGTTGTGCTGCTTTCCTTTCAGGTGATCAACCAGTGCTCATTTACCGCCGGACTTGTAACTGATTTCTGAGCGGCAAAGTTTGCAGTATGCTTTACCGGCGATTTTCAGTTTCTCAAAGAAACGAGCGAACTTATTGCCATCGTACACTTCCTGCAGCCAGTCCCATTTCCAGCAATTTTTGAGGAACAAAGTCCCTATGTCATATGTCAATGCATCGATAGAACACAGACAGTGACGCTTGTGAAAGAGGATGCGCAAATCTCGCGGACAGATGCAAAAGTAAAACCGCGCATGCGCTTATGGCTTGTTTTGAATAGTTTCGGTGATCCCAGTCCCGTTTCTCCACACTTTCAAGGAATGGTGTGTTTTTTTTGTTTTGTTTTGTTTTGTTTTTCCCCTTTCGTGGATATCCACGAATTCGCTGACATTTGGATTGCCTGATAATGACAAGATACCTTTATACTGGTCAGACATTGACTACCTTTATACTGGTCAGAAATGACTAACTCCATAAAGACTCCCTTTATAATGATACAACTACCTTTATAATGATATGATAACCTTTATAATGATATGATAACCTTTATAATGACATGACTACCTTTATAATGACACGACTACTTTTATCCTGGTTGAACATGATTACCTTTACCCTGGTCAAACATGACCTTTATAATGACATGACTATATAATGACATGACTACCTTTATAATGACATGACTACCTTTGTAATGACATCACTACCTTTGTAATGACACAATTACCTTTATAACGACACACGATTACCTTTATAATGACATGGCTACCTTTATTATGAAATGACTACCTTTGTAATGACATGACTACCTTATAATGATATGACTACCTTTATAATGACATCACTATATGACAACATGACGGCCTTTATAATGACATGACTACCTTTATAATGACACGAATACCTTTATAATGACACGACTACCTTCATACCTGTCAAAACATCAGTAACGCAAACAGCACACAAGTAAGACAGGACTACCTTGACACAGCAGATTACAGCAGCAAGATCATTGTGAATAATGGCTGTCTTATGATCAGTGGACTAGAAATCTGGGAAGAACAGAAATACATGGGTGAAGAGTGGGGAGAGAAGGGTATGAGGGCAAGGGGTGGGGTGGGGGTGGGGGTGAGGGGTGGGGTATGTTTGTGTAGAAGGGGGCTGGGACAGAGAAACTGTATTACCTATCCAGTCCAAAGTCAAGCAAGTCTTCATAGCTGACATTATCCGAGTTCTTGTAGTTGACCAACAGAAGGGGGGACACCTCTTCCGAGCTGGCTGTGCTGTCTAGGGGCGCAGTCCTGTCTGGTAGTTGCACCGTCTGACCCCAAAAGGGGTCATGCTGGTTGTAAAAGCCAAGCTGTTCCAAGCTGCACTTGACGCTGTGGGGAGCAAACTTCCGCCCACTCACGCTCCGCCCACCCATCCCACAGTTTGCCGCAGGTCCGGAGGGTGAGGGGGGAGCCCGAGGCAGTGGCCGCCTGCTGGAAGAAAATCCCTGGGGAGAAAGGGTGTCAAGGGCGCTCTCATCCACACCGTAGTAATGGTGGGACGCCACATCTGACCGCACGGAAAGAGAGGCCCCTGTGCTGGGCACTGGACTGCTGTGAACCATTAGAGACAGGGGGTGAGGACGGGGCGACCCGGAGCCTGGGGCAGGTCTGGGGGGCAGGGTTCATCATGCAAAGAAACAGAACGAACAAAAGCATGGGGGGAAGAAGAAGGCTTGGAGGAGGAAGCGTCAAAAGAAGCGGAATAATTGCCAGATGCCAGGGCAGGGAGGGAAGGCTGAGGGCTGCTGCTGCTAACAGAGGGTGATGGGGGGGAGGGGTCACATTCAGAGGTCTTGCTGTACACCAAAGGGTGTCTCCGCTCTCTGGGTCGTGAATTGAGAGCTGGCATGCTGTGCTGCCGTAGAGGGGTTCTTGGTGGCACAGAGGGTGTGGCCTCACTACCGACCCCTGGCCTGGAATGTGAGGTCATTCCCACCTCAAGGTCACTGCTCACGCTAAGGGCTCGAGGAGGTAACTGGGGAGCAGGTTGTGAAGACCCCCTCTCCTCACCCCCCTCCCTGGGCCCAGTACTCTGGAAACCAAACTTAGGATAACGCAAAGCAGACCCTGAGCTCTTGGCCGAAGAGTTACCTGCCCCTCTGCTGGTGCGAATGGGAATGGCGCCCCCTCTCAGCATGCGTAGAGGATTCGTGTCTACTTCTTCCTCCTCTTTGTCACCATCCTCAGCAGGGGTGGTGGTGGCGGCTGTCTTGCCCGGAATGCCAGAGGGCTCTCGACGTGTGCGTGTCACTGACGCGGCCTGAGTATCCTGGTTCTCTCCTGACAGCACCCTCTGGTGGTCCATGTTGCGCCGCATGCGACTCTCTCTGGCTAGCTTGGACATGATCTCACGTGGCGATGGCTCACTAAAGTCCTCCTCAAACAGCGACATCACCTTGGAGGAATCGCCCCCTTCTGATGCAGACGATGGTCGTGTAGAGTCAGAATCCGGTTCCGGTGTTGACTCCTTAGTGTCCGGGTCAGGCCCGGTGCTGGACACATCGTCTTTGGCCGGCGACTCCATTCGCACGATTTCTATGGTCCTCTTCAACTGTTCCCTCTCTCGTTCCTTGGTTTCTGACCAGTTCTCCTTGCGCATCGCCGGAATGGGGATGTGAGTCTCCTTGTCTTTCAAAGGGACTTCCGGAGAATCTGGAGGCCTTCGAATGGGTTCCACCCGCTGGATTATCTCTGGGCGAGGCTTTGGCACAGGCAGTTCCGATTTTTTGGGGTCCAGTCTGGGTTTGGGCATGGGTCTGGGGGGAGGTTGCGGCATCCCTGAGCTTTTAGAGGAAGACAGCCGGGGTTGAGGGGCCCCTGCAGTGATACCCCACGACTCCTGGGCGGTGGTGTCAAGGGGATCAGAGGTGAAGACAGCGTCACTGGATACGGACAGTCGTTCCTGCCCACCCTGGTCCCCCTTATCTGCCTGTCTGTCCGAGCCTCGCACCACAAGAGCATTGTAGGCCTCTTGGGCCCCGCAGAAAGATCTTCCTCCATATCCGCTTTTGGCGCACGATCGTCCGAAAAAGTCCGTTTGCGCTCCGATTTAGGACTGCGCCGCATAGAGTTTTTCAGCTTGCAGATAAGGCTGGGAGAGGGATCAAGGACAGACTCTGAGAAATCCAGGGCCACTTTCTCAGAGCCAGTGGGACTGTGAGGAGGGCTCTGCGACTGGCTGTGGCGCTGAGCACGTGTAGCAGTCACTTCGTTGGCAAGGGTGATGGCGTCTTCCATCATTTTTTCTTCCGAAGCTGACATGGGTTTGACTTTGGCTTGTTTCTTTTCTCGCTGCATGTCCTGCAACGTTAGCACAGCACACCGTTAGCTTATTGGCTGGAGGACAAGCTCTCATCACAATGCTGTGTGTGTGTGTGCATGTTCGTGTGTGTGTGTGTGTGTGTGTGTGTGTGTATGAGTGTGTGTGCATGAATATATGTATGTATGTATGTGTGTGCATGTGCTTACTAGTGCAAAGGTTATACATCTTGTGTTTCATGTAGTATAAGTGTGTTTATGTTCATGCATATGTGCAATTACATGCATGTTATAAGCGAGTGTGTATCAATCAGATTTAGTAAAGCTTGAAAGCCACTCAAGCCTAAACATAGGTCAATCAAAACTGTTACTGTCTTGAAAATAACTCAAGCATAAGCGCTGATCAACTGACCACATCTGTCATTCTTTCAAAAACAAGTAAAATCTGAGCGCTACTCCACTGAACACAACTGTCATTTTTTTGAAAACCAGTCACATCTCCATACTGGTCAATGAACACTTTCATTCCCGCATCCTACCCACCAGCTGCAAAAACTCAGCCCTTTCAACCCCTCACCCTATCCATCAGTTTCCTGCAGGGTTAAGTTTATGCTTTGCTGTCCTGGCAGACAATGCAGAAAGCTGGTAGAGGTTGAGGAAGTCAAAGGGTTAAATCTGTTACTGTCTTGAAAGCAAGTCAAATCTAAGCACTGGTCAACTGAACACAACTGTCATTCTAACATCAAACCAACATACTGACATCACCACTTCAAAAATAATGACGTCATATGTTACATATTTTCCACAAAATGACCAAACAGTTTCCAACACGACAACAACACGTTTAACAAAATTTGCGCAATTCACATCATTTTCAACATACTGATGTCAAGACAGACAAGACACACATAATTTTCTACAATAAAAAAAACATGAAACACACACTGCTTTCTACAATAAAAACCATATGAAACACATATTACCTTCTACAATAAAAGCTGTATAAAACATACATCATCACCTACATTAAAAGCCATATGAAACACACCACCTACAATAAAATCCATACCAAACACACATCACTTTCTACAATAACAGCCATATGAAATACAGCACCTTCTTAGTAAAAGCCAAATGAAACACACCGCACCTTTTTCAATAAAAACCATATGAAACATACAGCAGAGTCCAACTGTAATGCATCTACCTACAACAAATTTCCAGCAATGCGGAATTATTTGTTTTCTGAGTCCACTTCCTTCTTTTTTTTTTCCTCTTGTTAAATACTGTCTATTTTGAACAAAATCTATTGCTGTGCATAACAAATTCCCCTTTGTATAAACAAGGTGTTGTTTCCTAACGGCCCAGATTGCTAAACAGCCTGATGCCAGAGAAGTGCTCAAAATTGGAACAACTACTCTGCATCATAGATCCATGCTGTGTGTATAACACAGACAGCAGCATACTGTGCTAGACTTCTTCAGGCACCTATGAACAGTTTCAGTCACTTTACCACTCTGATGATGTTACATCAGCAATGTCATGTGCGTGTGTATGTGTGTATTTTTCACTGATAAACATCATAGTGATGACATATAAAACGGGGAATATCATGAATAACATCTTAACTCCAACAGCAAGGCAACAATCAGCACTGTATATGGTCAGTTTTCTTTCTTGTAGCTAGTACGAACTACAACTATAACAAACACATATTCGTCTCCCCTGTACTTCACTACAGGCAGACTCCAATATATCACCTTCGGCAATAAAAGCCAAACAGAGCACACATCACTGTCTACTGTGTAAAAGCCATACGAAACACATATCACCATCTACACAGTAAAAGCCATATGAAACACTCGTCACCTTCTACAGTACAAGCCATATGAAACATGCGTCACCTTCTACAGTACAAGCATTATTACATAAAACACGTCACCTTCAACAGTACAAGCCATATGAAACTCCCGTCACCTTCTACAGTATAAGCCATATGAAACACCCGTCACCTTCTACAGTACAAACCATATGAAACACATGTCACCTCCCACAGGAAAAGCCATATGAAACATATTTCACCTTCTATTGTAAAACTTTATATAGTAAAAGCCATATGAAACACACATCACTTTCTACAGTAAATTTTACTAAAAGCCATACAAAACACACATCATCTTCTACTGTTAAAGCCGTATGAAACATACATCAACTTCTACAGTAAAAGCCATATGAAACACACATCACCTTCTTCAGCAAAAGCCATACAAAACACACATCATCTTCTACCGTTAAAGCCGTATGAAACACACATCACTTCTACAGTAAAAGCCATACGAAACACACGTCACCTTCTACAGTAAAAGCCATATGAAACACACATCACCTTCTTCAGTGAAACTAAAAGCCATAAGAAACATGCGTCAACTTCTACAGTAAAAGCCATATGAAACAACACATCACTTCTACAGTAAAAGCCACATTAAACACATATCAACTTCTACAGTAAAAGCCATATGAAATACACATCACCTTCTACAGTGAAACTAAGAGCCATAAGAAACATACATCAACTTCTACAGTAAAAGCCATATGAAACACACATCACTTCTACAGTAAAAGCCATATGAAACACACATCACCTTCTACAGTAAAAGCCATACAAAACACACATTACTTCTACAGTAAAAGCCATATGAAACACACATCACCTTCTACAGTAAAAGCCATATGAAACACACATCACCTTCTACAGTGGAACTAACAGCCATAAGAAACATACGTCAACTTCTACAGTAAAAGCCATACGAAACACACGTCACCTTCTACAGTAAAAGCCATATGAAACACACATCACCTTCTTCAGTGAAACTAAAAGCCATAAGAAACATGCGTCAACTTCTACAGTAAAAGCCATATGAAACACACATCACTTCTACAGTAAAAGCCACATTAAACACACATCAACTTCTACAGTAAAAGCCATATGAAATACACATCACCTTCTACAGTGAAACTAAGAGCCATAAGAAACATACATCAACTTCTACAGTAAAAGCCATATGAAACACACATCACTTCTACAGTAAAAGCCATATGAAACACACATCACCTTCTACAGTAAAAGCCATACAAAACACACATTACTTCTACAGTAAAAGCCATATGAAACACACATCACCTTCTACAGTAAAAGCCATATGAAACACACATAACCTTTTACAGTGGAACTAACAGCCATAAGAAACATACGTCAACTTCTACAGTAAAAGCCATACGAAACACACGTCACCTTCTACAGTAAAAGCCATATGAAACACACATCACCTTCTTCAGTGAAACTAAAAGCCGTAAGAAACATGCGTCAACTTCTACAGTAAAAGCCATATGAAACACACATCACTTCTACAGTAAAAGCCACATTAAACACATCAACTTCTACAGTAAAAGTCATATGAAATACACATCACCTTCTACAGTGAAACTAAAAGCCGTAAGAAACATGCGTCAACTTCTACAGTAAAAGCCATATGAAACACACATCACCTTCTACAGTAAAAGCCATACAAAACACACATCACTTCTACAGTAAAAGCCATATGAAACACACATCACCTTCTACAGTAAAAGCCATATGAAACACACATCACCTTCTACAGTGGAACTAAAAGCCATAAGAAACATACGTCAACTTCTACAGTAAAAGCCATACAAAACACACATCACCTTCTACAGTAAAAGCTATATGAAACACACATCACCTTCTGCAGTAAAAGCTATATGAAACAAGTCACCTTCTACAGAAAAAGCCATATGAAACACACATCATCTTCTACAGTAAAAGTCATATGAAACAAGTCACCTTCTACAGCAAAAGCCATATGAAACACACATCACCTTCTACAGTAAAAGCCATACAAAACACACATCACCTTCTGTAGTAAGAGCCATACAAAACACATAGTACTTCTACAGTCAAAGCCAAATAAAACACAATCTTCTATGGTGACCACATCACCTTCAACAATCAATGCAACATGAAACACACACAGTATCTTCTGTTTTTGGTCCGACAATGTGAAAAACCTTCCAAGTGTATTCAAAAGAAAGTAAATGTCCACTTAACACAAGCAATCTGAAAACATATCTTTGTCGTGAAGACAAAACCAAATGTCTACTTACTTAAAAATAACACCTCAAAAACATTTCTTTTCAGAAGTATCTATCATCTATGACACGAGAGATTTATATTTATACCTTTTTACAGTGTGGTCATGTTGCAACTGATCTGTGTGTGTGTGTATTGTTGTGTGTGTGTGTGTGTGTGTGGTGGTGTTGTTGTGTGTGTGTGTGTGTGTGTGTGGTAAGTGTAGCCTGTGTTTGTGTGTATGAGCTGTGTGTGCATGTATGTGTGATGTATGTGTTGCATGTCTGTGTGTGTGATGTGTGTTTTGTGGTTGTGTGTTGTATGGAAAGCTTATCTTGATTTTCATTATTATTTGCATATTTCATGCAGCATCTTTGTGTGGACATTTCAGCTGTGAATGTGTCACCTGGTACATAGTCTTGGTCTCCAGCAGCGTGCTTCTGGCATTTACACAGATATCTTTGTGTCAAACCTGATGTCATGCTTGTTATCTGTATACAGCATCTTTGGCATACTGATGTATGGCTTTGTTCAGTGTACAATCTTTGTGTCAAGCCTATTCATGTGGAATTGTTACAGCCTGTACAATCTTGTGTCAGCCGATGTCAGGCTCTAACCCTGTAACTTTGTGTCAACCTGTGTAGGGCTTCTTACAGCTGTAAATCTTTGTGTCAAACCTGATGTCAGGGCCTTCTTACAGCCTGTAACAGCATCTTTGTGTCAAGCCTGATGTCATGGCCTTGTTAAGCCTGTACAATTTTGATGTCAAGCTGATGTCAGGCCTTCTTACAGCCTGTACAATCTTTTGTGTCAAGCCTGATGTCAGGGCCCTTCTTACAGCCTGTACAATCTTTGTGTCAAGCCTGATGTCAGGGCCTTCTTACAGCCTGTACAATCTTTGTGTCAAGCCTGATGTCAGGGCCTTCTTACAGCCTGTACAATCTTTGTGTCAAGCCTGATGTCAGGGCCTTCTTACAGCCTGTAGAATCTTTGTGTCAAGCCTGATGTCATGACCTTGTTACAGCCTGTACAATCTTTGTGTCAAGCCTGATGCCATGGCCTTCTTACAGCCTGTACACAGCAATTTGTGTCAAGCTTGATGCCCATAGCCTTCTTACACCCTGTAAAAACAATCTTTGTGTCAACCTGTTGCATGGCCTTGTTACAGCCTGTACAATCTTTGTGTCAAACCTGATTGCCATGGCCTTGTTACAGCCTGTACAATCTTTTGTCAACCTGATGCCATGGCCTTCTTACAGCATGTACAATCTTTGTGTCAACTTGTTGCCATGGCCTTCTTACAGCCTGTATACAACAATCTTTGTGTCAAGCCTGATGCCATGGCCTTGTTACAGTCTGTACAATCTTTGTGTCAAACCCTGAGTCCATGGCCTTACAGCCTGTATACAACATCTTTGTGTCAAGCTGATGCCATGGCCTTGTTACAGTCTGATCACTCTTTGTGTCAAGCCTGATGACATGACCTTGTTACAGCAATCTTTGTGTCAAACCTGATGCATGGCCTTACAGCCTGTACAACATCTTTGTGTCAAGCCTGATGCCATGCCTTGTTACAGTCTGTCACTCTTTGTGTCAAGCCTGATGCATGCCTTGTTACAGTCTGTACAATCTTTGTGTCAACCTGATGCCATGCCTTTTACAGTCTGTACAATCTTTGTGTCAAGCCTGATGCCATAGCCTTGTTACAGTCTGTACAATCTTTGTGTCAAGCCTGATGCCATGACCATGTTACAGCCTTATACAGCAATCTTTGTCAAGCCTGATACCATGGCCTTGTTACAGCCTCTTGATCAGCCTTCCAGTACATAGCAATCTTTGTGTCGAGCCTGATCTGTAGAGGTCTGATCTGTACTTAGAAAGGTTTAGATGTCTCCTTAGTAACTTACACCCTGGCCAGGTCACCAGTGTAAAGGGAAGGAATAAGCAAGACAAGCTTCTGAGAGCAACCAAACTTTCTTAGTATCTATGAAAGACCATCCTGCTTTACAGTGTCAAATGTTTTGATCAACTCTACAAATACTATATGGTGCCTATGACACTTTTGTTGCAGCTAGCGGATGGTGAACATCCTGTCGATTGTGCCCACTCCAACACGAAAGTCATACTGAGACTCATGAATGATGGACATGGCTACACGGGTGATGATGACTTAAGGGTGATTCTGGCATGGACCTTCCCCACACCACACAGGAGAGATATCCCACAATGATTACCACAGACAGTCTTGTAACAGGGGTAAAAAGTATTTGTCTATTTGTCTATCAAAGATCTATAATGATGATCACATAAAGTGTAGTCTTGTGACAGGGGCAAAAATATTTGTCATACATCCATAATGATGATCATATAAGGTCTTGTCTTGTGACAGGGGCAGAAACATTTGTCACAGATCAATAATGATGATCAAATAAGGTCTTGTCTTGTGACAGGGGCAGAAAATATTTGTTTGTCATAGGTCCACAATGATATCATGAGATCTTGTTTTTACATCAGGGGTTATTTACATCAAACTACTTTAACAGCAACGAACCAATCCATGCACTGTGTGACAGTTTGTGAAGCAAACTGATCAGGTATCTATGTCATCATATGTGTTAGCTTAGTTAAGTATATGTCATACATCTAAATTTCCACTATGGTACTAGTAAGCCAATAAAGCCTGCTATGTCACAAGTCTGGAAGTTCCACTATGGTACTCATTAGTCACTATGGCTTGTTATGTTGCACATCTGGATGTTCCACTATGGTACTTATTAGTCACTTTATGGCCTGCTGCAGTCTGGTGCAAAATTTACTATCACAGTTTGTCACAAAACCCATTTCACGTCACAATGTGACAAGTATGACAAATGCCCAGTTATATGATATATATGGATGATCATAGCATCTGTAAACGCTTAAGCACCTGTTGTTTCCCTTTGCCTGTATGTTGGTGTACATCTCTTTGTGTATGCATTTCTATCTGTGAGTGTATGTGTATTAATCAAGAAAATATGTTTACTGCTTTCATATTTTGCAAATATGTGTGTGTTGTGTGGTGTGTGTGTGTGTGTGTGTGTGTGTGTGTGTGTGTGTGTGTGTGTGTGTGTGTGTGTGTGTGTTTGTCATTGTAACTTTATGATGTATTGTTTCTTTCTGTTGGGCATGCTAGACGAACACTACCTATACAGTACGTGTGTGTGTGTATGTATTGTGTGATGTAGTGTGTGTGTGTTGTGTGTGTGTGTGTGTGTGTGGTGTGTGTGTGTGTGTGTGTGTGTGTGTGTGTGTGTGTGTGTGTGTGTGTGTGTGTGTTGTGTGTGTGTGGCGTGCGTGTGCTAGCTGCATGAAGGACTGGCACACAGAAGTAGATATTTCATTACAATTCATTTTCATTGCTTCTTTAACACTGTACGCATCATAGTTCATCCGTTTTTTTTCCCTAGTGATTAGGGCTGAAATGTATGTCTGTCTTCGTTTCTCTTGCTTGTGTGGAGGGAATGCTCAGGGCTCTTGTGAGATGAGATGTTGTACAAGTAGTCATGTGCCAGAAACAAGGAATTTCTCGAGTTGAGGTGCTGTGCATTCGTTTTCCTACTCTCTCACTTACTAAGAATCATCATTCCACTGGTGTGATGGTGCCATGTGCAGAACAACTCCAGCAGGTGCCGCCAGTGATTTATCAAGCACAGTGTGACTAACCAAGCACACAATGGCCTTATGAAGCACAAAATGGCCTCATCATGCACACAATGGCTTTATTGAACACACAATGGCATCATCAAGTACACAATGAGACTAGCCAAGCACACAATGTCCTCATCAAGTGCACAATGGCCTCATCAAGTGCACAATGGCCTTATCAAGCACACAGTGGCCTTATCACACACACACACTGGCCTCATCAAGCACACAATGGACTCATCATACAATGTGACTAGCCAAGGACACAATGGCCTCATCAAGCGCACAGCGGCTTATAAAAACGTACAGTGGCCTTATCAACACACAATGGCCTCATCAACCACACAATGTCCTTATCAAGCACACACTGGTCTTATCAAACACACACTGGCCCCATCAAACACAATGTTCTTATCATGCACACTCTGGCCTAATCAAGCACACCCTGGCCTCATCAAGCACAAATGTGACCAGCCAAGCACACAATGGCCTCATCAAGCACACAATGTGACCAGCCAAGCACACAATGGACTTATCAAACAATGGACTTATCAAGCATACAACAGCCTCATCAAGCATACAATGCTTAGACTTATCAAGCATACAACAGCCTCATCAAGCACAATGGACTTATCAAACAATGGACTTATCAAGCATACAACAGCCTCATCAAGCATACAACAGCCTCATCAATCAAGCACACAATGGACACCAAGCACACAATGGTCCTGGCTTATCAAGCATAGCAAAGCCTCATCAATACACAGCCATGACATATATCAAGCACACAATGGCGACATCCAAGCACACAATGGCGACATCAAGCACATAATGGCCTCATCAAACACACAATGGCGACATCAAGCACACAATGGGCTTATCAAGCATGTAATGGCCTCATCAAACACACAATGGACTTATCAAGCATACAACGGCCTCATCAAGCACACAATGGCAACATCAAGCACACAATGGACTTATCAAGCAGACAGTAGACTTATCAAGCAAGCAGTGGCCTCATCAAGCACACAATGGCCCCATCAAGCACACAGTGGCCTTATCAAGCACACAATGGCCACATCAAGCACACGTGGCCTTATCAAGCACACTAATGGCCCCATCAAGCACACAGTGGCCTCATCAAGCACACAGTGGACTTTCCAAGAACACAGTGGCTCATCAAGCACACAGTAGCCTCATTAAGCACACGTTAGTCCCATCAAGCACACACTGGACTTACCAAGCACACAACAGCCTCACCAAGCACAGAATTGACTCTCTAAGCACACAACTGACTCTCTAAGCACGCAATGGACTTATCAAGCACAGAAGTGTCTTATCAAGCACACACTGGACTTACCGAGCACACAACGCCTCACCAAGCACAGAATTGATTCTCTAAGCACACACTGGACTCACCAAGCACACAATGGACTTATCAAGCACCCCACTGGACTTACCAAGCACACAACTGACTCTCTAGGCAAGCAATGGACTTATCAAGCACAGAAGGGACTTATCAAGCACGCAATGGACTCATCAAGTACACAAAGCAGAACAAGCAAGGCAATCAAGCAAAGGACCACAAAGCTCACAGAGACTAATCAGACACAAGGGGCCTCACAGAGTACGTAATGACTCCCCAAAGCACAGAGGCACTCACCAAGCAGACAAAGACTCACCAAAGCACAGAACTCACCATGTACACAGAATCACCAAAGCACAGAGGAACTCATATTGTTCACTCATCAAATCATGAGGGATTCACTTCGTGCACAAAGACTCACTAAATCACAAAGGGACTCACCAACAACACTATAATTCACCAAAGCACAGAGGGACTCACTAAGTACACAACGGCTCACCAAAAGTACTGAGGGATTCGCCAAATGCACAATGATTCATCAAAACATAAAGGGACTCACAATACAAACTTCAAACCACTTTATCACTCAAGGATCATAGAATTAGGTCCCAATGGGCCTGTCTTACAGCTACTCTGTACATACAAATACACAAAGGAAGACAAGTAAGAAGGCAAACACGCCAGTAACTAACCAAGCACACAAATCTGAAAACAAGCCAGGCAGCCAGTGACTCACCAAGCACATAGGGACAAATACAACACTGATTCACCTAGCAAGCCACTAACTCACCATGCACACAGAGACAAACAAGACAGTGGTTCACTGAGCTAGCCAGTGTCTCACCACACAAGGACAAATAAGAAAGCGACTCACCAAGCCAGCCAGTAACTCACCAAGCACACAGATACAGACAAGAAAGTAACTCACCAAGCGGGGAGGATGTGCAGGTAGAGGTGGCGGAGAGGCCCTTTTGACAGGGGCAGATGACTCCCGGTAACTGAATCCTTTCTCTTCAAACAAGGGTGTCTTGTCTTCCACAAGAGGTGTCTTGTCCTCAAGATCAACACGATTGGGATCAATGTCATCACCAAAGTCACGACCGTTAAAAGCTGGTGAGCTGGCGGCTTCTGCCTGTTTCTCTTTCTCATCCAGCGCCTTCAGCACCTCATCCATGAAGGATGGTCCTAGGTCAAAGGAACTCTGTACAGTCACAAACACAAACATGGGCTGTCAGTTAGAACCAACTGACAAAAACAAAATGTTAAGGATGACCCCAGGTCAAAGGAACTTGATACACACACATACACACACACACACACACACACACACTAACATACATATTAATAACACACACACACACACACACACACACACACACACCAGTGAGGATTATTTAAGGCACCAGATCAAAGAACTATGTACACACACACACATACACACACACACACCAGTAAGAATGAACGAAGGCCTCAAATCAAAGAACTAGGCGCACGCACGCACGCGCGCGCGCACACACACACAACACACACACACACACACACACACACACACACACACACACACACACACGCCAGTAAGAATGAATGAAGGCCTCAACTCAAACACACACACATACACACACACACACACATGCCAGTAAGAATGAATGAAGGCGCCAAGTTAAAGATGTGTACACACACACACACACACACACACACACACACACACACACACACACACACACACACACACACACACACACACACACATTAGTAAGAATGAATGAAGGCCTCAAATCAAAGAACTATGCACACGCATGCAAATGCAAGCATGTCCACGCACATACACGCATGTCCACACACATACACCCACCCACACATATATACACACTGATCCATGACAAACAAGCACAAATGTCAGGAACTCCCAATCATCAGAACCTAGGTAAAAACCTGACTTCTTTCTCCCTAACATCAGAATCAACAGGACTCTTTTCTCCCTAACATCAGTATCAACAGGACTCTTATCTCCCTAACATCAGTATCAATGGATCTCCCTAACATCAGTATCAACAGGACTCTTATCTCCCTAACATAAGTATCAACAGGACTCCTTTCTCCCTAACATCAGTATCAACAGGACTCTTATCTCCCTAACATAAGTATCAACAGGACTCCTTTCTCCCTAACATCAGTATCAACAGGACTCTTATCTCCCTAACATCAGTATCAACAGGACTCCTTTCTCCCTAACATCAGTATCAACAGGACTCTTATCTCCCTAACATAAGTATCAACAGGACTCTTATCTCCCTAACATCAGTATCAACAGGACTCCTTTCTCCCTAACATCAGTATCAACAGGACTCTTATCTCCCTAACATAAGTATCAACAGGACTCCTTTCTCCCTAACATCAGTATCAGAAGGACTCCTTTCTCCCTAATATCAGTATCAGCAGGACTCCTTTCTCCCTCACATCAGTACCAACAGGACTCCAATCTCCCTAACATCAGTGTCAACAGGATTCCTTTCTTCCTAACATAAATATCAACAGGACTCCTTTCTCCCTAACATCAGTATCAACAGGACTCCTTTCTCCCTAACATCAGTATCAACAGGACTCCTTTCTCCCTAACATCAGTATCAACAGGACTCCTTTCTCCCTAACAGTATCAACAGGACTCCTTTCTCCCTAAATTGGTATCAATAGGACTCCTTTCTCCCTAAATTGGTATAAACAGTACTCCTTTCTCCCTAACATCAGTATCAACAGGACTTCTTTCTCCCTAACAACAGTATCAACAGGACTCCTTTCTCCCTAACATCAGTATCAACAGGACTCCTTTCTCCCTAACATCAGTATCAACAGGACTCCTTTCTCCCTAACGTCAGTATCAGAAGGACTCCTTTCTCCCTAACATCAGTATCAACAGGACTCCTTTCTCCCTAACATCAGTATCAACAGGACTCCTTTCTCCCTAACATCAGTATCAACAGGACTCCTTTCTCCCTAACATCAGTATCAGAAGGACTCCTTTCTCCCTAATATCAGTATCAGAAGGACTCCTTTCTCCCTAACAACATTATCAACAGGACTCCTTTCTCCCTAACATCAGTATCAACAGGACTCCTTTCTCCCTAACATCAGTATCAACAGAACTCCTTTCTCCCTAACATCAGTATAAACAGGACTCCTTTCTCCCTAACAACAGTATCAACAGGACTCCTTTCTCCCTAACATCAGTATCAACAGGACTCCTCTCTTCCTAACATCAGTATCAACAAGACTCCTTTCTCCCTAACATTAGTATCAACAGGACTCCTTTCTCTCTAACATCAGTATCAACAGAACTTCTTTCTCCCTAACATCAGTATCAATAGAACTCCTTTCTCCCTAACATCAGTATCAACAGAACTCCTTTCTCCCTAACATCAGTATCAATAGAACTCCTTTCTCCCTAACATCAGTCATGGCATGTGAACAAACATTAGCTGGATACTTTCCCCCTACCTTTTCTCCATCCATCTCCACATCTCTCCATAAAGACCCAAAGACACAGACACAGACAGAAATTAGACAAAGATATAGATAGGTAGACAGATGGGTTAAATATGGTGTAGATTAATAAAAAAAAAAAAAATTTAAAAAAGAATAAACAATGAAAAAAAAAGTGGGTAGATAGATGACATAAATAGGTAGAAAACGATATAGATAAGGTAGGTAAGAGTTAAGAGGGATGACTGTTACTACTATTTTGGTTTTGAGCACAGCCAACTACACAGAGCCATATAATAATAATAATAATAATTCAGTGGTGCAGATCCTTCTAAAAGTCAAGGGTTTTCATACCCCCACTAAAAAAACTTGGAGGGTTTTCATACCCCCAATAATTTTTTTAGGGGGTTTTCATACCCTTTGCCAAAATTTCTGGGGGTATGAGCCACCAATGCAAAGACTCGGTATTTTGTTTTCCCAAGTTGGCAAGTCAGCGCGTGTGGTCGTACACTGAGGAAAGCTTTTCCTCGTGGGCTGCTTTCGGTTTCCGCTGCATTTTCATTGGCCCAGGCAAAGAGTTGTAGAAAAGTGTGACGTAGCCTAGTTACTATTTTTACCGCTAATGTAATGCCCGACCCCAATGCTGCATGTGCCGCGGCGGGCAAGCTAAGCGATGTCGGTCGCGTCGTTAGCTTGCCCGCCGCGGCTAGGCGAGCGAACGGAGCGATAGGTCTATACCCCCACGGCTCAAAACCTTTACGTGATGAGACCGGCAGAGGAAAAATGCTTACGTGACCATACCCTCAAGACGACAAAGTCTTACGTGTTCATACCCTTTTGACATAATTTTTGTACGTGATTTCCATCTTCCTTACGTGATTTACCCCCATCTCTACGTGATCTGCACCCCTGATAATTACAATATTTATATAGCGCAAAATCTTGATAAAATCAAATCTAAGCGCTGAAACATACACACATGCACGCACACACACGCGCGCACGCACGCACGCACACACGCACGCACGCACGCACGCACGCATGCACGCACGCACACACACACACACACACACACACACGCGGCTATAAATGGGGAGAAAGAATAAAAACAATGGAAAATTACAGAGAGCATATTATATACAATTATATATTGCAATGTGATTCCCCTCCGAGTGGAGACAGGCTGCAGAGGGGATTGAGTGAGGTCAGGATTTTATGCAGAGGAGAAAAGGTGAGTTTTGAGAGCGGACTTGAAGGAGACAAAAGTAGGTTGCTGACGGACTGAGAGAGGAAGTTTGTTCCAGGAGAGCGGACCAGAAACAAAGAAGGCTCGTGGACCATAGGTATTGAGCTTAGTGCGTGGAAAGCGAAAAGTCAGAGGATCGGAGGCAGAGCGGAGGGTACGTGAGGGAACATAGATCTCAAGTAGGCTTGACAGGTAATCGGGGGCTGCATTATTGAGGCTTTTGTAGCACATGGTGTCTAGTTTGTACTGTATGCGCTTTGATACAGGGAGCCAGTGAAGTTGTGCCAGGAGAGGAGATATGTGGTCAGCTTTTTTCTTTTTGAGTACAAGGCGTGCAGCATTGTTTTGAATGCGCTGTAGGATGTGAGTGGTGGAGGCAGGAAGACCGGACAGGAGTGAATTGCAATAGTCAATGCGAGACATTATGAAGGAGAGAACGAGTTTTGCAGTTGTTTCCACAGAGAGATACTTCCTGATCAGGCTTATACGATGGAGGTGATAGTAGCAAGATCTGGCAGTTTGAGAAACAAAGTTGTTCATGGAGAGGGTAGAATCAATGCAGACACCAAGGTTTTTAGCTGAATCAGAAATTAGGACTGATGTGTTACATAATGGGAGAGAAAGAGGAGGCGGCTGAGAAAGTTTCTGACGGGTGCCAATGAGGATAGCTTCTGTCTTGTCATCATTTAACTGAAGTTTGTTGTATGTCATCCAATTTTTTATGTCCGAGTAACACTCAGGGCTATGATATAGGTAGAGAAAGATATAGACAGGTAGACAGACAGTTTGTATAAATAGGAAGAGAAAGATAGGCAGACAGACAGGTAGGTAGATAGGTAGATAGGCAGATAGATGATATAAACAGATAGAGAAAGATAAAGATAAGGAAGATTGGTAAATGGATGATATCAATAGATAGAGAAAGATAGAGACAGGTGAACAGAAAGGCAGACAGATGATATAAACAGGTAGGCAGACAGATGATATAAACATTAGAGAAAGATAGGTAGCCACATTCCTTATTCCATATTGTTTAAAGCCCAGCCGACCACACAGATCCATATCACGGCTATAACCATTTCAGAATGTACACAGCACCTGGTTGGGAAAAAAGGATGGGAAACAAAAGTTTGTACACATATCAATGCATGTGCACGAATAACCTAAGGATATGCCCCTGGCTCTGACCATTCCGTCCAATTTATCACCAAAGGATTTCAAAAAACACAGCTGAATACAAATATGAACAAAAATAAGGACACTAAAGCATACAGGAAAAATGGCCCAGATTACCTACAATTGTTTCTGCAAAGCCCATTTCTTTATAGCCAAACACGTAGTCAATACATGTACCCAAATATCAATCCTATGAGAATCTATGAAAGGCTTTATAGAACACATAATGGTGAATGGACCAGCAAGGCAGAAAATGACAGGATGAGATGACAGAAAGTAAAGGAGGAAGGAAGAAACAAAGAGAGGAAATTTCTAGCACAGAATTTCCAGAAGGTGGAGATACTATTTATACTGAAAGAGCCCCTGGCATCCCCACTGGGGAAACGCAGACAGATACGTAGGTAGATAGATATATATGTACAAAAGGACAGGTAGGTAGACATGTAGAGTGATGATATGATTAGGTAGAAAAAGGTAGACAGATGATAGACATGTAAACAGATGGTATAAACAGGTGGAGAAAGATAGGTCGACAGATAGGTAGAAAAATAGTATAAACAGGTAGAGAAAGAGAGGTAGACAGATTGTCTAAATAGACAGAGAAAGATAGGTAGACAGACAGGTAGACAGATGATATAAACAGGTAAAAAAAAGATAGGTAGACAGATACTGAGATATATAGACAGATGATACAAACAGGTAGAGAAAGGTAGACAGACCAGTAGACAAATATGTAAAAAGATGGTGTGAACAGGCAGAGAAAGATATGTAGACAGGCATACAGATGATATAAACAGGTAGAGAAAGACAGGTAGACAGCCAGTAGACAGATGATATTAATAAGTAAAGAAAGTCAGAGCAAGCTCTGTAGATAGAGAGATAGATGATATAAATAGGCAGAGAAAGATAGGTAGACAAAAAGGTAGGAAGATAGGTAGACAGACAGGTAGACAGATGACATAAATATGCAGAGAAAGGTAAAGAAAGATAGGTAGGACGATTTTATAAATGGACGGAGAAAACACATACACAGATAGGCAGACCTATGTCAAACTGAATGACAGATGAGATACACAAACATAAACGCAACTACTCACAGAAAGATCTGGCATTTTGAAGTCAGCAAAGATAGAATTGTCTTCCATGTCACCAAACCCATCATGGTGATCATCTAACTGAGTGCTGGCCAGGGACTCCTGACTGATCCTGTAAAAAAAAATCCTGGCCAATAAACATCCTGACTGATCCTGAAAACATCCTGACAACACATCCTGAATGATCCTGTAAAACATCCTGACAGATCCTGAAAATATCCTGATTCTGACATCCTGAAAACAATGTCCTGACTAATCTGAAAAAGTAACTTTAACTAATCCTGAGAACATCATGATTTCTCCTGAAAAATAATACTGCTTTATCCTGATGTTTCTTTAACAATAATATCATCCTGAAAATATCCCAATCAATCTTGAAAACATCAGAACAGACTGATCTTGAAAATCATTCTGACTGTTCCTGAAAACATCCTGACTGATCCTCAAAACATCCTGGCTTAACCGATCCTGGAAACAACATCCTGACCAATCCTGAAAACACTTAATGACCAATCCTAAATTAATCCTACCTATCAGAACAACAGCCTGAATAATCCTGAAAAATACATCTTTAATTCTTTCACAATAGCCAGCAAGCAACACAGGAAGTTCCCAGCTGCATTTGTTTACGTCCCTGCTGACACACTGCTTTTTTTAAATTTAATTTCACCATTACTAGTAAATGGTATGTGGCGAAATGTTTGATATTACTAGAAAGTTCAAAACGTGATCTTCGCATGCAGACTATTTTCAAATACGTTATTTAAAACTTGTACGCACTGAAAGCATCCTGACTACTCATGAAAACATTCTGACCGATCTTGAGGCCTGCTGGAGTAAGCAGGCATGTGCCAGGAGGACAGAGTCACAGTGTCCCTGTGGGCTGCAGTACATTCTGTGATGAACGACTGTGACAAAGGGCTGAAGAGTGAGGCTGGTTGACAGGGAATTGCTTAAATAGCAGAATGGTCCTCCTTCGGCAGATCTGAGGTCACCAGAATGGCATCCTTCTATAGAAGGGTAAAGTTTGAGGCTGAGTTGGATGGCAGCATCTGCAGAGTCCACTAGCGTGCAGCAGGCCTCTCTCCTACAGCACTGAGGATTTCTAAAAGGGAGGCATCATGTGAGTGGAACTGCCATTCCGTTAGCATGTGTTCCCTGAGGGCTTACATGCAGATGCCCGCCAAGGCAGCTGAGAACTTGCTGAGCAGGCCAGTTATCCATGTCGGCGATGGCCGAAAAGGGGTCTGTCATCGAAGACAGTGAGATCTTGGACAGAATGACCCTGTCCTGTGACAATCCATTCCAGAGACGCAAGGAGAGGGTGCCTTCTTCAAAGTGGGAACATATATGCCGCCCTTAGCTTTTCTGCTCTTCCAACCTGGTTCGTACGCGCCTTGGGCAGAGAAGGAGTCAGTTCCAAGTTATGGAAAGGATGAAGGAACCTTGGACCAAAGTAGTGGCATTTTTCATCAGCTTCAACAAAAGCTGTGGAAAATGTAACCTCAAGGTGACATTCCTCTCCTTGTGGGTCTAGCTGAATGAATCAAAGGAGTATAGATAATCGTCCGTGTCAGGGAGACTGATGCTAGATGACTTCATCTGGGAGGCTCTTCTGTATCAGAGACATGACAGTATAAGATTCTTCCCTTGATAGAGAGCCTTTGGGTGAGTGGTCAGACACCTGTGGCATTTCGGTTCTGGATCTGGTGACCACTCTGAAGAAAGCATGGGTGAAAGTGAAAAAATCTCCCAATCCTGAAACCTTAAATTTCCATGTCCTCTAAATGTTCCCATTCCTGAAAACCTGCGTCCATTCCTGAAGCAATGGAAACACTTCGAAACAATCGCCATCTTCTTCTTCTTCTAGCCAGAGCCATCGCCACTTGTTTTTTACTGATTTGTCTATTGCAGAAACATCTGCATTAACAGGCACGTCCTTCATTGTTGCTATCGCATGTGTTAGGCCCAAATTTGCTTTTGATACAAATCTTCGCTCGCAAACTTTTTTTCCCCCGGTTTAGACTCGGAATGCGCATGAGCAAGAATGAAAAGGAAGGGAAGTAACTTTAAATCCTTTCTGTGTTGCCAAGCACCAGTGAAGAATCGCCGTTCGATACAAACGAAGACTAATGGAAAAATAATATAGATAATTGAATTATGCAGATAAGCCGAGCTGACAGTGTGAAAGACTCTCTCTCTCTCTCTCGGTTTTTTTTTTTTTTTTTTTTTTTTGCATTGGCATTTTCCTGAAGTCAAGTTTGCCATTCCGGAAAAGAACTTTTGTCAATCGGTTCATTCCGGAATTCCGGAACACTCCGGAACTACTTTCACCCATGAGAAAGCCACTCCTCCTCTGAACAAGATGAAGCGGGCAACACAGAAGAGACAGAACATTTCTACCCCACCTTCTCTGGACGGACAAGGTGCTTTCTTGAGAGAGGCCCCTGGACTCTTGGAGGGGCTGTATAGATGTGGAGGCAGATCAATGACACAATGCGATTGCTGGGCTCTTAGTAGTCAGTGGGAGCCAATGGGCAGTTGAGGTGCCATAGGTACAGCCACCAGGGCAGCCAGTAATTCCAAAGGCTCTGGGCCTGGTTGAACCAGCAGAAACCTCCAGCAGAGGGTCCCTGGATGTTGCTACCGGAGGCGGACATGTTGGATGCACAAACCAGACAGGTGAAATGGGGGTGGGAGTTAACTCCACTACCGCTTGGCGTGGAAAGCAGCTGGCTCCTATCAGCATTGAGGTCTGTTGGACAGGAGTGTTGGGCGCTGGACAGAGTCTGTCTGATCTCCAATGGCTCCCAGAGAAGGATCATCTCCACCCTACACAGTGACAGGGGTCAGCGCCTGGGAGTCCCTGGCTGGAGGGTGACAAGAATGCCAGTCCAGACAGGTCAGGGATCCAAGTCCCATTGTAATAGAGGTTGGCGCAGAAGGGCCATAACTAAGGGGGGCAGGGGTGAAGTACAGCCCCCAGATTTGAACTCACCCCCTCAGATCCAGGAGGAATGGGGCTCAACTTGCTTGGCCTGGGAGAGGAGAAGGGGAGAGTTGAGTCTGATGATGCAGAACCCCTGTGGGGACGTGCAATGAGGCAAATTTGGCTGACAAATCACCAGCAGCCTCGATACTGGCATACAGGGATGAGGCCTTCAACACGGGAGCTGGGCTCAACATTAGTGGGGCTTTCTGTACCTCCTTTTGACTGAAAAGATGATACACTGAAAAGTTGGTCCACTAGAGATAACTGAAATGAATCAAAACAGCAGGCGCCTCAATCAGTCATGTCTTTGCTGTTTTTCTCTGCAATCAATCTTTTTCCCCTTTATGTATACATTTAGTAGAGGATCGTTAGACTCATCACTGGTGGATCGCAGACCTAAACAATCCACTTGGGGATCAATCACACAGAGAGGCAAACCTGCACAAGACCCAGATTTGGTGGACGTAAGGGAAAAAACCAAAGGGTGAACAAAGAACAAGGAGCAAAAGAAAATAGATGTCTTACTTGACACTGGGCAGGCAAGGCAATCAAAAGAGCATAACCCTGTAGCAAAATTACTGAGCCCTTTGGCTAGTGCCAAGGTGTTGATCCTGGGAACAAATGGAGGTCAAGATTGCAAGTTGAAAAGGAGCACTGAGGAAGCATGTCTGCCTGCTGTGGTGTTGTTGCAGAACAAGAGGGAAGGTATTCTCATTCTAACATGACCTGAGCTGTCAGATGAGGTGAAGCGCAATCTGGAGGCTTCTTGTGACTGAATTCTCAGTGACAATCTGGGTAAGTCCTGGCCAAAAATAGAGCAACCGTGTGCCACTGTGCATTAGTTGGCTACAACAATGTGTATAACGCTAATTTACTACTTATGTGAACAAAGAAAGAGATTTACTACTTAAGAGAACAAGCAGAGATTTATTATTTAAGAGAACATACAGAGAGACAGAGATGTACAACTGAACAAAGTGAAGATGACATACCAACTATGTCCATAACCATTGCGTCTGTCCAGAGAGTCGTCAGATGTGCTGGTTTTGACAAACCCATTGCGATCAGGACTATCTGTTGTGCGGGGAATGGACGACAGCGATGATCCTCGACTGACATCCACCTTACCTGAAACAGTCACAGTCACCATTAACACATCTCATGGACACAGTCACCCATTACAGAGCTGTCAAGGAGACGGTCACCTGTTACAGTGTTGTCATGGAGACGGTAACCTATTGAAGTGTTTTGATGGAGACGGTCACCTGTTACACGTTTTTCATGGTGACCATAACCTGTTACAGAATTGTCATGGAGACAGTTACCCATTACAGGCTTGTCACAGAGACAGTCATCTGTTACAGTTCTGTCATGAAGACAGTCACCTGTTAACAGTGTTGTCATGGAGACAAGTCACATGTTACAATGTTGTCATGGAGAGAGTAACCTGTTACAGTGTTGTCATGGAGACAGTCACCTGTTACAGTGTTGTCATGGCGAGAGCAACCTGTTAGTGTTGTCATGGAGACAGTCACCAGTTACATTGGAATCACAGAGAAAATCACCTGTTACAACATTGTCATGGAGATAGTCACTCATCAAAGTGTTGTCAAGGAGACAGTAGCCTGCTACAGTGTAGTCACAGAGGTCACCCATCAAAGTGTTGTCATGGAGACTGTAACCTGTTATAGCGTTGTCAAGGAGACAATAATCCATTACCATGTTGTCATGGAGACAGTGACCAGTTACAGTGGTGTTATGGTATGGAGACAATCACCATTTACACATGCCATCATGGAGACAGTCATCTGTTACACTGTTGTCATGGAAACAATCACTATTCACACATATTGTCAAGGAGATAGTAACCTGTTACACTGCTGTAATGGAGTCACTTGTTGCAGAGTCATCATAGAGACAGTAACATGTTACAGTGTTGTCATGGAGACAAGTCACCTTACCGAGGTGTTGCACTACATACACCTTCATCATCAATATCATCATTTATAACCATTATCATTATTAAGATAAAATGGGAAGATAAGTTTGTTGTCAGGGTCCAGAGGCTGCTCAAGATTCATGGTGGGGTTAGAAACAACTGAAAAACTGAAAACCAAAAATGCCTTTTCTGGGCTATACAGCACACCACTTTCCTTTTTCTTCAGGCAAATTACTACAGATAAAACATAAGGAACCTGACAGAAAGTCACTAAAAGAAATGTTGTTGTTGATTTTGTCGCTAGTTACACAGTGAAGTGTATAAAATCAAATCAATGAACAGTCGAATACAACCAAATCAAAAACAGTCAAGTCAAATCAATTAACAGTCAAATATAATCAAATAAAAAACAATCAAATATAAGCAGCAATATGCAATCTGTGGGTGGAATGGTTCTTTTGATACAGTCCCAGACTCAAAATATATCTCAATTCAACCCCAGTCTGCAACATTAAAACTGGCCTGTTTGCTGCCCATTTTCTGTAATCTGTATCTGTAAGATACGTCGCTGTCACCAAGACCTATGGCATTATCGTGACAGGTGGGGGTGTGCGCAGCTTTAGCAAGTTTACTGTTGGGATGATATCAATCTTTTAAAGTTTTCAAGAGTTGGTGCTCTCACGATGTTTTCTTCCAGATGGTTCCAATCTCTCACTGTACTAACAAAAAATGACTGTTTGAACTGCTCTGTCTGGCATCTGCTGACTTGGAATGTTCTTGTGTTATTTCTTACGTAATTAGAGATCGCACTGATGGTATCGTACTGGTCGCCAGATGTTCGTGGCCTTATGAGTCGTCTTGGTTTGTGTGGAGTTAAGTACTCAGCAGATGGTATGGCCGGTACCAACCCCTCAACCACCTTGTAGAGGAAGATTAGGCGTAGATCATGTCTGCGCTGTTGGAGTGTTGGCAGTTGCAGAATGTGAAGCATCTTGGTGATGGAGCCAGGTGTTCTGGATTTATATTCGCCGGTTATAAACCAGTCAAACAGGTGCTGCACTTTTTCCAGTTTGTCAATGCCCTGTTTGAGGTATGGACTCCATATGATGGAGCCATATTTGAGGGGTGGTCTGATGAGAGAGAGATAGGCATTTTTCTTGCATTGGAGGGGGCAGAAGCGCAAGTTTCTCCTGAGGAAGCCAAGGGTGCTGTGTGCTTTCTTGTAGGTGTGGGCAATGTGGGTGCTCCATTTTATTGATGCCATCATTCTGGCGATGTCATCTTAGTGTTTCACCAGTCCCTTTTCTCCCTCCTCATTCAAGACCTTGCTAGTTGCATAAGATTTTATGGGAGTCTACTAGATAATTGCTGGCAGATTTGGCTGAAGCGCATATGGAACTAACCGTGTGTGCCATCAATCTTGAGCAAACTCCAAACTCATGAGAACTTGGCAGAAACAGATCAGGAACACAAAGTCCAAGGGAAGCAACCTGTGGAAAGTCTCAACTTTCCAAGGGAAGCGATCTGCAGAAAGTCTCAGCTTTCCTTTTCAGATGGTAATTTTCCATTAACTCTTTGACTCCCACATTGCACCCTGTCCACCAGCATCCTGCATTGTCAACCTTACTAGCAAAGCAAAAACTTAACCTTTTGACTCCCTCATCCTTTCCACCAGCTTCCTGTGGAAGGTGGAAAGGATGAGGGAGTCAAATGGTTAACGTTTTGCAGTTGGGGATAGGGTGCGGGAGTCAAAGGTTTACACAAACTTGGCATCTTTGAAAAGGTGAAAAAAACTCAATGTAACTAGTGATGCAACACCGCCTCCCTACATCACAGACAGGATACACATCCATTTACGGCACAGCATAATGTAGCTAAACTCTAACAAAACCTGACTGATAACATAATATCCTTCTCTGAGATAAACTTTGACAAAACCTGACTGATATCATGATCAATATCTTTCTCTGAGATAAACTCTGACAAAGCTTGACTGATATCACAATCAATATCTTTCTCTGAGATAAACTTTGACAAAGCCTGACTGATATCACAATCAATATCTTTCTCTGAGATAAACTCTGACAAAGTTTGACTGATATCACAATCAATATCTTTCTCTGAGATAAACTCTGACAGAGCCTGACTGATATCACAATCAATATACTTCTCTGAGATAAACTCTGACAAAGTTTGACTGATATCACAATCAATATTTTTCTCTGAGATAAACTCTGACAAAGCCTGACTGATATCACAATCAATATCCTTCTCTGAGATAAACTCTGACAGAGCCTGACCGATATCACAATCAATATCCTTCTCTGAGATAAACTTTGACAAAGCCTCATACATATCACTGATTGGGTATGAGTGAGTGTGTGTGTCTATGTGTTGTCTCTGTCTCTCTGTATGTGTGTGTGTGTGTGTGTGTGTGTGTGTGTGTGTGTGTGTGTGTGTGTGTGTGTGTGTGTGTGTGTGTGTGTGTATGTGTGTGTGTGTGTGCGTGTGCGTGTGTGTGTGTGTAGCAAAGACTTTCATGCAAGCAGAATAGCGGAGTGTGTCCAACAGTGTGAACCAATTCCGCTGAAATCAATGGGTGGACAGGTGTGTGCACTTGATACCACTGTAGTTGTTTTATGATTACAAAATGATTATTTACGTATTTTATATCTTGCACCAAAAGTTTTTAACTACTGTCACCATATGAACATATCACTGCTACCACTATGAAAATAAAGTTGTGTCCCTTTTCATACAAAGCCTTAGTGCTGCTGAACAGTACATCACAGACAGAGAATTACCTGAGGTGCCCACTTTCAACGGCAGTTTGTCATAGTTGTCTCCAATGAAAGAAACATCACCAAAGACAGCTCCATCATAACCGATGTGACCTGTGTGTCGAAGGTCGTTTTGTGGGGCCCCGATCATGTCTGTACGCAATTTGCCTCTCTTTGAGCTCCGCCCAGATTCTGAAACAATACACGCTGTGAAATAAGTACATGACCATCCTACACACACACACAAACACACGCATGCACACATGCACTGAGAGGATGGAAACGTACAATGGTGTGACAGAAATGAATAATGAGGGTGCAAGTATGCAGAGAGATAGTAAAAGCACTCCAAAACAAGCTGTACAACTTGCACACAGATCACTGTGCCCTAATTACATTACACCTCGAAGAGACGGAATGGCACTGATATGAGAGACTAGGTAAGTTGAGGCATTCCCCACAAATCTACCCTTCTAAGTAATATCTTTGTTCAAGAAGACAAGGCTAGTCTTAGGCTCCGTACGGGGCAGTGTTGATAAATGTTAAGACTCTGAATGGGGCACACTGTTGACAGGGTTACACTAAATGTTGGGCTCCAGACAGAGCACAGAATACAGATGGTTAATGAAGATAATACATTTACAGTTATCTAACAACACCTGTCATTAAGATAATATACTTAGTTATCCAACAACACCTGTAATCAATGAAGATAATACATATACAGTTATCTAACAACACCTTTCATTAATTAAAATACATATACAGTTATCTAACAACACTTGTCATTAATTCAGATAACACATGTATTGTTATCAAACGACACCTGTCATTAAGGTAATACATACAGTTATCTAACAACACTAGTCATTAATTCAGGTAACACATATACAGTTATCTAACAACACTTGTCATTAATTATTGTATTCTTGTTTAAAGCCCAGCCGACTGCACACAGCCATATCAGGGCTATAACCACTTCAAAACATACAAAACTTAAACAGGAAAAAAAAACACCACATATCAATGCATTCATGCACATAACCTAAGGACATGCCTCTGGTGTTGACCACTCTGTCCAATTTAATTGCACAGGGGAATACAAATATAAGCATACCTAAGGACACCAAAACATATATTAAAACAGGCATAAATTGCCTAAAATTGCTTCGGCATACTCACCTCCCTAGAGCCTAGTTCCTAGCAGACTGGTGTTTTCGGGTAAAGTAGGGAGTTTTCACTTAATTTTGGCTAACTTCATAGGACATAACAGATAGGTTAAGTTTGTTTTAATAACTAACTGATAAAAGCATAGACAATCGTAACAAATGCACATCAATGCAAGATATTTTGACATGAAAATATTGTGTTTGTTCTACATGTTTGTTCACAAGATATACAAATAATACTCCTTGAATAACTGATTTTTAAATTGTATACAGAATCCATAAGCTAGGCAAAATCTCAACATCTGACTGGACAACGGAATTATGTGGTTTACGCCATGATCATTTTGAATCTTTTTCTATCAAATAGCATCTGCAGCACTGGTTCATGTGGAATCTGCTCCAAAAGCAGAAACACTATTTTCAGAAAAACAGAAACTGAAAATACAAGAAAGCTATACATCTGCATTTCATGTTTAGAGAGGTGAATAGATATTTACCCTTTCTGCTGAGTGATGTCTTTGGCAGTGAGATGGGGCTGGTCTTGGGCTCCACGTAGGGCACAGTGTTGACAGGGCTGAAGAAACCACACTTCCCAGAAGCCAGGCACCCCTTCCACACGCCCGGACTGGCACCATTAGGGCTGGTGACACAACATTGCTTCATCAATACACCTATCAAAGGTTAAGGTCACAACACTGCAAAACAAGGTGACTAATGTCAACATGGATTTCTTCACCACTAGTCAATGGATCTGGCAATGGCTGCCTCCAATCTTTGCAAAACATAAATCATTATGGTCAACATGGATTTCGCCATCATATAGTCAACATTTTATCATCATTATCATCAAGAAACTTGCTGCATGGCCTTGGTGATCATGGCCCTCCATACAAATATATCTGTTATCGCTGCAAATGTATCTCCTACCCTTTCTGTCCTCATCCACTATGCAAAACAGTCTAATATTTTCTCCCTGCGTCTACCTAGAGCTCTTTTTCCTTCCAGCTTTTTGTTATGATTATGTAGCAATGCCCATGAAAAATTGAAATTGGGTTTTGAGTTAAAAAATTTATATGGTTTTGAAGATATTGTTATTCTGAGTAAAAAGCAGTTTAAATTTTTCAAATCGGACTAATAGTTCATGAGATATTCCAATTTAAAGCATCAAAAATTTCTTAAATTTTGGTACCACGTTTTAGTGGGACAAAGAAGGACAAGTGTCACAGAACAAACTCATCAAATGGCATGGTATGCTGATTTTGCTGGAAATGACATTTATTTTGTAATAATTATTGTGAGAGACAGACCGGATCAAAAGTCATGAAATTTTGGTCGTTGATGTATTTTGGCGTACCGAATTGAATAAAACCATTATTGGAACTCTGTGATGAGCCATTTTTGTCTTATTACAGGAAACATGTGATATTTTGGATGTTTTATCAGTGTTTCATTAATAATTGCCCATATTGTATTAATAACAGACAAAAATGAAGCTAGAAACAAAACAATCATTTCAAGAGATAGATATAAAATCATTTTGCTCATCGTTCAAGTGTCTTATTACTGCAAATTCAACCAAAAAAGTCACGACTCGCTACTTCAGTAGTCTTATGAATAACTTTTAATATTTCATCAGTTTCTGTACATATAAAAGGACATCTGAGAATCAATGACTTCTGGAATCACTTAAATAATTGAAATATTAAAAATTACTGCATGCTTTTATGCTGCAGTCTGTCCAAAAATATCATCCGATCAAAATTCTACTAAAAACTAAACACACACACATACACAAGCACACACACACACATACACATATATACACACACAGAGAAAAACATAACAGACAAGATTTATGTACGTTACATTTGATTTTTATTTTATACATCAGTCTTTAAAAAATAGACTAAACTGTCTGTGGATGAGTCAAGTCCCCGAACACTTAGCACAGCCAGCATCCAAAGAAAACTTCAGGAAGGATATGGGACACTCACCATTCAGGAACAGGTCACTTAACTCCTACAATAGAGAAATATATGAATTTCTGCATAATATATACTATTCATTGAGAGATTGGAAAGGAAAGGAAACCATAATGCACAGTCTTCACATTAACATTACTTTAACATTAAGCCCAAACTCGCGACTTTGATTTTTAGCATATTACTTGTAAAAATCCACCAAAGCAGAGCAATCCTGCTAAGTATTTCCGGTGTACTCTTGCCCTTTAATACAAATCAATAACAACAGGCTACTATTAAATAAGATGCAATCTTCCCTTTAAAACAAATTAATGACAATGGGCCTATCCTTTTCAGATATTGACTACAAATTGAAACAACTACATAAGCTAATGGATGGCCTACTTTACAAATAATACAATTCATAGCCTTCTATTCAGTTTCAAAACCTAAATGAAGAATATTATAACAATGAACAGAAGATTTTGTTTTGTGACATTCTAAATCTCTGTGTGTGTTAGTGTGTGTGCGTGTTGTCAGAGAGAGAGAGAGAGTGTGTTGTCAGAGAGAGAGAGAGATGGAGAGAGAGAGAGAGAGAGAGGATCATGCCTGTTAACAACTTGGATATGAATGTATTGTGGCCTATTTACTTATTTATTCATTTCTTGTTCTCTGAGAGAGAGAGAGAGAAGAGAGAGAGAGAGAGAGAGAGAGAGAGAGAGAGATTCATGTCAAGGAAAGTACAATAACTTGTACAGAATTGTTTGTTGATTTGAAAAAAAAAATATTTTAGACTTATTCATTCATTCATTTATTTGAGAGAGAGAAGAGAGAGAGAGAGAGAGAGAGGAGAGAGAGAGAGAGAGAGAGAGAGAGAGAGTTGGGGAGGCGGGTATGCGCACCCCTCTGTTTGGGCAAACCCATTTTCCAGGGCCCGGTGAAGCACGTCGAGCACATAGTATTTTTAGTAGTAAGCTCGCCCGTCGTGGGGTGAGCAGATCTACACTGCGACATGCAAATAGCATGATCTCGGGAGGAAATGGTTGACGAACCTAGCTTCGGCTGACAACTCCGAATCGAGTTCAAACGCAGTTGTCCTTTTCTTCAAAAATACAATGTCACAGATAAAACAGAACTTGATCTGTTGATTGCTAGATCTAGTATTTGTACGACAACGTAAAACTTGCCGAGCTGAAACTTGTACAGCGTTCTGTTACGCCGGTAGTAGGCCTATGGCGTCGGCACATTCCGACGTTGTTTTGCTACTGATCTGGAACAGATCCTCATGTAAAAAGTTGGCGTACGGCCGTATTTTACATCAAATTGATTTCATATTACACATGCACATAGAAAAAAGTATGCAAAATCGAATCCCGACGACGAGAAGTTCCAAAAATGGCGACTTGCCTGCAAACTTTTCCGATGAAAAAAAGCAAAACTTTGGAAGCGTCGATCTCGGTTCAAAACTGGCACACATAGCTCTCGTCGGGATATATCATTTTGTTACATTGATTCTCATTGGTTGCAAAATTACAATGTGATTGGTTCACAAATATAGCCGTACCGACCGAAATAGTGAAGCACCCCAAACAAACTTCGATTCTAAACGCATACCATATCCGCGATTACGCCCGAAACGCGATTTTCGACTTTCTCATCAAATAACTAATTCCATTTTCGCTGTAAGTACATAAAATGGCAATCATTCAAATCTTTATTCATTTCTGATTCATATAAGAAAAAAAATAAGGATGAAACACCGCTTAAAGAGGCAGTAATACTTGATTGAACTGAAGACCCCCTAGTTTTGCGGCCGGCCCCCGTTTTTGCCCAGTTTTTGGTACCACAAATTTGACGTCGCGTTTCGGTTCGCACGGCATTGCTAGATTATGTGCCCTAATTTATCTTGTCACATAAATGTCCTATAAATGTTGCTTGTCTTTTTCTGATCTTCTTCAGAAATATTCTTTTTGTGTTTACCTTTTTCAAGACTGTCTTGTTTGTTTTCTTTGCTGTCCATGGAACTCTTAACATTCATTCTTCATAGAAACCATATTTTAGCTGTCTCAATCTTGCTCTGACTTTGTGTGTTGACTTTAATGCTTTGTATCCGTACACCAGTACTAGTTTTATACAACACTGAAGAACTCTCTTTCTGATGTTAATTGATAGGCATTTGTTGGTGAGAGCGCTTTTCATTTTCTTGAATGCTGTTTTAGTTTGGCCAATTGTGCTTGATACTTGTAATGTGCATCTGCCGTCTGATTAGATGACTGTTCCCAGATAACTTATCACCATGTCTCAATGTCGTACCATTTGCTATTATTATACATGAGAAGATTTCTTGTTTTTGACTGATTACCATGACCTCAGTTTTCTTGCTATTTAGTTCTAGCCCTTTATTTCTGCTTTCTAGTTCTATTATATTAAGATTTTGTAGATCTTTTTCATTTTTTTGCAATTAGAATGATGTTATCTGTATAACGAAGACTGTTACATTTTTCCTCCAACCATTATCCCAGGGCATTGTTCTATGTTTCCCATAATGCTTTCGCTGTAAAGTGAAAACAAATCTGGTGACAGAACCCCCCTTTTGATATTTTGGAAAGAGCTTATACCATTTTCTACTCTCACTGCTGCCATGTTTAAGAACAAAATTACAACAGGGAATCAGATGTAGAGAGGTGAACAATGGCCATGTTAAAGAAACAACAAAGTAACAAGGAATCAGTAGAGAGGTGAACAATGGCAATGTTAAAGAACAAAGTAACAAAGGGGAATCAGTAGAAAGGCAAACAATGGCCATGTTAAAGAACAAAGTAACAAGGAATCAGACAGTAGAAAGGTGAACAATGGCCATGTTACAAAACACAACAAAGTAACAAGGAATCAGTAGAGAGGCGAACAATGGCAATGTTAAAGAACAACAAAGTAACAAAGAATCAATGGAGAGGTGAACAATGGCCATGTTAAAGAACAACAAAGTAACAACAAGGAATCAGTAGAGAGGTTGAACAATGGCCATGTTAAGGAACAAAGTAATAACAAGGAATCAGACAGTAGAAAGGTGAACAATGGCCATGTTAAAGAACAAAGTAATAATGATGAATCAGACAGTAGAAAGGTGAACAATGGCCATGTTAAAAAACAACAAAGTAACACAAGGAATCAGTAGAGGTGAACAATGGCCATGTTAAAGAACAAAGTAATAACAAGAAATCAGACAGTAGAAAGGTGAACAATGGCCATGTTAAAGAACAAAGTAATAACAAGGAATCAGACAGTAGAAAGGTGAACAATGGCCATGTTAAAGAATAAAGTAATAACAAGAAATCAGACAGTAGAAAGGTGAACAATGGCCATGTTAAAGAACAAAGTAATAACGATGAATCAGACAGTAGAAAGGTGAACAATGGCCATGTTAAAGAACAAAGTAATAACAAGAAATCAGACAGTAGAAAGGTGAACAATGGCCATGTTAAAGAACAAAGTAATAACAAGGAATCAGACAGTAGAAAGGTGAACAATGGCCATGTTAAAAAACAACAAAGTAACAACAAGGAATCAGTAGAGAGATGAACAATGGCCATGTTAAAGAACAAAAAAGTAACAAAGGGGAATCAGTAGAAAGGTGAACAATGGCCATGTTAAAGAACAAAAAAGTAACAAAGGGGAATCAGTAGAAAGGTGAACAATGGCCATGTTAAAGAACAAAGTAATAACAAGAAATCATACTGTAGAAAGGTGAACAATGGCCATGTTAAAGAACAACAAAGTAACAAAGGGGAATCAATAGAGAGGTTGAACAATGGCCATGTTAAAGAACAACAAAGTAACAAAGGGGAATCAGTAGAAAGGTGAACAATGGCCATGTTAAAAAACAAAGTAATAACAAGGAATCAGACAGTAGAAAGGTGAACAATGGCCATGTTAAAGAACAAAGTAATAACAAGAAATCAGACAGTAGAAAGGTGAACAATGGCCATGTTAAAGAACAAAAAAAAGTAACTAAAGGGGATCAGTAGAAAGGAGTGAACAATGGCCATGTTAAAGAACAAAAAAGTAACAAAGGGGAATCAGTTAAGAAAAGTGAACAATGGCCATGTTAAAGAACAAAGTAATAACAAGGAATCATACTGTAGAAAGGTGAACAATGGCCATGTTAAAGAACAACAAAGTAACAAAGGGGAATCAATAGAGAGGTTGAACAATGGCCATGTTAAAGAACAACAAAGTAACAAAGGGGAATCAGTAGAAAGGTGAACAATGGCCATGTTAAAGAACAAAGTAATAACAAGGAATCAGACAGTAGAAAGGTGAACAATGGCCATGTTAAGATGAATCAGACAGTAGAAAGGTGAACAATGGCCATGTTAAAAAACAACAAAGCACCAACAAGGAATCAGTAGAGAGATGAACAATGGTCATGATAAAGAACAACAAAGTAACAAAGGGGAATCAGTAGAAAGGTGAACAATGGCCATGTTAAAGAACAAAGTAATAACAAGGAATCAGACAGTAGAAAGGTAAACAATGGCCATGTGAAAAAACAACAAAGTAACAACAAGGAATCAGTAGAGAGATGAACAATGGCCATGTTAAAGAACAACAAAGTAACAAAGGGGAATCAGTAGAAAGGTGAACAATGGCCATGTTAAAGAACAAAGTAATAACGACGAATCAGACAGTAGAAAGGTGAACAATGGCCATGTTAAAAAACAACAAAGTAACAAGGAATCAGTAGAGAGATGAACAATGGCCATGTTAAAGAACAACAAAGTAACAAAGGGGAATCAGTAGAAAGGCAAACAATGGCCATGTTAAGGAGACCCACCTTTTATCAAGGACAATGATAATGTCGTAGTTATTGTAGATCAGCTGATCCTTGTCCCCTCCAGGGCTGGCTAAGTCTTTTACAGCTTTTACCTGGACAGGGCGGATCTGTCAACACACCATCCACTATGAGTCATTTCACGTCCAGCACACACTGTTAGTTCACTTCATCTCCCAACAGTCACTGCTATGTCACTTCATCTCCCAGCAGTCATCTGATCTCCCACCAGTCACAGCTGTCACTTCATCTCCCAATAGTCACCTCATCTCCCAACAGTCACTGCTATGTCACTTCATCTCCCAACAGTCACTGCTATGTCACTTCATCTCCCAACAGTTACTGACGACATAGCACTGCTATCCAATGAAATATCACAAGCAAAGAGGCTACTGGAACAGGTTGAAGCTGAAGCAGCTAAAGTTGGACTGCACTGCAATGCTAAGAAAACGAAAGTGATGATGTATGACAAAAGTAGTGAAAACGATATGAAATCTACCAATGGGGGAGACATCGAGCAAGTCACCAATTTCAAGTATCTGGGCGGATGGATGGACAGCAGTCAGAAAGATATCTCTGTTCGAAAAGCCCTTGCTTGGTCTGCATGTCACAAGCTGAAGATGATAAGGACTTCTAACTTGAAAAAAGAACTAAAGATTTTGTCTCTATATATCCACTGTCGAGTCTGTGTTGCTCTACAAGTTGGAAACATGGACCTTAACAAAGCAGATGGAGAAGAGTCTTGATGGGACGTATACTCGCATGTTGAGGTTGGCATTAAATGTCTCTTGGAAGCAGCACATGACTAACGAAGAGCTATATGGATATCTCCCTAAAGTTAGTGACAAGATAAGAACACGTAGGCTTCGCCTAGCCGGTCACTGTATGCGACATCCAGAGGAAGTTGCTTCACAACTTGTACTGTGGCAGCCAACTGGAGGGAGAGTGAACAGCAGAAGGAAGACAACAGACTTCATTGATCTCTCAAAAGGGACACTGGCCTCGAAAACATCGATGAGATCAGGGCAGCTATGATGGACAGGAGCAAGCGGAAGGAGTACATCACAGAGTCTCGATCAGGAGATCGGCCAAACTAACTAACTAACCAAAGTCATATCATTGACTACTTGCAGAAAGAAAGCATACTCTATTTGTGGCCCAAGAACATGGAAATCCCTCCCATTGTCATTAACCCTTTGACTCCCGCACCCTATCCACCAACTGCAAAAACTTAACCCATTGACTCCCGCATCCTATCAACCAACTGCAAAAACTTAACCCTTTGACTCCTCTCCCTATCCACCTGCAGGAAGCAGTGGATAGGGTGAGGGAGTCAAAAGGGTTAATTCTGCTTTGCTAGCATAGTTGACAATGCAGGATGCTGGGGGGCATGGTGTGGGAGTCAAAGGATTAAGACCAATCAGTTGTCTGCTTAACTTCAAAAAAAACATAAAAACATCTCTCTTTCACAAACATCTCCAAAATTGATAACCTATGCTTGTGGCTTAGTTAGGTCCAGTCACTTTGCAGGTGTGTGGTGTGTGTGTGTGTGTGTGTGTGGTGTGTGTGTGGTGTCGTGCGTGCGTGTGCGTGCGTGCGTGGTGTGCGTGTGTGTGCGTGTGCGTGTGTGCGTGTGTGCGTGCGTGTGTGTGTGTGTGCTGTGTGTGTGTTGTGTGTGTGTGTGTGTGTGTGTCTGTGTGTGTCTGTGTGTGTCTGTGTGTGTCTGTGAGTGCATGTGTGTGTGTGTGTGTGTGTGTGTGTGTGTGTGTGTGTGTGTGTGTGTGTGTGTGTGGTGTGTGTGTGTCTGTCTGTATCTGTGTGTGCTGTGTGTGTGTCTGTGTGTAGTGTGTGTGTGTGTGTGCGCACGCACGTGTGCAAGCATGCATGTGTGCAAACATGCATGCACGCAGTACCTGAGGCAGAGTCAGGAAGAGCTGGCTGAAAGTGGGACGTCTGTCAGGTTCATGTTCCCAACACTTCTGAATGACCCCATAGTATTCCTTGGGACAGAGGTCGGGTTGGTCCAACCGCTGACGCTGTGGCATGTCCACTGCCTCCACAATCTGCCATACACACACAAACTGCTATGTGTCACACACAATTTTTGATGGCAAAGATTTGTTTACTGCCTCCATGATCTGACATACACACACACAATACTCTTTACATTGTTGATGATAAGGCATATCTACTGCCTCCATGATCTGACATACACACAAACAATACTCTTTACATTGTTGATGATAAGGCATGTCTACTGCCTCCATGATCTGACATACACACACACAATACTCTTTACATTGTTGATGATAAGGCATATCTACTGCCTCCATGATCTGACATACACAAACAATACACTTTACATTGTTGATGATAAGGCATGTCTACTGCCTCCATGATCTGACATACACACAAACAATACTCTTTACATTGTTGATGATAAGGCATATCTACTGCCTCCATGATCTGACATACACAAACAATACACTTTACATTGTTGATGATAAGGCATGTCTACTGCCTCCATGATCTGACATACACACAAACAATACACTTTACATTGTTGATGATAAGGCATGTCTACTGCCTCCATGATCTGACATACACACAAACAATACTCTTTACATTGTTGATGATAAGATATGTCTACTGCCTCCATGATCTGACATACACACAAACAATACTCTTTACATTGTTGATGATAAGACATGTCTACTCCTCCATGATCTGACATACACAAACTATACTCTTTACATTGTTGATGATAAGACATGTCTACTGCCTCCATGATCTGACATACACAAACTATACTCTTTACATTGTTGATGATAAGACATGTCTACTGCCTCCATGATCTGACATACAAACAATACTCTTTACATTGTTGATGATAAGACATGTCTACTGCCTCCATGATCTGACATACACAAACAATACACTTTACATTGTTGATGATAAGGCATGTCTACTGCCTCCATGATCTGACTTACACAAACAATACTCTTTACATTGTTGATGATAAGACATGTCTACTGCCTCCATGATCTGACATACACACAAACAATACTCTTTACATTGTTGATGATAAGACATGTCTACTGCCTCCATGATCTGACATACACAAACAATACTCTTTATGTGTCGCACACAACTGCTGATGGTGAGGTCTGCCTCCATGATCTGACATACACACAAACCCTTCACCTGTCACATAGAACTGTTGATGGTGAGTTTTGTCTACTGCTTTCTATGATCTAACATACATACACAAAAACCCCACACAACAGCATACTTTTGTGTCACATCAACACATTCTCTTCAGTCACAAAACATTTTCCTTGGTCACACATTTTCCTTGGTCACACAAGATTTTCCTGTGTCACACAACATCTTCCAGTGTCATAAAATATTTATGTCTGCCTTAACTAAAAAATACTAAAACAGAAGTGCAACACTACAAGACATGACATACAAGGAAATCAAACACTAAAAGCATTTCTTGTTGCCTGAGAGACATCCAATTTCAAAATGTTTCATTATTCAAGGATAGCAGTTAGGTCCCACTGGAACTGACTTACAGCTAGTCCCTGCAACTATACACATGCAAGCATAAAAAACATGAAATACATCAATTAAAACAGGTCAAATAGTTACAACACAAAACAAAAAAAACAAAGACCCACAAATTACAAACATAGACACAAAGGGGGAACAAATAAGATAATGAAAGCATTAAAAACAGACCATGGCCAAGGTAGACACATCAATTCTAACACTATGATGAAAACAGAAAGAACAGAAGGGACATAGGAAAACAGTACTTACTCTGAGTGAGAGAGAGAGAGAAAGAGAGAGAGAGTGTGTGAGAGTGTGAGTGTGTGTGTAGTGTGTGTGTGTGTGTGTGTGTGCGCGTGCGTACGCAAGAGAGAAAAAGAGAGAGACAAGAGACAGAGAGAGACAGAGAGGACCAGAGAGACAGGCAGACAGACAGAGAGAGAAGGAGGGAGATACAGAGCTACCATTTGGAATCAGCAAGTTTGCTGGGGTGGCAATATTTTGATCTGTTCTCATAACCTTTCAGAACCTGAGTGGTTGTTTCTGTGGCTAATCACTGTGCTACAAGTGGGCAATTCATTTTCACACAAAATACAAATCTGATAAACTTTAAACACCATAAATACATGACAATAGTTATATAAACTTTAAACACCATAAATACATGACAATAGAATAAAACCCATATCTTTTTCACAAAACATCATGAGGCAAAGTTTTCAGCCAACTGGCCTTTGTCAAGCTCATATGAAAGAAAAAAAAAAAAAAAAAAAAAAAAAAAACAGAATTCACAAAACGGACAAAAACAGCAACAACATAACTTCCGTGATGTTTCATTGAATTGGAGAAACTGTATTATCTCTTAAAGACAAGTAAAAGGTTTACAAAATACAGAAGACAGAGCTGGTTATCAGTCTATGTTCCTATTACTGGTTACCTACCACTGGTGAACATGTGCCAATACAAAACACAAATGACACACACACAAATGACATCACAGACTGGTTTATCAACTACCAGTTACCTGTTGTATGTTCAGGCCGGCCCAGGGCTGGAAGCCATATGTGAACATTTCCCAGAGGGTGACGCCAAAGGCCCACACGTCACTAGCAGATGTAAACTGCAGGCTGTAGAAACACTCGGGGGCACACCAGGCCATGGGGGTCTGTGGGTGTACAGACTGTTGGCTGTGGTAATACTCCTTTCCTACACCCAGCACTCCTGACATTCCCACATCACTGATTTTCACCTGAAATCACAACACAGCCACTAAGTTGAAGTGCAGTACATGAAAATCTCATTTAATCACCTACAAAAAAAAGTGTGCTTGATTTCTGATTGGCAGGGCCTTTAGGTTCTACTTAGCATTAATTTTTAGTCTATGTTTTTATTAAACAAAACAAAAGGATGACTTCAATGTATTAATGTCCCATAGGCCCTCCTACTTGCCAACTGTTTTCTATGTCTATCCTTTTATTAAAAAAATCATTACTTCACTGTACTAACATCCTATAGGTCCTACTTAGCATTTGTTTCGTATGTCCATCCTTTTACTTACCCCTTTCCCATTTTATCCCGCAACAGCCCGCCGACCGAAAAACCCGCTTTTTATTTACGCCTGCCGCAGCCCGCCGCCTGTCACTTAGGCCTAGTGGGGAATTTCCATCACGTTCTAAGCACTAGGGGTTACACACACCTCATGAATGAAGTTTCCCGCGAAAGTCAGGATAAACCAATGAAAGAATGATGCTGAGTTTGGTACCACACATCGCCTCATTTACAAGATATCGGTCAGCATCTGACCTTTTCATTCACACGCTTTCGGAAATCTCTGAATAGTAGGAAGAGTTTCTGAGCAGAATCTGCGAATGGGAAAGGGTTAAAAAAAAAAAAGCATGACTTCACTGTACTAACATCCCACATGTCCTACTATCCCATAGGTCCTACTTAGCATTTATTTTCTATGTATATCCTTGTCTATTTTGATAGCAAGCAAACAATTTAGTCTTGTCTTTTCAGACTAGTGTTTTGATGTCTGATATCTAATCTTGCCTGAACCATGGGCTGTCTTTTCTGCATCATGTAAGTGCTTGACACATTTCATGTTCAGTTATTTCACTATCACAGCCAGTTTGTATCAATTCAAACTTGAGATCTGCAATAAATTCGCTTTTATCAATTCAAACTTCAGATCCGCAAGAAATTACCTTGTGTCAAAAATACAAAAAAAAACCTTCAGATTCACACTAAATATTTTTTCTGCAAGGTTTTCCTGGTCACTCTATTGTGTAAAATACTGCATCAAAGCATGACACCTCTCTTCATTTGTTCTTAAGTGCTCTTATATCTGGAGACTTTCGATATCCTGAACACGTGCTAAGGAAGGCTCTTACCTTGCTTTTGGAGAATACCAGGATGTTTCTGGCAGCCAGATCTCGATGGACCAGTCGTTTACTCTCCAAGTAACTCATGCCATCACACACTTGCTGTGCAAAGTCACACAGTCGGGGTACTGCAAAGTCCACACGCACCGACACTTCCTTCAGGCACTCCACAAGAGACCGCATGGGGGCCAGCTCTGTCACCTAAACACCACAAACCACTAATTATGTAGACATTATACAGGACATATACATGTATCCATAATACACATGACCACACTTGTACATCTATAACAAACACTGACCACACATGCACATCTACAACACACACTGACCACACTTGTACATCTATAACAAACACTGACCACACTTGTACATCTACAACACACACTGACCACACTTGTACATCTACAACACACATTGACCACACATGCACATCTATAACACACACTGACCACACTTGTACATCTATAACACACACTGACCACACTTGTACATCTATAACACACACTGACTACATTTGTACATCCATAACACAGACTGACCACACTTGCACATCCATAACACACACTGACCACACTTGTACATCTATAACAGACTGACCACACTTGTACATCTATAACACACACTGACTACACTTGTACATCTATAACACACATTGACCACATATGTACATCCATCATACACACTGACCACACCTGTACATCCATAACACACTGACCATGCTTGTACATCTATAACACACTGACCACACTTGTACATCCATCACACACACTGACCACACTTGTACATCTATAACACAGACTAACCACGCTTGTACATCTATAACACACATTGACCACACTTGTACATCTGTAACACACTGACCATGCCTGTACATCTATAACACACACTGACCACACTTGTACATCTATAACACATACTGACCACACTTGTACATCCATAACACACTGACCACGTTTGTACATTCATAACACACAATGACCACACCTGTACATCTATAACACACAATGACCACACTTGTACATCCATAACACACACTGACCACACTTGTACATCTGTAACACACTGACCATACCTGTACATCTATAACACACACTGACCACACTTGTACATCTATAACACATACCGACCACTTGTACATCCATAACACAGACTGACACACGTTTGTACATCCATCACACACAATGACCACACTTGTACATCCATAACAAACACTGACCACACTTGTACATAACACAGACTGACCACACTTGTACATCCATACCACACACTGACCACACTTGTACAGAACACAGACTGAGCTCACTTGCACATCCACAACACGGACTGACCACACTAGTGTCACATACCAACATAAGAGAAGCAGAGTCTGTATCCATGACAACCCCATAGAGCCTGGAGATGTTCTCATGGTCGATGGCCTGAATGATGGCTGCCTCCTTCAACAGGTCTTGTGGCTGTCTCTGTACTTTGCCCTTCCCACACACTTGACTGCCACCTGTACCTGTAACACACATATATATAACACAGTTCAATTACAATGTGTGTGTAACACTTCGACATCTATACCACCTCACTTATAACATGTGTAACATTTCACGTGTAACACATATACCACTTCACTTATAACACATAACACTTCACTTAAAACACATATCACTTCACTTATAACACATGAAGCACTTCACTCATACCACTTCACTTATATATGTAACACTCTACTTATAACAAATATACCACATCACTTATAACATGTAACACTTCACTTACAACACATGTAACACTTCACTTATGGCATGTAACACTTCACTTACACATGTAACACTCTTCACTTGTAACACATGTAACTCTTTACTTAGAACACATGTAATACTCTTCACTTACAACACATATAACCCTCTTCACTTATAATACATGTAATAACTCTTCTTATAACACAAGTAACATGCTTCACTTATAACATATGTAATATACTTCGCTTAAAATACATATAACATTCTTCACTTTTAACACATGTCCCGCTCTTCATTTATCACCTTTAACATTTACGCTACGCACTGCGATTCCTCACGCGGTGTGTAGAAGCACCGCTGAAGCCAGCCCGCGTGACGGCTCGCAGTGTACTGTCCGCTTTGTTTTACGCTCTGCGAGTATGCTCGCGGTGGCCTTGTGGAAAATTCCTATGGGCTTATTCCATTGTCAATGTTCCCACGCACACTTGATTTCAATTCAGAAATATCTCCTACGTCACTCGAGCCAGTGTCTGACTCAATAAAACGCGTTTCCATTGGTTTTGAGCGAATTTTTCGGACCAACCCTCAGTCTCTTTGCGTTTGATCTATCAACCTTCGACCTTCGACCGCGCACTTTCATGGCGTCGAAACGTTTTCAACCACGGCTAAGCTTGATTGAGACTGTCGAACTCGCAACTCAAACTGGATCCGAAGAAGAAGAAGAAGTGGACCATTACCACAGTTCCGAAGAAAGTGAAGAAGATGAGGATTTCGTCGCAGACATCCCCGAACCTGCAGAGGAGACGGAAGATCGGGACCTAAACATCGAGGTCCGATCTGACGGTGAAGCAGACGACGTGGTTACGTGTTTGTTTGTTTATGTTGAGCTTGTTTGTCTCTTTCCTCTAAATCCTGTTTATTGATGTTTCACTGTGCACACCACAAATGGTTGCTTAGTGAATAAAACAAACATACAAACATGAACTTTGGGATTTGCTCTTCTTATGCTGAGTGGAAGATGAAACTGTCTCAGATAATCTTGTTTATTGATCTATATTTGTTGATTTGTTGGGTTTAGCTGAACAACTAACACACTAAATGCATGCTCTAACTTACCCTTTTATTCTTTGTTTTCGAAGTATTGTTTCTTTGCTCTTTATGTACTTTGTTTTGCTTTGTTTTGGTTTGGTGTATCAAATCAGTGTCCACTTTTCCTTTCGTTTGGTTATGCAATTGTGGCCCACATAATACATCCCAAAATTCGTTTTACAACAAAAGGATGCATACCATCGGAAAGATGAAGAATTGCTGTTTCTTGTGGTATAAGATACATGTGTGAGAGGCATTCTGGGTTTCCATGAAAATTAATTCAATCGCCCCTAAAATGGTGGTTCCCAGGGAATAATAGGCCTTTCAGTAGGGTGTGCATAGGGAGAAAACGCTCGAGCCTGGGGTTGTTGCAGAAGAGTTAAGTAGTCCATGCTTTTCCTTGCGTGCCCAGTGCAAAGTGGAAACAAAGCCTGTATAACACTAAAGTTGATAGACATAACACAGCCACACACACACATAGACATAACAATACAGTCACACACACAAACACACACACAAACACACACACACACACACACACACACACACACACACACACACACACACACACACACACACACACACACACACACACACACACACACACACAAAACAATACAATCATACACACACAGACAGACCTGACAAAGACTTTTGTTGTACCTTTTCTCCACTCTCAGCTGTCCACACAGCCTGGCGCACAGTACCAAAGTGTCCCTCCCCCAGAGTCTTGCTGACCGACACACAGTCCACAGGGATCAGCTGTTTGCCCGGGGGTCGCATGATGGCAGAAACAGGGCGGGATATGCGGTGCTCTGGTGGGGAAGGACTTAGTGATCTCCCTGTCTCTGTCCCACCTGTTCGCATTATTGCCTGCAAGCAAGCAAACACACGCGCACACACAAACACACACACACACACACACACACACAACACACCATCGTCAATCATCACTATCATCATCATCATCACTATCATTATAAACTCTGTGTGTGTGTGTGTGTGTGTGTGTGTGTGTGTGTGTGTGTGTGTGTGTGTGTGTGTGTGTGTGTGTGTGTGTGTGTGTTGTGTGTGTGTGTGTGTGTGTGTGTAATGTGTGGTGTGTGTGTGATGTGTGTGTGTGTGTGTTGTTGTGTGTGTGTGTGTGTGTGTGTGTGTGTGTGTGTGTGTGTGTGTGTGTGTGGTGTGTGTGTGTGTGTGTGTGTGTGTGTGTGTGTGTGGTGTGGTGTGTGTGTGTTGTGTGTGTGTGTGTGTGTGGTGTTGTTGTTGGTTGTGTGTCTGTCTGTCTGTCTGTCGGTGTCTGTCTGTATGTGTTTGTATGTGTATTTGTGTGCTGTCATGTTCATATATGTCCATGCACTATGATCAACCACACCAGCCCCAGCCATATCCACTACAACCGTATCCATATCCTGAAGCACACATCAGCTTCATGTGTCTGTAATCATCCTCCCAATTATCACAATCCTAAAGATATTCTCTTCCCTTCCCTCTGCCAACATCCCCTCCCTCCGCTTACAATATCCCCCTTCCCTCTGACAGCATCCCCTCCCTCCCCTTACAATATCCCCTTCCCTCTGACAACATCCCTCCATCCCTTACAATATCCCCTTCCCTCTGACAACATCCCCTCCCTCCCCTTACAATATCCCCTTCCCTCTGACAACATACCCTCCCTCCCCTTACAATATCCCCTTCCCTCAACAACACCTCCTCCCTCCCCTTACAATATCCCCTTCCCTCTGACAGCATCCCCTCCCTCCCCTTACAATATCCCCTTCCCTCTGACAATATCCCCTCCCTCCCCTTACAATATCCCCTTCCCTCTGACAACACCCCCTCCCTCCCCTTACAATATCCCCTTCCCTCTGACAACATCCCCTCCCTCCCCTTACAATATCCCCTTCCCTCTGACAATATCCCCTCCCTCCCCTTACAATATCCCCTTCCCTCTGACAACATCCCCTCCCTCCCCTTACAATATCCCTTCCCTCTAACAACATACCCTCCCTCCCCTTACAATATCCCCTTCCCTCTGACAACATCCCCTCCCTACCCTTACAATATCCCCTTCCCTCTAACAACATCCCCTTCCTCCCCTTACAATATCCACTTCCCTCTGACAACATCCCCTCCCTCCCCTTACAATATCCCCTTCCCTCTGACAACATCCCCTCCCTCCCCTTACAATATCCCCTTCCCTCTGACAACATCCCCTCCCTCCCTTACAATATCCCCTTCCCTCTGACAACATCCCCTCCCTCCCTACAATATCCCCTTCCCTCTGACAGCATCCCTCCCTCCCCTTACAATATCCCCTTCCCTCTGACAACATCCCCTCCCTCCCCTTACAATATCCCCTTCCCTCTGACAACATCCCCTCCCTCCCTTACATATCCCCTTCCCTCTGACAACATCCCCTCCCTCCCCTCATATCCACACATACCTCCCCCCTTCATATCCCTCTCTGACAACATCCCCTCCCTCCCCTTACATATCCCCTTCCCTCTGACAACATCCCTCCCTCCCCTTACAATATCCCCTTCCCTCTGACAAGCATCCCCTCCCTCCCCTTACAATATCCCCTTCCCTCTGACAACATCCCCTCCCTCCCTTAAATATCCCCTTCCCTCTGACAACATCCCCTCCCTCCCCTTACAATATCCCTTCCCCTCTGACACACCCTCCCTCCTCTTACAATATCCCCTTCCCTCTGACAACATCCCCTCCCTCCTCTATAAATATCCCCTTCCCTCTGACAACATCCCTCCCTCCCTTACAATATCCCCTTCCCTCTGACAACATCCCCTCCCTCCCTTACAATATCCCCTTCCCTCTGACAGCATCCCCCCTCCCTTACATATCCCCTTCCCTCTGACAACATCCCCTCCCTCCCTTAAATATCCCCTTCCCTCTGCACAACATCCCCCCCTCCCCTTACAATATCCCTTCCCTCTGACAACATCCCCTCCCTCCCTTACAATATCCCCTTCCCTCTGACAACATCCCCCCCTCCTCTTATACCCTTCCCTCTAACACCCTCTCCTTAATATCCCCTTCCCTCTGGCACACCCCTCCCTCCTCTTACAATATCCCCTTCCCTCTGACAACATCCCCCTCCCCTTATATCCCTTCCTTACATCCCCCTCCTTACTAATATCCCCTTCCCTCTGCAACACCCCCTCCCTCCCCTTCAATATCCCCTTCCCTCTGACAACATCCCCTCCCTCCTCCTTACAATATCCCCTTCCCTCTGCAACATCCCCTCCCTCCCCTTACAATATCCCCTTCCCTCTGACAACATCCCTCCCTCCTCTTAAATATCCCCTTCCCTCTGCAACACCCCCTCCCTCCTCTTAAATATCCCCTTCCCTCTGCACACAACCCTCCCTCCCTTACAATATCCCCTTCCCTCTGACAACATCCCTCCCTCCCTCTTAAATATCCCCTTCCCTCTGACAACCCTCCCTCCCTTCATATCCTCCCGTGCACCCCTCCTCCTTACAATATCCCCTTCCCTCTGACAACATCCCCTCCCTCCCCTTACAAATACCCTTCCCTCTAAAACATCCCTCTCCCCCCCTTCAATATCCCCTTCCCTCTGACAACATCCCTCCCTCCCTTACAATATCCCCTTCCCTCTAACAACATCCCTCCCTCCCCTTACAATATCCCCTTCCCTCCAACAAACCTCCTCTACCTCTCCCCTTACAATATCCCCTTCCCTCCAACAACACCTCCTCCCTCCCCTTACAATATCCCCTTTCCCTCCAACAACACCTCCTCCCTCCCCTTACAATATCCCCTTCCCTCCAACAACACCTCCTCCCTCCTTACATATCCCCCTCCAACAACACCTCCTCCCTCCCCTTACAATATCCCCTTCCCTCCAACAACACCTCCTCCCTCCCCTTACAATATCCCTTCCCTCAACACCCTTCCTCTCTCCCCTTACAATATCCACTTCCCTCTGATGACATCCCCTCCTCTCTCCCCTTACAATATCCACTTCCCTCTGATGACATCCCCTTCCTCTCTCCCCTTACAATATCCACTTCCCTCTGATGACATTCTCTTCCTCTCTCCCCTTACAATATCCACTTCCCTCTGATGACATCCCCTTCCTCTCTCCCCTTACAATATCCACTTCCCTCTGATGACATCCCCTTCCTCTCTCCCCTTACAATATCCACTTCCCTCTGATGACATCCCCTTCCTCTCTCTCCCCTTACAATATCCACTTCCCTCTGATGACATCCCCTTCCTCTCTCCCCTTACAATATCCACTTCCCTCTGACATCATCCCCTTCCTCTCTCCCCTTACAATATCCACTTCCCTCTGATGACATCCCCTTCCTCTCTCCCCTTACAATATCCACTTCCCTCTGATGACATCCCCTTCCTCTCTCCCCTTACAATATCCACTTCCCTCTGACATCATCCCCTTCCTCTCTCCCCTTAAATATCCACTTCCCTCTGACATCATCCCCTTCCTCTCTCCCCTTACAATATCCACTTCCCTCTGATGACATCCCCTTCCTCTCTCCCCTTACAATATCCACTTCCCTCTGATGACATCCCCTTCCTCTCTCCCCTTACAATATCCACTTCCCTCTGATGACATCCCCTTCCTCTCTCCCCTTACAATATCCACTTCCCTCTGACATCATCCCCTCAACATCCCCTCTCCTTCCCTCTTACATCCTCTCCACTTCCCCCCTTACTACATCTCCCTCCGCTTCCCATTCCCTTCCCCCTTACGGTATCCTTTCCTTTTACATCTTACAACATCCCCATCTCTTCCCCCTTACAACATCCCCTCTCCTTCCCCCTTACAACATCCACATCTTTGAACTCTCAACACAAGAATCCGTGTTTTTACTTTTTCCCTTACACTATAGCCAGAGAGAGAAAAAACTGGCTCTATGCCAAAAACACTGGCTGGTATGACCACTACATGACCGTAAAACTAGTACACAGACCAAGACTACTGATTACTATGCGATTCTCTGGGCCACAACTCAAAACCAGTTAGTGAGTTACCCTCAAACACAACATAAAACACCCACAACTTGTGAAAAGTAGTTGTTTGAGCTATCCAACTAGGCAACAACACTATTGTACTTTCTGATTCTGTCAAGAAGCATGGCGTCGTTCTTGATCCTCAACTTTCTATGCAGCAGCTCATCGCCTAAACCTGTCAACCTTGTTT